>JAZEWU010000002.1:10725537-10741390 GCA_036362915.1 Geotria australis | reverse complement strand
CTGAATGGTTTAATTCATTTGGTTATTTTGACAGAAAAGATGTTGAATCAGTGTTAATGATCTCATTTTGTCCCACCTCACAGCTGCGACTTGGTCTCATGTCCATCTTAAGGGTAAAGGTGAAGCCCTGAAATTGCTTGCTCACAGCACTTCTTTCTGGGAAAGGACCTACACTAGATGGAGCTGTCGAGACTCCCTCTGGGCGATATTTGCTCTACTCTTGCATGATGGACAGACGTCTTGAAAGTGGTTGCAGGACCCACACTTTACCCCACCACATGTCACCTGCTGATCATCTGTTGTGGGGGGAATTGGAAAAACTTGCCAATGTTTTTAATTGCTGCATCAAAAGGTATATCTGGTAACCTCTGCATTTCAAATCCAGTGTGCTAACCATGACACCAATGTCGCATCCCTATGCACATGTTATTCTGCCAAAAATGCTTTTAGAGATCAGGTTGCTTGAATTTGTGCATTTGTTTACATTCTATAACAAACAAGATTTAGCCGTTTCTTAACTTGACAATTTATATTGTGTAAGTTTTCTCATGGGTTTAGTTGTTTAAAAATATGTTTAATAATGTATTGTACACTTAAATTATCCATGCAATGTATTCTAATCGATGCGTGGCTGTGCATGATGATATATTTAAAACATACACATTCACAATATTAAAAAGTACCATTTAGATCTTACGCGTAACTTTGCACGAAATGCACATTGTATTTTATTAAATACATGCGCGGAAGCATTTATGCACAGTGATAACTTTAAAATATATTTATGGTGCACTCTAATCTCTCTGCTGCATTCTTAATAACAAACCTAAAAGTTTTCTTTGGTAGATTCAATGCAACCATTGACTTGGCACACTGCTGCCTATGAATGTAATGAAATATTTTATGCTGGGGCATTTTGAAAAGAAAATAATCCAAAGTGGGAGGTAATGCTCAGAGGACCACTTATTCACAGATAGGATTTCTCGGTAATCCACATTTGTCAGTGCTATATTTCACACATGGAGCTAGGTCGGTACATTACACTATAATATCACTACACAATTGCTGTTCATCTAATTATTTTCCACATGTAATAATAATAAGAACCCACTGCTGGATGAAGGCCTCTTTATGCCACGTCATCGGTCTTGTTTGAACATTCTTCACAGTGGCCAGTGTGGGTTTAAGGGAGGACACTGAGGACCAGGTCAGATATCACTCGTTACTGATGTTAGCCATGGCCGTGAATATAAATCAGGTTGCCAGGTACATAGCGCAGTGCGCTAACCACTGTGCTACCACTCAACCTCATGACAGTATCAATAAAGTCCATCCATTTTCAGAAACCGCTTAATCCTGTACAGGGTCGCGGTGAGCCGGAGCCCATCCCGGCAGACACAGGGCGCAAGGCAGGGGCATAGCGAGGATGGGCCGCCAGTCCATCGCAGGGCACCTGGAGAAATTTAGCCAGCACGCCAATAAACCTGGCAGCATGTCTTGGGACGGTGGTAGGAAACCGGAGTGCCCGGCGAAAACCTACGCAGACACGGAGCGAACATGCAAACTCCACATAGAAAGGCCCCCGAGGCTGGATTCGAACCCGGGAACCTTCTTGCTGTGAGGCGGAGACCTAGAGGCTGACCCAGGACTCGCTAGGCTTGGGAACGCCTGGGAATCTCTGAGGAAGAGCTGGAATCTGTTGCTGAGGAAAGGGATGTCTGGTCCACTCTCCTTGGACTGATGCCACCGCGACCCTTACCAGGATAAGCGGTTTAGAAAATGGATGGATGGATTGCCTGTGCATAACAGTCTCACGGCAGGTATGATATGTATAACACATTCCAATACTTGCTGTTTGTATGACGACCTATGTAACCGTGATTGTAACCAAGATCTGTCTTGGACATTATCTGTTCCATCGTAGGACGCCCATGAAATACAGCCCAACAGCTTTTTGGGCCCTTTCTGCTTAAGCAATTGAATATAAGTGCGTTTCTACTCTTAAATACACAATACTTGGCCTCGTATTGTCACCTGCGTGCATCGGACAGCTTTAATAACGCCGTATGCAATGAGTTTCTGCTGGAGTCGTCACCAGGGAGGTAGGCTTTGCGCAATACAAATAAGACATATGCTAGCAGACAGTTGGTGTCAGCGAGGGTGCTGATATGGAACAGCCGACGCAGGCAGGGAGAAGCTGAAGGATACTCGGCTGTGTTTCCCAATCACGAATATGACAGAAGCGCAATGAGCACAGCTGCCACCAATACTCTACCTCCCCCCCCCACGTCATCCTGGACTGACCCAACTATTACGGAGGAGGCAGATGTTGCTGCATCTAATCACAGTGACAGCACTAAATAGTGTATTAGACACACAGCCTTTTGCAGCTATTGCATATGAGCATTAATGTAAATTGAATGTCTTTATCACCGCTTCTAATTGATTCTGTATTTCGCCCATTGTCTCCTGTGCAATAGAGGCTTGTGTCTCTTTTAAGACTTGGATTTGGGCTGTCAACTGGTTATTAAAAACACATACTGTATCTACATAGTAAATTCTAATTGTTAATTTTATTTAATATGTTTAAAACACATTATTTTATCACAATATGTTAAAAGTGTAACTTATAAAGTGACATTTTTTTTTAAACTAAATAATAATTACAAGCCCTTTGGCAATACACAAATGATTTAAGGCCTCCCCAAACCATGTACATTATGTATATTTCACCTCGATGGTCAGTGTGGATTAGTGAAAACGAGGGGTGCCTAGGAGTGGTTGAAATATCACTCACCACTGATGATACCCGTGGCACAGGAGTTGAACTCAGCACGCCAGGGTTCACAGCACAGTGCGAGAACCACTTTATCGACACAGCACCCTCATGTACACATGTATGAACAATTACACACATTACCTCTTAATGCAATCGTGCACAATGACTTTACGGTGGAAAAAATGAATAAATTTGTATGACAAAAAATATACCAAAGGCCACACGTGCAAACACTCGGTCGAAACAATTTGCTGGCGCCACTCTTAAGGTGAAAAAAAACTTAAAGAGATACTTTACAAAAACCATTCGTCAAAGGTTGCTTCAGACAGGCTCTGTAATCAAAGTGCCCTGACCCTTGTACGTTTGAGCCTCAACCGACGCAAAGGGCATTCTGCAGCATCACAAATGCACAGGCTTCCTTCACAGGACGACACACATGGGATGACCATGCAGCGAAGAGCAGAGTGTGTGCACAAGCCACCCTTTTAAAGGGTCACTAGGTATATCCGCACCAATGACACGTTCAAAGGCCCCAGCTGACAACGCACAATGCAGACGAAATCGAAAAAGTAGCAAATAGACGTCGGTCGAAGGTCAGACAACTGGCACCATGCATACGTGTTATAAGTACCATATGCATATGTGTGTACACATTTAAACATAACAAGAATGGAAAAATACTGTATATTATAATATGTTGCAAAACATCCACCACTCCATAGACACATTTAATTGCTTGGGGGCGCCTTTGGAGTTTGCACTTTGCTGCAGGCATTACTATGAGCTACTCTGAGCCAAAGCTGTCACAAACCAACATTTGCCAATGGTAATGTTATATGATGAGCATAAAGTATAAGAATTTCATTGATATAAAGGTCAGGCACCATATAAGTCAATGAAGGTCACTTTGTCAATCAGATAAACATGGGAGCTTTTATATGGATTTTGATTACCTCGTAAATTTGATAGCATAGTTGACCCTTCTCTATCACCTTGTTTAAACCTTGAAATAATTCTGTTCAATATCCTGCACAAATCTATTTGCGGATTGTCACTAAATATCTGATGTCACTTTAACCTCTGGACATTAAAAGCCTTGGCGAGGTACTGCAGAAATTCATTTGGCCTCGAATGAATTTCCTTGTACGAGGTCACGTGGATTCGTATCAAATGAGGATAAAAGATAAATCAAAGTAATCATTGGTGCCAAATGCAAAGAGCACAGATCAACTGTTGAACAATTACAATTATTAGTCCTAAAAGCAACACTTGGCAGGACCTATGATTTATGTTTGTTATGCAGCGTGCAGAGATGCTCGCATGCATGAATTATTTATCAGGAATCGTCATAGATGGTCTGCAAGACCTATGTTGCATTCTTCGCTCCAGGGAAAATTGATAATTTTAAATGCTAGACTCTGACATGCTGGCTAAGGGCATTCCCCGTGGTGCCTTAAATCACTGATTAATAACCATGGTCTGCGGAGACCCAGAGCCGTCATGGTTTGATGGTGCATGATGATGGTCCTTCTAATAATACCGGTATGACAGCCTCCACACACCTTCTGAAAGATCTCCACCCACACATATCAAGTATCGTAACAGACAATGTCTTTGGTGGGTGCTGTCTGAAAATGTTTCTCCATATGTTGTCTCAATAATGACACAAATCGCGTGTCTCCCTTACATATAAACTTATCGTGCTCAAGTTTGCAGCGTTGTATCTGAATGTGTGTGTCGCCAATGGCTTTAGTTTCTATGGCTTACAGATGTACCACAGCCGTTGCGTATCCCCCAGTGTTTTAATTCCTGCAAAGACCTTTGATTCATTTACACAAGAAACACAACATGAAACTGAGCCGCTAATTTTGAACACGTAATAAATCGTGGTTCAGATTACAAAGTATCATTTGAATACGCACACGTGTTAATGCACGTATATTTAAATATAGCATGGCATAATTTTTACAAATTCTCTTCCCCCGCCCCCCAAATCTGCTTGTGGCATTTTTTCCTGAATTTTCAGTCATTCCAACTAAATCATCCCAGAGAGATTTAAATGTTCAGGAAATGTTCAGTTATAAGAATTGCCCTGAAGACAAAAACTGAACGGGTGACATTGATGGATGATATTTAAATATGCAAGGCATGATGCGGAAGCAGGTATCTGATTTATATATATAAACCCAAATATGTTCTACAATGCAACCCTATGTGTATCATCCACACCAGTTTAGTGCTGTTCATCTTATACCAGTATCATAGCATTTTTCACTGGCTCCTTTAGTACCCCAGGGTTTTATGATGTCAGATTTATGAAATGGTTTATCACTTTTTTTTTTCATTTACACCCCTAGTGCAGCATTATACGTGAGGCCATCCATTTTTTTTTGGGTGGGTTAATTTAATGTGGGCACCCCCGCTCCCCTGAGATTCGACACTGATATTTTTAAACCGCGTGGTATAATTTTCCACGTGGAATGTCACAAAAATTCCCGATTATTACTATTATTCTGAATTGGTCTTTGCAGTGATGTATCCGGCGAGTTAATGTAAACAGCTCACCCCAACACATCGTTAGACTTCACCGAGTCGGGCAGTGACTCACCTTTTTTGCTGACCGTGACCGAACCCTTGACTTCAGCCTTGCCCAGGAAGTTGGAGGCCTCACAGCGATATTCTCCTGCGTCGCTCATCTTCACCTTGCTGATCTGCAGCCTCGAGTTTTTCCTACGACGCACAAATGGCACAGCGGTTATTAAATTATAGGTAAACGTTGACTCAGTGTTCTTTATCACCCAGTGGCTTCGGTCAACACAACACGAGCCTTCGTGATTAATGGCATTAATCATCCCCAGAAAAAAAACATGCAATCAGTCAATTGTGAATCTGAGAAGGTGTTATTTGCTGCACAAAAATGTTTGACCTTTGCGTGAGAGGAAATAATCACTCTAGAGGGTTAGTGTGACTACAGATTCTCCTGCTTGGTTTTTTTCAAGCGAAATACTCTGTGGCTTTCACATTTCTTCAGTACACAAGCAGAATAATAACAATACAACAACCTTACAGGGGTGATTAATGAACATCATCGATAGGGCTTCAATAGCATAATCTCAAGTGACCAGCTCAAACCCTTTACCCTTTTCCCCTTCCCCATATTCTCTATAAGTGAGCTGTTACCGATGCCCATTACATACGAGTCAATAATGACTTCCTGATAAACCATTAATGGAGACACAATAGCTTGTAAAACATCCCCAATGCAATAAACCCATGTGGCGCATAAGTACTGTGCCACTTGGATTGTGGGAAATGTTTGGCGAAAACAACAAAACGTGGCCATTAATCAGGGAGATGGAACAACAGCTGAAAAAGAGCATGGAGGGACACATGTTTGGAAGTAAACATAGAGACTGAGAGAGGAACAGATGGATTAGAGAACATAGAAATGTAAAATAACAACATACAAGCGAGTGGGCTTGGGCAAGGCATGCCGCAAGAACGGATGGTGGCCAATGGTTCAGGAACGGCACACTTGTGAGAGGATGTCCGTTGAGGAGATGGAGCTATGAAATCAGCTCATGTGTAGGTGGCTGGGTGGATTAGTACATATCAGAATCATGGGGAAGCCTTCATCCAGCAGTAGATTATCTACGCTTGATGATGATGAAATGTTACCGATGTGCGGCAGCTGCACCAAACACTGCTAACAGTGAACGATGTGTTGCAATCTCCGTTATATACCTTAACAGCAAGTGACGTCCATGGGTTTAGGAATCGGCACATGGCAGAGAAGGGTTAATGTCCGGGATCTCCATATATATGAAAAGTAATAAACTGGGTCCATGGACAGCCTTTGGGTGTTACCCGTCACCATAACTCATTTAACTCAGCAGTAATAACTCCGCTGCTTGCCATTACTGTTGCTGCTGGCAAAAAAATAACAGCAGCACCAGCAGCAGCACACATGAAGTGGCAGAGGCTCCTCGACATTCCAAGAGCTGCAGGTGTATTTTCTACACCTTCATATCAGTGAATAGATGCCTGAATACCATTAATGTCTGTAACGTTCTACATGCGATGTGGAAAAACTGCGTACAATTTTCGGCCCCCCTAGGTGAGCAAAGCGAGCACCTCCAGCAGGGGGGTTTGGGGCGCTGTGAGCACCCCCCCCCCCCGAGTATTTTTTTAGAGATTTGACTAGTTTTAGGACGTTTTAAAGGCTACTTGGGATGGGTATCCACAGGGTTTTTTTTTCGCAAAGTCTAACTTTTTACAAAATGTAACTTAAAGAAAAATGGTGTATATTTATGGCATTAAACGATTAAATACATTAATATTATACATATATTTTATGCATTTATGACTTACTACACTTTTTTACGTTTTCTTTACTTTTCGCTGCTATGCGCGTTGTCTGCAGTGCTACGTGGTTTCCCGCACAAGGCCGCAAAAGCTCCCAAAAAAATCCCATTTACTTGTTTGTGGCGACCTGCGAAAAATCTAAGCCGCGATGTGGGACGGTCAGCTGTATATTGTTTATGTTAGTTCGTTCATACGTGTGTTGTATCGCAGGAATCCTGATTCCAGAACTTGCGAGCTCAGCGGGTATTTTCTGCTGTAATAATAAACATCTAATACATCTAGCCATTACACTCGGGCAGCATCCACCACAGACATTCGACAGGAAAAATACTGTGATTGTGCTGCGTGTTTGTTGAAAAACGGTCCGACTTTATAAATGCTGAAAGCGGCACTCATCGTAAAGACAGCCATTCTCATGGCAGCCTAATTTAGTATAGCTAATTAAACTGATCAATGGAAATGGAATGAGCTTGTTTTGATATTGATTATCATTACAAATCCATTGTCCTGGTATTCTTCTGCTATTCATTAGGAGACGATGGACAAAGCATGTTAAATAGGAAGCTAATAGCTAAGATAAATTAGACGCAGTGTATTTCTCCTTTATTTGTATTACTGATATTTCTTGGATATGCACATCTGGCTATTGAAATAGTTTGAACTCTTCAGGAGTGTTATTTTACGATTATTCCTCGATATAAATTCCTATATACATAAATTCCTTAAAACACATTTTGTTCGAGTCATACGTGCCACGTATTCTCTGGATTATGCACACTTTTTCTCACGTATTATTTTAAAACAAAAGTTATGGGTGCGTCTTGTCATCCCGTGTGTGTGGGTTCGTGGCCAGATTTGTGTAACTTTATTTTCACCGGGCACATGTTCTGAGT
The DNA here is from genome assembly GCA_036362915.1 of Geotria australis. Lineage (NCBI taxonomy): Eukaryota > Metazoa > Chordata > Hyperoartia > Petromyzontiformes > Geotriidae > Geotria > Geotria australis. The sequence continues at coordinate 10,733,353 of JAZEWU010000002.1, read as the reverse complement.
GCATCTTTCTTTCTGGTTCATCTTATGATCAGGAGAATGTGGTACAGTCTATAAACGAAGGCCTGATGATGTTCTCTACACGAACATTAATACTTGTTATATGTGTTACTTGTTTGTAGATGTTATAGAGACTGGAATTTTGGAAAATGACAAATTATTAAGAAGAAACGAGAGCTGTTTGAATGTTTGGTGGACTTATGGATTTGTACGTAGGGAGGCATGTATAAGAATGAACCATGCACATTTTCATGAAACAGTTCTCTCTATCACATCAGTGACATTTGTATTTTTCATACACCAGAAAACTGATATCTATTCTATGCTGAGGATGCACTGTCTGTCTTTGAATCAGTGTTGTGAATTAACGTGACGTTACTGGCTGGTAACTCAAAAGCGCGTGCTTAAAGTTATCTCAATATGTAATCTAACCTCACAAAAGGATTAGAATTTGTTTACAAACTCATTGTTCCTACTAAAGATGAAAATAATATTTCGTGAAGACTGATATCCGTATACTAACCGCTACAGGGGCCTCTCTGGTATTGAACATTTTTAAGAACAGAAATAAGAACAATCAGGTGGATGTGCCGAGTGTCATTGAGTGAGAGGAAAACGCGTGTAGAGATGAGAGAAAGGATTGGTGTTGAGGCCAAAGGTGATGTGCTGAGGAGCAAGAAATAGGCTGAGGTGGTTTGGGCGAGGGGGCGGCACAGTAGCGCGGTGAGTAGCGCTGCCGCCTCACAGCAAGAAGGTCCCGGGTTCGTATCCCGGCTCGCGTGTCTTTCTGTGTGGCGTTTGCATGTTCTCCCCGTGTCCGCGTGGGCTTTCGCCGGGCACTCCGGTTTCCTCCCACCGTCCAAAGACATGCGAGTGCATAAGTTAATTGGCCTACGGACTAAATTGCCCCCGGTGCCCTGTGGTGGACTGGCGTCCCATCATGGGTCTGGCCCTGCCTTGCGTCTGCTGGCATAGGCTCCGGCTCACCGCGACCCTGTCCAGGATTTAGCGGTTCTAACAACGGATAGATGGATGGTTTGTGCAAGTGGAGTGGAAGGCAGACGATGCTTGGGTGAAGAGAGGCACTGTGATGGGAGGGACGAGGCCTGGAGGGAGACCCAAATAGACGGGGATCGAGGTAGTGAGCAATGACATGAAAGGAATGGGTCTCACCCCCGAGGATCCCCAGGATCAAGATAGGTGGAGAAAAGGGGTTTGGGTGCGACCGGCTAACCCAGGTAAACCTGGATAACGGCGGTTAAACCGGTTGTGTGTGTGCTCGGTGAGCAGTGGGACAGTAGTTAGCACATTGCGCAGTGAACATTGCAACAGAACTATCACGGAGGGGGGGGAATATCTGAGTAACTGTTCCTGTGCCAACCACCCTCCCCACTTCACCAACTCATGGTGACCAGAATGATGAAGTATAATCAAACATCGCCCACGGCTTTGTGAGGCCCTTCAGTAATTGATTGACTAAAGACTGATTTTTTTAGATACGTGTATAAAATTAGATGAAAAGCATTGTCTGAAAAGTAAATTGCGTTCGCTTTCATATTTTACGAAAAAAAGTGGAAGATATTCGGCCAAGCATCTGTTATCACGATTATTATTTGTGGTACGCTTGTAAGGGTTCAACAGGTCATGTTTAAGAGTTAGGATTGGCCATTGATATTCATTCACTGGGCTCGTGGTGTATAGCAGCAGGTGGAGGCCAATTATATGGGGATTACAAGAAAACCCCATGGACAAAATTGACAGACTTTAACATTAATGTTCCATATCTATTAAAGAGTGGCAAACCTGAGCGCTCTTGAAGCACCTCAATTCCAACTAAGTTCAGTCTTACAATGATGCACAATGGGCTTGCTGCTTTCTTTAGAAACGGAAAAGGTCACATAGGCTGCCCTGCAAGGAGCTGATGTGGATAAACAATGCTTCATAAGGTGCATCGCCGAGGGGAAGACATTCCCGTGTCTCTTTATATGAAAAAGCACGATGGACATAATGAATGTGCTGTCCTATTCGTGCAACGTGTGCTTTGTGGTATTACCATCTTATTGTGTATCATTTTAACCGATGTATGTAGAATATTTTCTGTATGCAATACGATGGTTCCTGGTTTAATTCAAACTCCCTGTCTCTGTCATCCCAGCAGTATAAATGCCCTACGTGGGGTAAAGCGTAGGTACTTTTACTATTATAAAACACGTGGTCAGCAGGGCAGAGAAGGTTGAGTGACCTCGAGCGAGGTGCTCCGGAGCTCCCTCTAGTGGAGCCTCTTCTGCCGGCAATGCCATGAGCAAGCAATTGCAGGTCTGCAGCTTTAACGTTTTTGTATTGTTGAATAACATAGGAACATTCATACGAAGAGAAAATACATTCTTACCGCCTCCCCCACCTCCTTCCCTCGATCATTTCAGAAAAATGTTATAAATTACAGCCATATAGATTGGGTTCCCTGGTGATGAATTAAGCAAGAATGGGCAGATTAGGATTTTTTTCTATATTTAATTGCTGGGTGTTTTGCAACCATACAAGTAAACCGCAGCCTTTTTAATTTCATACAGGTAGACACATAAAATGCAGCCAGCCATGAAATTTCCAGATTGCAATGTCCTCAGAAACATGCATTTGGCTTTTTGGCTAACTATGTTGGTTCTAACATGAATAAATTATCAAAGGCATGATTTATTACAATCTTTACATCAGTGCTCCTTTAATGATGTATGTGTCATTGGGTTTTTCAGAAATGTTGCATATAAAACCTTCATAGGAAAGCAAAAAATATATAAAACAAAAGCTTTTGAGGTATTTTACTGAGCGGTATGGTAATCAACTCGTGATTGATGGTTAGATATGATAGTGAAATGCAGAATAATGACAAAAACAATCTAAGTATAATATTAGGTATGAAAGTATATTTTCATTAATATAAAATGTTACATTCTCGAGCACTGCTCTCCTGAAAATTGCACGAAAAATAGCCCTTTAACATATAATTTGAAATGAAAAAGTTGCAGTTTTGTGCCATGAAAATATTGCACGTCTTGATGCTAAAGAATTGATCACAGCTGGAAAAGAGATTTAAATCAACAAATGTGCCACCTCCTGCTTCTGGCAATGATCAAGAGGCTGATAAAATACTGCTGCTGATGCAATGCCATTTGAGGCATTATAATAGGTCATCACCCATACCACATGCTCCATGCAAGACCTGAGCAGCAATTCCCTGACATTCATCTCAGCAGCTTGTGCGCCACTGAGGAAGGCAAGCTTGGCCAACCACATGCCTAATGTCACAATACATTAAAGGAAATGTCGCCAACGATGTTCCGGACTGGATGTCCTGCACACCCGTGCCGCACTTAGAACTCTCACAGAACCAGCTACACACAGACACAGATGCACACACCTGCATGTATGACGGTGTATATAGTAAGGATATAATTTTACATTTTACGATATTGTAATAAAGTTCATGAAATTACGGTGATCTTGATATCCATTTTTGCACCGCGACCCTCACCAGGACAAGCGGTTTAGAAAATTGATGGATGGATGGATAATAGCCATTTGACTTTACTCTTTAAATGTGTTTCACGCTGTTATTGTCTTGTTTTCGTGTGCTTTGATGTGCTTCAAGAACAACGAATGCCTAAAAGGCATTTAACTGCAGTTCACTCGATGTAGGCCTGCGGTAAGACGTATTTAAAAATTGTAATTTGTCGCACTAATTAATGACGTAATATATTTGCAATGCCAAAAAATTCTCCACAAAATCTTTGACATAAGCACCAATTGAATGGTGCATATAATGGATATTACGTCAAAGAGTATTTATCGCTCAACATGCATTATTATTGTGAACTTAAACTATTGTTATTTTAAAAGGTATATTTCGTCAGGAAAATGAAATTTTTAAAATGTGAATCACGACATAACGATATAAAAAATGGACAATACAGCTATCGTGGAATTCCCATGATATACATCATACTATTGCCATAGCGCAGCAATCTGTCGTGTATTAATATAAAATGTATACAGAATACAACTAAAAGCAGTAAAGGTATGACAAATTGAGAATGGCACGTAAACATATGCACAAAATTACACTCATTGCTTTATTTTGAGGTAAACAGTTTAATACCGTTTGGATTTTATAGTCTAAATAGAGAAGTGCATAATTGGTACCTACAGATAAAACAGAAAAACAAGCTTGATATTTTTTTAAATGTACAATATATTTTATCCGCTCACAACATCTTGACTCGCTGTCAAGTGGAAGTTTATAGAATATATAAAAATGTACCACCCGTCATAAACCTACTGCTGAATGTAGACCTCTCCATGCCATGTCAGCCATCTGGGATGTTTAACCATACTTCACTATGCTGGTCAATGTGGTTGGGTAAACGGAGATTGGGGTGGGGGCAATTCAGACACCATTCATCACTGATGTTAGCCATGGCAAGGATTCAAACTCAGGTCACCAGGTTCACAACACAGTGTGGGAACAAACGCACATCACTTCCCCATGGGTATATCCGTGTGAGGTTGAGATAATAATATCAATAATAATAATAATATCAATTAATATAGCGCCTTTCACCCGAGGGTCACAAAGCGCTGCACAAGGGCGCGAAGAGGACGGCATGTCAACAACGAAAGAAAAAACAACCAATAAAAAACAAAGCAATAGAAATAAATGATTAAGGCTGCTTCGAATATACTGAAAGGTCGTAAAACTGGCAATCTTAAGAGCGGCAAAAATCTGCCAGCGTTCCCTAAGATGGCCGTCACTTCCTTGAAAACAAACACGGACGGAGGGTGGGCGACAGGGGGAGACACAGGGACACAGAGACAGGAAGACAGAGAGACAGACACGAGGGGGAAACAACGCCAATCCAAATAAAACATTCAATATTGAAGCACAAGAACACACACATAGACACACGCAACAGCAAATAAATGTTTTACGACGGGCGATAACATTGTAATGCTAAATGATCAAAAAATAATTGAAATAAATGTTTATAACGTAAACGTCGGCCTCTAGGTCTCCGCCACTGGGCGGAGACCTAGAGGCCGACCCAGGACACGCTGGAGGGATTATATCCTTCGGCTGGCCTGGGAACGCCTGGGAATCCCCCAGGAACAGCTGGAATCTGTTGCCGAGGAAAGGGATGTCTGGTCCACTCTCCTTGGACTGCTGCCACCGCGACCCTCACCAGGACAAGCGGTTTAGAACATGGATGGATGGACTTGTTTTTCACGTGCACATATACTGCTATACTGTACTAGTATTTTGGGCAGTGACGGGCCGTGTATTTTACACCTAGGCCTTCAGTGCTATCCTCCCGCAAATAAAGCCCCTTCGAATAACCTCACCATGACACTAGGGCTATCGGATATTGTCATTCGACGTAACCACCCCATATTCACAGTGACAGTAACCTTTATCGAGTGGAATAAAGTGATTTAACACGAGGCTCAACACCTATGAGAGTTACAATACACAAATTGCAGAGACATGAATACATGGTGACTGAAACCATCAAGGATGTACCACTATTACGCAGTATGACAGGATGCTGCATCACCAATAGACATCGCATAGCCCACATGAATGTCATTACCAAAGAAACAAGAACAAACTCACAAAAACCAGTCACATTTACTCATACGACCACCAAGCAAACACAAATGCCGTAAAACACAAATAACACAATCAGTATTCAACAGGCTTCCCCACAGATTCCAGCCAAGCTGCTGGGCCTAAACGCACATGCCACCACGCACACTCAAAGGCACAGCCAGGCCACTGAATCTGAACATCATTCACACCAGCAGCAACGATCTAAAAGCAAGCAATAATATTAATACAGTTTTCAATAGAACCGTTGCTTGCAAGTGTCCTGCCGTGCTTTGGTGTCTCGTTGCTGCCTTGGTTAGGCAATTCAAGTTTGCAAACCGAGCGTGGCTCCAAACACCATATCGGTCGGTTGCGAATCACAGGCATTGCCAGCAATACAATTTGCAATGTTCCTTCAACGTTGTAAGCCAGGTGTACCTTTCGTAGTTGCTCGATTGAAAATGCCGCACAAATCCTTTCCCTGGCTGGGACAGGGCTGCTAGCTGCGGGGTTGGTCCAGCTTTTCTTGAAAGGGCCTTCTCGAAAAAGGCTTTGCCAGTAAATACGCCACCAAATCCATTTCTTCTCCTTCTTCAGCCATTGTGCGTTAAAAAATAACAGGGCTAAGTAAACATCACGAAAGAAGGTTTAAATAAATCTTAGATAATGCTACGTTACGTGCTAGCTAGTTTTACTACAGTTAGCTAACTGACCCTCCAATCACGCCACATGAAAAATGCTGACTTAGGCGGCTAGACAACCTAGAAGGTTCCGGCGTATCAAAAAATACGCCCAACATGGCAAACTCGAAGTCTGATTGGTTAAAGAATATGACAATCAACAACATCGTCCCCATTTACGTCAACAGCAAAGGCGAGTCACTCGAAATTCTGAAGGCCTCAGGGTAGATTTTTCACTCGGAGACAGCACAGGTGGAAAATCTGATTGAATAAAAGCTCTAATTTATATGAGCTGCACTGGAAGCAGCGCAACTGAGGGAAAGAGTAGCAATGAAATAACGTTAATAGAATGATGTAAAATCCATTTAGCATTAATGAAAATATATACTACATTATTAAAATATAATTTTCTGATTCTGACAATCTCTAGGTCAGCAGAGAAGGCCTTTCTGGCCCTGATGGCCTGCCTCTGATTTTGGGGTATGGGGGGTGGAGCAGTTGTTATGAACCCAGTGACCTGAGTTTGATTCCCGACCATGGTAAACATCAGTGACGGGTGATGTCAGAGTGAGCTGCTTCTGCCCTCCCATCACAAACCCACACTGACCGGCATGGTTAAGCATGGTGAATAAAACATAACTGACACGGTGTCGGGGAGGCCTTTATCTTTTTGTGCCTTGAGAAAGAACTGGAAATTCGTTATCTATGAATTTGTTACCGCACACAACGTTTGTATATAGACCTGGGTGGTTAGCATGAGTTACGAACCAGTATGTGAGTGATGTCATGTCATTAGGAGTATCAGGAAAATGCTAATAATAACAATGAGTGGGAGCACGCCTTTATACAAAAATATTTCTTTGGTTTTGGCAGAGCGTATTCAAACGAAATGTGCAGTTTATATTAATCCACGATGAGGCACTATAGGGCACACTCAATGCCACATTTCACTCTCTATCAATATGTTGCAATGCAAATGTGTGTGTACAAATGTCAGAGTATGTTTGGAAACAATATGTATGTACTAATATATATATAGAATGCTATGTTGTATTCAGAGTTTGGGCAAATTCAAACATCAATTTATTTTACGCAGAAAATGCAGCGCAGTCCACGATTAACAACCTTTACTCTTTTCTAATCAACATTCTGCACGCACACACACACACACAAGAGCAAAACAGGCAAACCAGTCCAACAAATAGGGCCTGCGCGAGTATTCCTGTACGTAATAAAGAAATACATCCAGCAATTCAAAATTTCTCGGCAATCTTAATTTTCACGTCATTATGATTTGTAAGGATAATCATGCCCTTTTCAATTTCCATTTTCATCTCAATGAAGTTGTATTTGCACAATAGGGTAATCATTGAAAATAACAGTGATGAGACAATTTAAGTAAAATAATCGCTTCATCCTATTCTGTTTTGTATATGCTTTCGGTCTACACTGGCAGACAGTGTGGGCATACATAACAATCACTACATAAAGAGACATCTAC
>JAZEWU010000002.1:10701434-10725426 GCA_036362915.1 Geotria australis | reverse complement strand
AGTAATACTGAATCGTTCATTCCCAAGTTTATAAATGGGTTTATCTGTATTAAAACATTTGTTTGTCAAATGAAATACATGTACTGAGTAAAACTGTATGATTCAGACAATATGTATGTACTAATATGTAGAACGCTTTTTGTATTCAGAGTTTGGCCATATTGAAACGTCAATTTATTATATATATAATACAGTGAAAGTGTATAAACGTATTTCATCCGGGAATCCAATTATTTACAGCTTGGAATAGATCAGCATCAGCTTCTATTAACTGATGATTGATTATGCTTATTATCTACAAATATTTGCGGACAGCAGAATTTACACCATATTTGGTCATGACAAGTGCTAAATGTAAGCCATTATATGCAGCACTGACAGAAGAAATGAGTTTGACCTATCAACGGGAGACTGCAATACATCTGCAATGCTGCAGATAAAGGGGCGAGTTCACGTTTGGCTAACGGCTCGTGCTAAATTCGTCCCTTTATCCACAATTTCTGTGGCTGAATTCATGACTGAATTCACATTCCCGCTTGCTGTACCCCCATATCCCCAACCACTTTGCAGCCTCGGAAGTTTCACAGGTAATTCTCGAAGCCTTGATCCCTGACACACACGCTCACTTGATCTTTCTCACTCACGCACACTCGATCTCTTACAAGTGTTCATGCTCCTCAATCACGTGTTCAGTGCTTAGGTCTTATTTTCCGGGTCACTGGTGGGCTTGGAGTAGGTGGCACGTGTCACGCAGCTACAGCCATAGCGAGAGGTATCCTAGACGTGGTGTACCGGGTGCAGGAATGTATATTCTGGGTCGTCGATCCAGACAGGCCCGGCCTGAAATGAAGTGCTGCGCGTGTTTATGCGCAATCTCTCGCTCCATCTCTCCTGCACATGCACACTTCATCTCCATCATGCGAACACGCTCAATCTCCTCGCGAGCGTGTAGACAAACACGTCCGCTTGGTCTCCCGCACACACGCGCGAATGCTCGCTCGCTCTCCTCTCTCTCTCTCCCTCCCTCCGGCAACATCGGTAGGCTTGGCCAGAACACATCGCTAAACGGGGCGACGGACGGCGGGTGAGACTGGCGATGGAATGACTGCCAAATGAAGGAGGTGAGCGTGCACTGAAGACGCTGACAGCCAAATTATAACGCTGAGATTCATGAGCAGAAGTGAGATGGATTGACAAATGATAATGCAGTGACTGAGGCCTTTATCCAGCAGTGGATAGACCAGGGGTGTGCAAAATATGGCCCACAGGCTGGATCGGGCCTGAATATTCCTTCTGTCCAGCCTGCCATGACTTCCAGACCAGAAAATATTGTTTCACACTTTTTAAAAAACCGGATCGCTGGGTATTACAAAGCAAGATGTGCGGCCCGCGACGACAATGCACATTTCTTATTTGGCCCGTCGGTGAGAATGATTGCCCACCGCTGGGATAGCCCATAGTTAATGTCGCTGGTCCTGTCAAAGCAGTCAGGAAGTGATGCACACTACACGGCACCCCGAGAGTACACCACTTCCATTTACTGTATCAGTGCACATGGATAACATCTGTGGAAAAAGCAAACGCTTCCTATTACCCACAACTTTTCATGTATGAGACGAGTCAAGTTGTAAATTCACCTGCATGTTTGGTGTCAACATGGATTCGCACAGATACGAGAATAACGAATCCACTCGTCTGAATGTTTGCTTTTACATGAAGAGCACCTCCCACTACAATGTGCACATCAGATTCATTGAATTGCGTTTTTGTTAATTTTAAAAAATCCTCGGAAACTCCATGATCAAATGCATATTAAACTATACATTTTACCAAAGTAGGGTTCTATAACACAAGAACCACATTCTATCTCATACGCACGCATTGAGTGGCAGGGTGTCGATGCAGTGGTAACATCTGCACCTCACAGAAAGTATGGGCTTGCCCGAGGCGGTTCGATTCCCGCCTCAGGCGCCTTTCTGTGTGGAGTTCGCGTGTTCTCCCCCTGTTCTGCATGGTTTCCTCCGGGTTCTTTGATTTCCTACCACAACACCTCTGAAGAGCAACCATCACTCATTACTTAATTAGCCGATAACATCGTAATATATAAGATGGAGTGTCTGGCGGGTTGGCGCCGGTTAACCAAGTGGCTTAATCTCCTCTCTCTGTAGGGTACCTCGTGCCTCTGAGTCGTTCTCTCTTCCAATGAATACCTTCGACATGGAATGAATATGTGCGCATTATTCATTGGATTAATATATATTTTTATTATTAAATACATTCCCGAGGCGATATTGTCTTCTTGATACAAATCAACGTATTATTGCACTTATTGTGGAGCGCTAACCTAAGCTCGTGATAATACATGTTGAATTAGTATTTTGTCTGTTTTGTGAAAGCTGCATTTTTGGCAATCCAATTGTAAATAAGGGGCTTCGGTTCGCTGAGCCTAATGTGTATCTTTGTATGTGCTACCAGGGCAGCAAGCAGACACAATCTGGCATGGAGAATTGAATACAAATATGATCATACATTCTCTGCAGCTTCAATCTGTGTCTTGAGTCTGACACTCACTTAACAAGTTGTAAATCTACCATGTCTCCCTACTGCACTGGGGAGGGGAAAAAAATGAAAACATTGGTTACAGAGTTCATTTTAAAGTCCAACTGGAAGGTCAGAAGCCGATGAAAAGAGCTCAAGGTTTCTCCTCTGATTAGGACTCTGGCCTCCGGGCTGCATGTGGATTCAATTGGTTGCATCACTCAGCAGTTTCACCTATTTGTATATTAGTATCAACTTTCAGAAGGCCCCGATATATTTATACTGTATTCTGCCGGTTACAAGAAGCACTTTATTGCCCCTATAATTTAAAACAAAAATCGGAGATGTGTGTTATAATCTGTTTGGTGCGGCGTGTGTGGCTAGATTTGTATAACTTTATTGACGCAGGTTGCAAGTTTAGTGCGCGTCTTAAATTTACAGACAGTCTTGTAATCTAAAAAGTAAAGTATCCAAGAAGTGTCATTATTAAAGACATTTACTAATGATGCATGTCTATATTTTAAAATTCGTGTTTACTAACAAATCAGTGACGGTTGAAGGTTTCAAATGTTTTACATGTTTAACGTTATTGGCCTCCCCAGACATCACGCAAACCTAATCCAAGGATTCAAACAGTTGCTATTTATCGATGATGTGCAATTCACACTATTCACTGGCAGTGGAGCAGTGGCACAATCCCTAGTGTATTGCTCTATGACTCCAGTAATATTCTTTCGATTCCTAGCCATGACTAACGTCAGTGGGCGACTGATCGCTGAATCGTTCCTGGGTCCTCCTTCTCCAACCGACACTGATCAGCATGGTGAAGTACAGCCTTCATCCAGCAGTAGAATTACAAAAGGTTGCAATTTATGCTTTCATTGCTATTAAGGTGCTATTCAGAGACATAGAGAGGAACCCATACATCAGAGAACACACGTAGGTTAGAGATATTATCTCAATCGTTCATAAAAAATCACCGATATTGGGCAGGACACATCAATAGAAGGGGTGATGGCTGGTGCTCAATACTAATGACAGTGGCCGCCAGAGGTGGAAATATGCATTCAGCGTGGAGACGGAACAATAAAATCAGCTCATTGCTCTACCTCCATTGTCGATCGATGAGATCAGCTCAAGGTTCAACAGCTAGACCGACTGTTGCATTGCGTGACTGAGTATTGGGTATGGTGTGGGGAGGCCTTCATTTAGCAGTGGATAGATCATGGCTGATGATGATATTCACCAGCTGTTAAAGACTGAGGATTTAAACTCATGAACTTTGGAATGACTATCAGCTGAAATGCTTAACATTAAACTTGTTGCCTGTAAAATTAAATGTTTTCCCAATGATGATATTCCTCTGAAAGCCAGTAATGTAGGTGTTATTTGTTTATTCTCCACAATTACTCAAAAATGTATCAGGTATGTTTTCCCTTCCCTCTGAAAAGGGATCCTGCTAGGTGACATTTACGAATACTCTCCTTAACCGGACAGGATTCATTCGAGTTGAAACCTCACCCCGGTTCGTAGCAAGTGAGAGCCAGTGGGCGAGTCGTGTGGCTGAAACGTGGTGAAATTTCAGGAGTTGATGGTGATTAGACTGTTAGGAGGAAGAACAGGGGGTGCTAGGGACTCATGCAACAGCAGGGTGGGGTTACAATGACACACTTAGTTATGTTGCAATCAGTTTGAATCTGCTGTGCTGATAGTGATGTATGGAGAGAGACTTCATCCAGCCGTGGTTTGGCAAAAGCGATATATATGTACATACACACAAGATACAATTTTACAACAACCTCAGAAGTTTCGGGATTTCTCTTATTCAGAATAGGAGAAGGGCCAGGTTAAAGAATGTGAGTTAGTTTTGCAGATCACGGCTCCAACTATGTCACCAAATATTTTATAGTCCTGCTGTATAGAGGTTGTTTCCCCCACACGTTGCAATCCTGTCATGAAATGAAGAATCCACTTGGAAATCTTGCAGAGCAGTCTACCCCATGTGTCAGAAAATATCTGCAGTAGAATTGTTTTAATCATAAACGTTGCAGGGTTCATGACACTAACATTCAATCATTCATTGTAAGAAACCGTTTATTCGTGTACAGGTTTGTGGTGAGCCGGAGCCTATCCCAGCAGACACAGGGCGCAAGGAAGGGCTATACCAAGGATGGGACGTCAGTCCATCACAGGGCACCGGGGGTACCATTCAGATAAAACATGAAATCAGTATTAATACTGCACTCAAAGAAACACATGTAACTATATCCCAGTCCTTCAGGTTTTCTCTGCGTATCGGAATCAAGCCTGTATGCCAGCATAGCATTATATCGTAGCCTTTATTTACAAGCAGGTGAGGTCTCTTTTTTTTCAAGAAAACTACACTACAGGGAAAACAACCAGGGCAGGGTACAGGTAAACATTGCACTGATTGCGGTTAGCCTCCTGGCTCCGAACAGGTGGGGGGATGAGATCAGCAGGCGTATGTCAATGTTCTTTAAACAAAAGTATTGATCCAGCTGAGAGTTCATGCATTCCCATGCCCATGCTCCATGTACCTACACGCATGGCAGGACAAGTACCATCTGCAGTGGGTTTTTTTTTGCAGCTTTGCAGTTGGTGTCCTGCTAGGGTTGCCACCTGTCGTGATTTTCCTTGGCATTGCGCTCTTTTTCAGCTGTGTTGGGAATGATGTAGATCTTCCCAGGATATCATCATCGTCGTCAGAGACCGCTTATTCCTGTACAGGGTCGCGATGAGCCAGAGCCGATCCCGGCAGACACAGGGCGCAAGGCAGGGCTACACCCATGATGGGACGCCAGTCCATCACAGGGCACCGGGGGCAATGTATTGAGGACAATTAACCTTGGCAGCACCATGTATTTGGACTGTGGGAGGAAACCGAAGTGCCCAGCAAAAACCCATGCGGACACGGGGAGAACATGCAAACTCCACACAGAAAGGCACCCGAGCCGGGATTCGAACCGGGACGTTCCTGCTGTGAGACGGCAGGGCTAATCACCACTTCTCCCTGCAACATGACCTGGTTTTGTGTTTTTACTGCTGAGCTGGCAACTATAGCCTGCACACCGGCTGCCCTCTATGATGCAAGGTACACAAAAAACACTTGTATTTTTTTTCACTAATCTGCACACTTGCTGATTTGGGGCACCAGCTTCAACCTTTGCACTGCCTGCACTGGATTCAGCTGGCTGATCCGTGCCAAGGGACACGCTGCCTAGGTTAAGTGTCCTGACTAAATTGCCCTGAGATGGTGTAACTTGCTTATCCCTCCCCGCTGGTCAACTGTTAATAAGAGCTGCATAGATCAACGGTTCCATCTAGTCTATGGATACCTTTATGCCAGTATACAGATGATGTGAAAAAACCGATGTTTTACCCTTTCTGGCAATAATACTAATGTTAAGATCTTAAAACACCAAACAGACACCTTTTACAGAGTCCAGTTTGCAAAAAAACACACATGCTTGTGGCAAAAGATGCAACCAAAATGCTTTGGTAATGTAGCATGGTTCTTGAAACTGATTGTCCCACACCAGAGACGGCTTTCTTCATAGCCTAGTCTCAACCGTGTTAGCCAAGTTTTGCCAAAAGTCAAGGGCTTGCGCTTTGGTTCCTTCCGGCTTAAGTAAAAACTGATTGAGCTGCACCATTCCACCCAGTGTGTCCTCACGAAATAACGGCGATTCCCACCTCTGCCCTTTAGCCAGGTTCCACCTCTTAGTGTGTGCCATCTGTACATCCTGCACCTTGTGTCGCTTTGTTTAGGTCGCGTGCTGTGAATCTAGCGTTAGCATGAATCGAGGGAGGTGACTGCAAATATGTTCTGTGGCCTTCCTTACACAACGCTGTGTCCTATCCTTTTTTCCCCGTATGAGGGGGGGGAAGACCTGTATGAGCTCGGGGTCCACGTCGTATAACGAGTTGTTCCATTTACAGTGTCTCGCCGGTAACCCTGAAACTGCGAGCACATAATACTGGAGTAACGTTAACCGAAAACACCACCCACACGTTTGTGTGTTGCGCCCTTCATTAGTTTTCATTTTAACCATGTAATGTGGCTTCAGGAATCGTGTCAGAACATTTCATGTTACGAGCAAATTAGGTATGAACAAATACTGATGAATAATTGAATGGGTCAGTAACCAATATGGAAAAAAATGTATGATGTATCGCTCGCAGGAACAAAATACATTTTATGCTAACTGCGATGCATCAGTTGATTTGCTACCATCATTTATGCTGAGAAATACCCTAATATGCTGATGCGATGTACCAGTTCTATTCTAATTCCTGCTGCATTTAACAAGGTCAGCAGATTTATTGTGCACTTGCCTATAGTGTCGTGTGTATGAATAAATCACGCCAGTGCGATAGACAGAAATGCGTTGAGCACACCAAGATAGCAAGGATCTTGCAATTTGTCAGTGCACGTGTGTGTGTGGGTGCGTGTGTGCGTGTGCATATCTATGTGACTGTGGCCATGGGTACGTTTGGGGAGCACGGGCACCTGGGGTCTGTCCTGTGACCTCACTATCGGTGCCTCGTCCCTGACCAGGCGTGGAATTTGTGCGCGTTATAAATCGCGTAATTATTATGACCTCCTGCCAGCGAGTCTTCGGCACGTCACGTGGCCTCGAGGTTCATCTAGCCT
Source organism: Geotria australis (assembly GCA_036362915.1). Classification (NCBI taxonomy): domain Eukaryota; kingdom Metazoa; phylum Chordata; class Hyperoartia; order Petromyzontiformes; family Geotriidae; genus Geotria; species Geotria australis. Next base: position 10,718,213 of record JAZEWU010000002.1, on the reverse strand, counting down.
GGCTCAAGCATCGCGGTGACGTCACGGCCACTACGTAGCGGTTGTTGTTGTGGTGTGTGGTGGCAACGTGATTCAGGCATGTGCTGCGTAGGCGGTAACCTGAGTTATCTTCCTAACCATGGCTAACATCGGTAGCAAGTAGTCTGCAAATGTGTCCTATTCTATTCTGAGGTCAACCCAACCTTAAATGAGCACCTTGGTGAGTAGCGTAAACATTGATACTGGGGAGACAAATGAAGCTGGTCATAGTCTTGGCCACGCTACCCCATCATGTGCCCCGATCGCCTTAGGTGGTGCCTGCTCCCAACACATACACAAATATCTGAGGTCTATGTGAGTCATCCTTACCTTTGTGCATGTGTGCATTCAGAATGTGCTTTTAATTCAATGATATGTTTACCACTGCAAGAAGATGTTCATCGAATTAAATAATTCGAACACAAGAGATCAAAACAAACGTGACCATCTAATCATTTGAATTTATTTTGTTCTTGCAAATGTGGTTTATTTTAGAAGCATTATTTTAGGCAAATGTTGCCCAATCAATAGTGGGGAAAACGCATATGGGTAGCAACTCCAACTTTTAAACGGATTTTGTGAATCTCGTATGCAGCTATATCTCTAATTAGGGCGCTGTGCTGCAGTCTCCGCTCAACAGTGCCTTTTGCATACAGAACGGCCTTTTTTGAAGATTTTGTATTTTATTTTTTTATACACAACTCTCCTCCAGTCCCGCTCTTGCCAGTCTACGTGTGCGCATAATTTATGAGCATAGCTTCTAACAGCCCACTGCGGGAAGGCTGTATCGCTGTGTATGTTTATATTACACGCTAGGGGATATGAGCGACAGCACCGCTGCATAACATTCAAGTTATTTACGGTGCAATTTAAAGCCACTGCAGCAGTCTCAGACAGGTGTAGCGTCAACCCCCTCACTGCAGTAAAAGACTAAATAAACGAGGTGTGCATATCCCACGACTGCAACTGATGCTGTTTGTGTTTTTCTCCATCACGATGCCCACGGCCTATTGCACTCAGCCGGCTGAGACACAACATTGCATGGCCAATGGCGGCAATTTAATTTGCATCAGTGCAGGTGATTTCACCTCTCGTTTAAGAGGGAAGTGCAATTTAGGTAATCGCAGTGAAAATATGACAAACAAAGTACATTCTGACAAGCGTTTGGTCAGGCGATGCCAGATAGCTTGTCAATAACAAGGCAGGAAATGCACTCTACATACAGCTTTCTGGGTGGAGATGATTTTTGATGTAAAGTGCAATGGCTTCATCACTTTACAAGAATCCAGACATCAGCATTTTTCTCATGCACAAAATGAATGCACTTGTCATGCTACATTAATATACCTCACCCCTGACGCTCTTTTCAAGGTCTATGTGAATACTAATGGGGGCAGCCCATGCAGTCGTCTTGTTGGACATGTCGTTTGGTGCAGACATCACGTTTGCTTTATGGGCAGCATGAACTCCAACACAAAAATGGCAAATTCGTATCACTGACAATGATCTCTTACCACGTTCATAGTGTCCTCTGAATGAAACTACGGCTTCAAGCAAGAAAGAGAGTACACCAGCGTTTCTGCAACTATCGAATCTCTTTCCATCGAATCTCTTTGAAGCCAAAAAGGCCATATTCATAACTGTGTCCCTTTGTACATAGGGCACGTCCAATTTAAATATCATTAGTAGTATTTTTGGTTATAGTGTCGAATTAGGAATTCATGTTGTAATAGCATTGGATTTTTCGTCTGCCAATATTCCTATGGGATGAACACTTTACAAACCTGCAAAATGACTGACAACTTTTTTTCGCAGCGCTTTGTGACCCTCGGGTGAAAGGCGCTATATAAATTAAAATTATTATTATTATTCAGGCTATAATCTACCTTGTCTGATGTATCTTTATCCACGTCCCAAGATACTTAAGTCCACTGCAATTCAAGATGTGAACCTTGTTCTTAAAGTATTTCTGCTTGCTTTTCAATAGCTTCACATTCATGAAACACCTGAGAAATTTCATGGACTGCAATCAATGAAACAATAATTGTATCACTAATTCACAGCCCTTGGTCAATCTACTGCTAGACGAATACTTCCCATGCCATGTTAGTCATGAAGATTGTTTGACCATACCTCACCAATGCTGATCAGTGTAAGTTGGTAAAATAGATTGGGGTGAAAAGCAGACTGTTTCAGATATCACCTAGCCGTCAATGGGAATACATCTCAGGTGGCTGGGTTCAAAGGACAGTGTGCTTGCCACTGCGCCACCACCTCACCAAAGACTACAGTGCTAGACTTAAATAATATAACTACCAGAAAACCTCGATTTAACGGACTAATATGGGGGAATGGGTGTCCGGAAGTCCATTAAATCCAGATGTTTATATGACAATCTTATATACAGAATAATGACCGTATCTTATAACAACCTATATATTAATGTAAAATATACAATGTTTTACGTTTTCTGGCAATGAGAGAAGTGTTAAGATCTTAAAACACCAAATGACACCTTTTCGCAAAGGTTCCAGTTTTCAAGAAGCCACACATGCTTGTGGCAAAAACAATGCATATATTATCATAGCATGTTATCAAAACATGTGTTTGTATTTTAAAAAATATATCGGTATGTGGGTGCACTCAGACATTGGTATTGCTATTAATATTCATTGTGTTTACAAACATGTTTCTGTACAGTTGTTAAAAGGTATACGAATGCAACGCGCCCAACAAAACATCGACTGAGAAGTTGCAGTGATGAACTTAGCGAGTCTTCAGGTGCTCGTTGAGTTATTAGTTTACAATATCATGAGGGATGGCAGCTTCTAAAGGGGGTCTTCATCCGGCAGTGGATTGAACATGGCTAATGATGATGATAGCTACGTTATTATTATTCGTGCAACTGCTTATTGCATATTCAATGGTCCAGGTGTTCTGCTGTGTGTCAAGGGAGCTTTCATTTGCCTATGTACAGAGGACATGCATGAGTGAGTGCGCAATAGTATACCGATTTGTTACCCTTACAAAAGCTGTACGTCAAAATGGCCGTGCTTTGAAGTTCAGTAACAATGTCTAAAACATCTTTTACTTGTTAATTTCCAAAGCAAATGTAAAGGCATTATTAGTTTTCCTAAAAAAATACAAAATCACTTTTTCAGAAAAACGAAACGTCTCTACAACTCCTAATTTGGCTCCTTCTACAGTATGTAAAAAAGCATTTTTAAAAATATGGTTATTTAGGACCAAGGGGTGAACATGTTATTGTAACGTGGCACTCTTAGCCAATCAGGATCACTCCTTTTCCTGCTGTAAGTGCCAGTCGCTGACCGTAGCAATAATCTGCCGCTGTGATTCTCCGCCAATCAGTGACAGCCCCTGGGATTAGTTTCCTTCAGACAAAACTTTGTTCGCGCTTTCCTCCATGCGACGGTCACATGATCTGTAACCAAAACAGGGCACTTCCTCCGAGGTTACATAACCACTTCCTATTACTACGTTTCCCCTGAAGGGGCAACCTCCTCTCGTGGAAATGCCACCACCTGTCACAAAGCCAAAAGTATAGCGTTACGCTATACTTAGCTAGTTATATACTTAACCTGATTTTCATGTTCCTCTTTAAGACATTTGCTTTAATTACTCTACTACAACGTATTTGTGATTGCCTACGAGTAATTTTGCTTTTCCTTATTTAATAGTTCACATCTGTGCCATTCTACCTGATAACTCTCCTATAAAAATCAGTCAAAGGTATTAAAAAACACAGAGTGGAACTTTCATTTGCTTATGGACATAATTGCCCTTGTTTGGGTAACCTAAATAGGCACATTATTTGGCGAATTTTAAAAACCACGTTCTTTAACTGTTTAATGTTGACCATGCCATATGGCATTTATATTCATCTATATCCATTCAAGAATTTATATAACACAGATGTTTTCCCTGGCCAATGAGATAATCAAAGAGCGCATGTGGGTAAAACGTTGTGCCCTGTTCTTAATGTAGAATTATCATTTCGCTCGGGAGGGTTATTTGGAAACGTCATATGTTTTGTAAGTACAATGTTACGGAAAACAAACAAGTGCTTGTGGCATAAATACAACTTAAATGCACAGAGCATTACCTTTTTTCTGATCGCCTAGTTTAGGTAAGGATTTAATGAAATGCTACATCATTTGTGTTCTGATGGGGATCACAACAATTTTGTTGAGGTCACGACTGAAAATGAGCATCCATTCAATGGTTTCCCCGAGCTTGAATTACAAATTGACCCATTGCATTTATGGTACATATCAAATCCTAATTGCACAGCTGACCAGCGATGGACATTCGTGATGGTATACTATTCTCGGAGGGCCCTATCCATGTGGCTTTGCTCCAATATGTATACAGAGCAGACGTGAGTGGACCAGGTGCGCTCCAATTAGATTGGGTAAATCCATAAGGAAAATGTAAAGGTGGATCTGACAGAAAAATACCATCTCCAATAAATTCTCGTGCTACCAATCGAACATCACAGACATTTTCAAAGGTTGTATCTCTACTTCTTATCTTCCTGCAAAACTTCACGTTTATAAATATTCCACTGTTTTGGACTTAGATTTGGATTTGCCGATGTCAATTCTTTCTTTAAAACGTTCCTTCCTGCACAATCACGGAGGAACACGTCCCATTCTATTTGTGCTACGAAAAAACACAAACTGCACAGCCATTTCTCAGAGTGGCAAAGGCAGCAGCACTTGCTCTGTCAGGTACAGAAAGGGTCAATAAGCATCTATTGGCCTTTTTAACTGTGTTTTCTCATTACACAGTGGGCTTGCACAGTGCTGATAAGTCAGTCAGCCGGAGAAGAGTGAAATTTTCTTTGCTGGCACAGTGTCTTCCAAAAAACGGGCTAGCTTTCAGACCTCATGCTGACAAAATGGCCGGGCTGTAAAACCATTAATCTTGGCAGAAAAAAGGCAGGAGATTAATAAAATCCTGCCAAGTTTTTTTTCCCTCCAATTTTATCTAAAAGTTGCAACGGTTTCAACTGAGTAAAATCAATGTTTCACCTCCAAGGATTGCAATTACGCAAACGAATAAGTAGTTTATGGCCTGTATAATAGAGTTGCAGTACACCGGACCTTGTGGCTAATACACCTGAAATAAATATGAATTTCCGTGAGAGGCCATATGAGCATATGTCCCAGTGAAACATTTGTTTTTACTGAAATTTATCCAAAATAAAATTCAAGGGCATTGATATGAATGTTTTTTTTACATGAAAACCAAATGACCTACACTTTGTGATACTGATTGGGATGTCTGTGTTACCATAAGCATATAGACAAATGTATACACGCATCATTTTACTGTGTAAATGAAAAAAACCGAAATGTTGAAGAAAAGGTGGGGTTAGGGGATTTGTATTTTTTTACTCAAATTCGTTCGTGCACTGCACTAAACTTCAAAACCTGAGTTTGATTTCCGCCCATGACAACCATCGGTCGTGAGCGATATCTGAACGAGTCCGGGGCCTCCCTTCAACAACCCGTGTTGACCAGTTTGGTCAAGTATGATCTAACAACTTTCATGACCTGCACGCCACAGGGAGGCCTTCATCCAGCAGTGGATTGGTAAAGAGACGAACATTATTTTAAAAGGTAAGGTGCTAAAAAGGCAAACATATATTTTTATTATCAATGTAGTATTTAATAAGAGTTGTAAAACAATGACTAGTGGAAAAGTGCTGGTTTTTAATATTCATTTAACTCATATCATTTTTATCTTCTGAAATAATGTTTCTGCACAAGGCATACATTTTAATGCATACAATTTATGCCAATATATATGTATTCGTTTAAATCTGCATCAAAAAAGTCTAACTGGATGGTTATTATAATGCATATATTATCAGGAACTGTCTGTAATCATGAAGAATTGAATAAAAATGAAAACGCATTGAAATTGTTATCGCTGTATCTGCAAGCACACACACGAACAAACCGGTCCATTAATGCGTGTGGTTGTCTGTACACACTACTCTAAACTTTATTAATACTACAGTACTTAATTGACACTGCTGTGACACACATAAATATGTAGCAGAGAACAATGACATGCATCCATCATCATTGAGTACCGTTTTTAATTATAAATTGGATAATTCGTGTCTGTAAAGTGGACAATTCATGCTGCCGTAACATACTATACAATTATACACAAAACAATTTCATTTGTGGCAGGGAAGCTTAAAATATGCTTCGGGTCACACCATTGGGATGGATTCTGCCAATCCAATCAGTAAGCGAGCTAACCATTGTGAGCAAAATTGTGAAATGAAAAGTAATTACCATTTATCATTTTTTAAAAAAAAGGCTTGTCACAAGGACTGTTATTTCATTTTGAAGGAAAAAAATGTACAAAAAACTCCACGCACAAATTTCGCACTGGAGGGACAGTGAACAAACTCACAAGAGCTTGAGGGATAGATTCAACCGACGCGACATCCTGTGCACAAGATGAAAGACCAAATAAATAGCGCGGGCAATTGTAGCGTTATATAACGGCTGCTTTGACAGGTGTCCGCCATGTTATTGAAAGTATTCAATTTTGTCATGAAGACATGACACGATCCGGGGAACTGCACAGACTCGCTCGCAGCTTCCCAAGCTTTCCCAATCACTGTCCTCTCTGTCTGCAAGTGGGGTGACCCAGGTACGGATCAATAGACATTGACTAATCTGTTGTTAAATTGCTACGTGTGTCACACTTGCTGGTGACATCACGTTATTAAAGTAAAGTTATTGTCGAAATTATATCGCCGAAAAATCACAGAGGCGGTAATAGGCACCCGATTATGTTCAGACTTGTAAGCATGCGCAGATCTCAAAATATAAGCGTGCCGAAACTGATTTTATGCACGGATCACAAACATCACAGTGAGATAAATGTGTTAAGGCAACCCACTCTGTATTGAGAATTTGAGCCGAAGCAATGCTGCGCTTACTATTTGTTGAAAAACAAGTTACATTTTAGCGTCGGGATATAAGTCGCAAGCATAATTTAAGTACACAGCACATAGGGGTAATTTTTCATTAGCTTAGCAAATTATGGTATAGCACAGACCTGAGAAAAAAGGAAGAAAGGAAATTTAACAATGAAACATATTTCAATTGTCTTTTATTGTTGTTTTTCTTCAGATGAAATGGCAGAATCACTTATCCGACAATTCACTCTACAAAAGGTCAAAGCAGACACAGCTTAAAGATAATAACTCAGGCAGTGTGGCTTTGCTGGGTTGTTCATTTCTCCAATATTTCAGAAAGTAGGATCACCAAGGTTGAAAAACAAATAAATTAGATTGTTTTATATGACAAACCCAAATAAAAGAGAGTATAATGGTGAGGATTTTAAAAAAAAATTAATTCATGAAACTAATTTTCTTTCACTACAACCAGCCAAGATATAAGATTTTAAACGAAGAAGAAATAATATGAATGAATTTAGAATGTAAATGCTATCATTATATGGCTCATATCGTACGGTATTATAAATGGCAGTACTGGTGATGAAAATAATCAAAGTGAATACGTGAATGAGTTGTTGGTTGAGAATATTGAGACTGACTGACAAACCACCAAAAAACGCAGGAGGAATAAAAATGGTAGGATTTGCAACAAAACCACAGTAAAAAGGTATATAGTGTTGTATAAGTACTCCGGTTTTACTTTATCTCATTTACATTCATGGCATGTGATCTGCTTCCTCTGTCAGACACGCTATTGCTGTGGGTGGATAACGTGCTCTTTATCCACGTGGGGAGCGATGGCTGGGTGGTTACCGCGCTGGGCTACAAACCCGGTGACCTATATTCGATTCCCGCTCACGGCCAAAACCAGTAACGACTTTCTGAACTAGTCCTGGTCCTCCCCTAGGTTGACTTCACCTCAAATGAGTACTTGGCATGGTGTGTAAACATTGCCACTAGGGAGACAAAGGCGGCCGGGCGAGGTGCTGGTCACCCACCCCGTCGTGTGCCATGTTGGCCTTCATAAGTGCTCTAGAACGGCACTTGACCCTACAGTCTGTTAAGGCTATATGGGGATCTTTGTCTTTGTATATCCACGTCCTGACCAGAGATGACCTACAGGTCTTCCAGCTCAATGAAAATTAGCTTTATTGCCGACTGACTTTTAATCCATATCCTGTCAATACAAGGAAAAACAATTGTGTGATATTAGCTGCCAACCTCCAACCACAAGTCCCCTCCAATATGATTAATGCGAATGAAGAGAATGTTAAAGCAGCTATCCGAGAAGCTAAATATCCACGTAAATAGGTCCACATATAACTTGGTATGGATAATTAATCGGTTATTCTTGGGCAGAGAATGTGTATGCATAATGTCGAACACAATTATAACCCTCCACCACACAACAAAGCAAATCTAGTTGTCACGTGGGCACATGTGCTGATTGATTTGGTTTTAATTGGCCGATAACATAATAATAATAATAATTTATAGGAAAGCAGTGTCTGGCGTGTTGGCGCCAGTTGACCGCCTGGCTGACTCCTCCCCTCTCTGTAATGTCCTCGCTGCGCCTCCGTATCTGTGTCTCGTCCACGACCAGGCGTGACATTTGCGCGCGTAGTAAATTGTATTATTGTTATTACATCGAGCATGTTGAAAAGCAAGTTAAATCTTGACAGTCGTGCATGACGTCTCACTGGATATTACACCCAGAGCTCAGAAAATTCGAAAACTTGGCATGAAAGCCTTCGTCTGAATGGGTAAATCACGTCTACGAACCCAGGCCAAGCTTGAATATATTGCACAATCACTCTACCGCTGTCCACCAAAACAAACTTGCCAATAAGCTGTCATCATCATTAGCCAGTCGGAACCCACTTGTTAAATTGCACGATGTTACAATGAGCAGCCATTCCTATCATTGTATGCAGTCTACTGGAACAGAAAGCTACACGCTTGCTTCACACCAATTACAGGCTCAAATATGGCATATTCACAGCGTGAAAAATATAACTCAGGTTACCTCACAAGCCATATTTTCTTTAAAAGTGTATTCTGTCAATGGCAGATACTGCACGTGCATGTGCAACATTCTTGTGGATGAAGACCTCATTCCACCAGGCGGGTCATGAGGGCTATTTAGCTATTTCCGGTTAATTGGCCTGCTGTTGTGCACGGTGCCCTGCGATGGACTTGCGTCCCATCAAGGGTATACACCTGCCTTGCACTCTGTGTCTGCTGGGATAGGCTCCAGCTCACCGCGACCCTGTACAGGATTAAGCGGTTTCTGACAATGAATGAATGAACTATGCTGATCTGCAGAGGTTTGAGAGGGTGGTGAGAGGGTGTTGAGAATGCATGTTGCTGTGACACACGCAGCTCCGCAATGGAGTCTGCTGCACTGCCCTCTGCTGACAACTCAGGCTGCCATGCTTTATGCATGGTAGTCGTCTATTGAAGCACTATCCAGGCTCGATACTGATTAGCTTTCCGCGTCTGATGAAATAGCAGACATTCCGGGTGATTTGATTTGACCATAAGCATAGCAGGGTATCTCCTCTCAATTAATATATGTCCAGGGCACTGGCAAACTAAAGTCGTAACCATTGCAATAGTGACGTCTACTAGATGTAGAGTGCCATGTGCGGAAATATTTTCCAAGTCGCCCAAATTTGACAGACCCAATTTGACGGACGCTGCACACAGGTTGTTGACAAAGCTGTGCTGATTTGCTTAATTATTATTATTTTGTATTTAGTTTTGCCTTGGTGCGACTTGCTGAGAGGACTGCACCACATTCAGATGCTCTCCATGACCACCATGCAGTGAATTGCGGAGGTTTTTATGGCAAGAGTACATTGGTTGAAAAGGCATTTGTGATCTCAAGGCTGCCGTACGGCGTTGCCGTGCTGCCGGCTGTTATAAAGCCTTTAGACACGACGTTAAATTATAGCCTGTTGGGGACAAACCCGTACGTTGGCATTGAATGTCCAAGAGAATTCTCAAAGATGGTATGAAATTGATTGTTAGTTTACTGAAGCAAAGGCATGCTGTTGTCATATAATGGTGAGCACAATGGACTAGCAATTCAGAGGTCGCTAGTTTGACCTCACAGCGCGGCAGCTAAAACAATTGTGCAAGTTTCTTAAAATGCCCCCCCACCGCGTCTGTCCATCCTGCCGTATAAAAGGGTTCACCACACTTTATTGATCGGCAGCTCGTGAGTGGTGGGTTAATGTGTGGACATTCCCACCTCTTTCAGGATGTCTAGCCGGCATGCAATAGCAGGCTAATCTCGGCATCTCGAAGGGTTCTCTAGAGCTCCGTCTAGTGGAGGAAATGTCCGAAAGCAGAGGTGCGAGACGGCTAATTCAGGACTCCACCATTAACTTTTACAGTTTAGCAAACAAGACACGCAGTGAATTTCTTTTTGGGTAACAGAGAAGAGAGATTTGCAAGTGGCGCAACATAAAATATAGATAATCTGGTTTATGTGCAATATACCTTAATGCGAAGTAATAAAAATAGAATTTCAGAAGTTAAGCCCCTCGTATGGGCAGAAATATTCAGTAATAATAATAATAATTCAATTTATATAGCGCCTTTCACCCGAGGGTCACAAAGCGCTGCACAAGGGCCGCGAAGTAAATTTTATTTCAGTTGAACTAAATTATGAAATATAAGTGGTAATACAACAGCACTTTTGAATTGCCCAGACTGCAGGTTAGAGTTCTAATTGCGTGATATATCTGCAGGGGTAAGAAAGAGCTTGTTTTTCGTCACAGTTTCACTGGCATATAAATATGTGGGGAATGCTTAGTTTATCTTGACAATTTGTATAATGGTCATTGTTTTTTCCCTTGTTAAATGTTTAGGTGCAAGACATTTATCAACAATTTTCATGCGAAAATATTTCAATCTTCGTGCACAAAATCTACAAGCCAATGTGCTTCAAAAGTTTTTTGAAGCACATTGTTACAACAGAGATGGGTTTTTCAGTTTTGAGATGGGTTTTTCAGTTTTATTTTATGTACAGGAAAACAAAAAGTAATCTAAAAAGGTCAAGTAAGTGCCGATTCACCACGTGTAAAAAATGGCGGTCTATATATATATTAGATTTTTATTCCCCGTATATCATCGGCAGGCATGAAAACAAAACTGACACCGTGCAATAATTTCTTCCGACTCCTGCTGAAGCATGTGTTTACAGACGCCACTGTCAGCAGCAGCAGCCTACAAAGCATACCACTGGGGTTTAAACTATTAAATAAAGTACAATTCCTGGATTAAAAATATAGGATCACTTTCCCTAGAGAGGAGATTTTCAAATCCTATCTGTCTGGCTTTCGCGCATCCATCGTCCAGTATTGACTCATACACTTTATTCATATGCAGAAATAAAGGGGAATACATGTACAGGCATCTCACTGATTTCTAACCACCCTCTTTCTTCGCAAGGTCATTGAATATCGTGAAAGCAATGGCCCTGTACCTCATGGAGGAACAGAGAGGGAAGGCGGTGGCATTGGTGGAGATTTACTGTGACCCAAGACAAAGAGACACACGTCTAATCCAGGAGAATTTGAGTGTGAAAGTGTTTCACAAAATCTGGGGTACAATTTCGGTTATACTGCTGTAGGATTTTACGGCCCGATTCATGATGGTTGCTCTTCAGAGCTGTTGTTTCAGGATAGCCGTGTTTGAGCGATCTCCCTCTCTCCCTCACGCACTTCGCCTCCCACGTTAGAAGCATCCTCAGGTGCCTGAGCTCTAAAGACCAACCATGACAATTTCGATTGTAAATGTAAAGAAAAAATGGAGCAGGGTCTTCCTTCTTCTTTTGTATTGGGTGATGACGATGATGATGTCGAGTAACAACTACAATTTTACATTGAAGTGTGCGAGCCAGATAAGTGTATCAGAAGTAGCAGAGTGGTGTATCATCGCTGTGATGCCTCCTTTGTATGGGCAAATCGGGAATTGAGTCATTATATGTTCCATGGCCTGTTTTGAGTGACCACAGCCACACACCAGAGGGTCTTTAATTTTCCATCTGCACATCAAGTCGTCGCATTTGCTGCTGCTGACATGATTTGTGTGCGTATACAGTTTAGGGTTGTGGCCTATAAACTCTCTACAAGATCAAAGCCATAGATCTTCTGCGTCGGGTATTTTACGAAGTGTTTGCTTGTGGCTTCTCTGAGGACCGTGAGTTGCAAGCACTGGATTCCTTAGTGATGCCAATCACAATCTGTGGTTGTATAATGTTGCCCTGTTATTTTGGGCAGGTATCTTATGCATATATTATACTATCTACGAAGGTCACCTGTGGGAATGTAGATATTGAGAAGCAGAAGGGTATATTGTTTAACATCTATAAATGCTATTATTATTATTATCTATGTTAGAACACGGCGTGGGGAAGACTGTACACGACACTTGCCGCACTTTTGCCTCTTTTTGCAACTGAAATTTTATTTTTAATTAAAGCCTCCTTGTAAAGCCATGAGTCATGATACTGCCATGCACCTGGAAAAATGTTCAACTTAGATCTCCATTTGAACACACCAAATAAGTAAACCCATCTAGATTACCGTTATCAGTTTGCAGTGTTATACCTCTGTGGATACGCGAAATGAATATTTATTTCAAGGATGCATATGATATTTAAAGACGTATATACACTCACATACAAAGTAAAAAACATATGCACTGAGTCTAATGAATCTGCAGTTTCAAATTAGAGGATGTCATTGTCATTAGGCAACTGTTGCCTTTTTACATCATGATTCATTATTCAACTGCTTTAAAAATATATCCTCTATGGTTCACAGGCCACGTGCTTTAATCTTGTAGAAAAAAATACAACCAACACTGTTGATATAACATAATGCCAATAATACTCATGGATTAGAATACAACCCCTGGATTTAGATTTCATTACATTGCCTTTAATGCTGAATATATTTCACTCGCATGCAGTTCATATTTGATGTTTAGAAAAAAGCTCAATGTCAGCACTAGGAGATATCTGTTCAAATGTGAGCATTCTCCATCATTAGACCTAGCGCTTTTAGCCAATTAAGTTTGTAAATAAATCCAATTTTATATTATCATCTGGATGTGTAAATATTAGACGGTATTTTTTTTTCATCTTCGGTTATCCTTTCTCCACAGCAGATTAATATTGTTTAATTACTGACAGACTTTCTCTCAAAATCGTTTTATAGGTTAAATACTCAGAAGTAATGAACAATAGGGATACATTGTACAATAGGGATATGTAGCGAAAATTTGAGATCATGTATCCGATAAAAACTAGGTTCTTATCAAAGCTGAAATTCAAATGCTGCAAGAACACGTGCACTAACATGTGCACTAGAGGCACGTTGTAGTAGTATTTTAGAGCACACAAGCCTCATTACAGTTTTTTTCGCTTGAATATCGAACTCTTATTGAATCTGAGCCATTTTTAAATAAGAGCAATAAATATTCCCAGCTCTCAGCGCTGCTTGAGCAATAACGCTGCAGGAGATTGTATTACTTGATAATTGCGGTAGTAATTTGGAGAAAAAAAATACTTAAAGCTAAACAGTAAATATAATTTCGGAAGGTTCTAAGCACATTTCGTGTCGACAATACACAAACAATTCTGCCGGCGAAATGATCGCGAATAAAATAAAAGGGATATTTCGAATGCCCAGTCAAAGATGGCTTACGGAAAAGCAACAGCACCCCCATCAGTATTTATAGAAGTCACGTGTTTATTTAATTATTTACTGAACGTTTTCCGTACATTTTATCTAATAAAACAATTTATTTTAAATAATTTTCAATAAAAACAAGTCTTATTTTCTTTTTGAAAAACACGTCATATCTATTGTATTTGTTTAATAGTGCAACTGGGTTAGCATCAATATAAAAATATTAAAAATCAATTTCCTTTTCTTGTACAAGATCCTAATAACAACAAACGCATCCTGCTCTATTTCTCCAAATGAATCCAATAATGCATTCACGTGAACTGGCCGACCTACCTCCCTGACTTATAAAACAGCAGCATTTGTTTAAGTATGCAAACTCTGCACCAGTTTCCTCTTAATGGAGCTGAAAAGCAGAGCGAGGGGTGATGAACGCATAACGCTGGTTCACCAGATGTAATGGTAGGTGCCCTATCTCTTTACCATATTCAGCATAAAAACGCAATACTTAATTCTACAAACCAGTGTCGTTCAAAGTTCAGCTCCACTGCCAATGGTAAGGCCCACATTAGAGGGAATTTTGGGGAGTATTAGGCCTAATCTTTCAAAGACATCTTGGAAAAGATGGGAGTACCCACACTTTACCCCACCACACATAACCTGCCATTCAACTATGTTGTACCCATTTGTGCTGCTGGGCAGACATGTGGAGAGATTTTAAGAAACCTACTGCCACACTGGGAGATTAAACTGGCACCTTCAATGGCTGGCAGGTGCAGTGTGTTAACCATCACAACATAGTAGCATCCGTTTTTGTGTGTGTGTGCGTGAACATATACACACGGCACGTCACATTGCACAATGTTACCTTCTCTAGAGGAAACCTATTGTCACCTTGTAATGAAAATTCTGAAAGAAAAAGTTAGTTGAGAGATATAAAAACAACCCCATTAAATTTGAAAACAGCGCTGTAACACGTCTCTAACAAGTCAGCGATGCTTACCTGCCATTCCTGATGCGAATCTCTTTGCTCTTTTTCAACGGAGTGCTGTCCTTAAACCACTTGTACTCGGGCTGGGGGTTCCCCTTGGCCTCGCATTTGTAAGTCAGCCGTTCCCCCTCACTCAGGCTCTGCGCTTTCAGCTTCTTGGCCATGCGTGGCGCCGCAGCTGAAAGGAGAAGCGAAAAGTTACGGTTAGAATGGTTGGTCAACATCGGACTATTTTGTAACTGTTGATGATTTTTCATGTATTTAAATTAACTGCGGCGAACAATCGCAAACAATTGAACAGTTCAGGAAAGCCAATTAATGTTTTCTTGGCCATGCTCAAAATATAAACTTTTAGTGGTGACACAACGAATGGACATGGTGCGATGTAAATCTACGTGAGGACATAACTAAGAGCCTTGACAAAGCTGCATAATGCACCCAGATGAATACACCACAAGTTGAGATTTATTTTATTTTGCAAATATGTAAATAATGAAGTGCTGTGTGAACATCAAAGATAAGGCGCTGATGCTGAAACCACAGCAGAGCTCAAAACTAATTACAGTACCGGCACTTTCATAAGCTAGCTGACAAGCCACAGAAATGTTATTAATGCGCATCCTATGAGGCCCCACCGCAATCGAGAACTCCTATTGTCCCGCACAATAACGATGCTTACACATCGCACGCGTGGCACAGTTTGATTTAATCACTTTAACACGTATTTTTAAATCCAAAAGACAGTGTGTTCAGCTGCGGTGTGAATGCACAGAGAGAGCTATCAAATGCTCGTCAATAAACAGTCCTTCAGCGGCATCGAAAACATGACCCCATGTGTGATATGGAGGACAAAGGGGACTGCACTTTGCTGCCTCTAATAAGCGTCTGACATTGGACTGACATAGCCAGCAACCCCCCAAGCCCCCCATTGCTCCGAGATAGCGCCTCATATGAAAACAATTAGAAGCGTGCACGCGCACTGTCAAATCAATTGGCACTCAAATTTATGTCTGCAGATGGAACGCACTTTGAGATGCTCACCCTATTTTGACACGGGCTTCCGCCTGGGAAACTGGATACGCGCTGGCACTGCATACATTAGGCTTCATTAAGCTATTGTGTGTCGTGACCTTGTCTTGTGTTTGTGCCATTATGCAATTTCCAAAAGCCATAATAACATCCGATGTGATTAAAATTCTTTTGAACTAATTTAAGCCATCGCTGAGAGCAAGCTCGGCCAGAAATACTCCAATTTAAAGCATTCCGGGTGATTTATGCAAATATGTCGAATACTTGCTAAGGCATGCAAAGTTTCACCAGTGTTTACATTCGTTTCTTCAGTGGGTCTAATAGTGTTCTAGTAAAACTACGTTACAAACGGTCCCATGGAACAAGCGGCTTACGTTGTGTGTGATGTAGAAGCAAAGCCACCTATTTTTCTGTAACTCACTTACGAGGACACGTAGCATAATAATTTAACTTTAACTTCACAGCTATTTTTTCCCATTATCTCAAACATTATAGAAGTGGAGATGGTTGCCATGAAGGAATAATAAGGTCAAGGGGGTGAGAGCAATCCCAACAGGGGTTTGTAAGGTCACGCTGGTGTCATGAATTCTGCCCATGAAAATGTAATTCCAGACAGAATTCACATCGTCGTCCTGAGCCTGATGTACCAGCGATATTTATTACTCTTGAACTCATGTTGGGAAGGAAATTCCCTCGTGCACTCTCACAACATTAAGAACAAATATGAATGAATTGGGTTATGAGGTCATACACAGGATTTCATCTGAACTGCAAATGGTAATTACTTATGGGGGCAATCTAAACTAGGCAATACGTTTGTGTGTAAGCACTAACACACCTTCAAAATCTATATATTGGTGAATTGTATAGGGTCATGTGGAATAAATGGTAATATAATAACTCGCAGCCCTTCGCTACATCACTGCTGGATGCGGGCCTCCCCACACTTTAACAGTCAGGGGGTTTGTTTGAGCATACTTCACCACACTGGCCAGTGCAGGCTGGTAAAGTGGGACAAGTGTTCG
>JAZEWU010000002.1:10665023-10701329 GCA_036362915.1 Geotria australis | reverse complement strand
TTTGACAGTACATTTTGCTTAATATTTTGCTTCACCCAAACTCAATTATATATGTACTGCAAATAAAATAAATACTACGGCCAATGTGCCCAAAGTCATATTTAGGCATTTTAAGTCTTTCAATTTTGTTAATGACTTAGACATATTTTAAATTGGATTTTAAAAGGGGCTTTACATTCAGCATTCTATTGCCCTATGCAGCTTACGGCAGTAGCAGCAAGGCTATAAGTATGCCACAGTCATCCTCGGTGTGTGTCCATATTACAGTTTTTCTGAAGCAGAAACCAGGCTCAGGTTACTGACATTGCATACAGATTTCATATACAAAAATAACATCACCACCACCACCCCTCCGATATGAGCAACATAAAAAAACTGGACACACAATATCCCTTTACGATCATAGCTGCTTAGTAGGAAACGCAATTTGCATTTAGAAATTCTCTTATAGGTTACGCATACAGTGATATCATTATCAAAACCGTCACGTAGCTTGCACAGTATTGGTGAATAAGCAGATGGTTGTGATAGACCGAGTTCTCACCCCAGGTCTTGTTGTCTACCAATACGCCTGCTATGATCTGGTGGATGGAGAGCTACCACACTGTGGTCGTTGATAAAGCGCAGTTGTTGTGATGTAAAAATTGTGATGCAAGCGCACGCTTATAAATGCTCGCGAGGGGTTGTTCGGTTTAAACTCTGACCGTGTTTCACCTTAAGAGGAGGAAACAGTTGCATTTGATAGAGACGGGACGTGGCAGCCATAAAGGTCCTTGGAGTGATAAGTGGTATCAACAGGAGGAAACAGTCACAGGAAGGGATAACAAACTAGCTGAACCAAAAAGGAAGTCGTTTTGTTCCCCCCTATTTTCCTTGACAAAATAACAAGCAAACATACACCGGACTCATCAGTTTACCGCGAATTAAAGCACTTTTGTCGTGGAATCTGGACAGCGTGCATTTGTACAGTTGCAGAGGCAATGTAATAAGTACGTTTCGCTACTTGCGTCTTGCAAACGATCTGCGAGTGGAATCGTAATAACATATATTACAGATTTGCGGTTTTTAATGGAAGATGCATGTACCTTATAGGCGCATGAGGATAGCAGACCAGCCCTCTATTCAGATGGATATTGAGAAATAACAGGGGCAGAAGCTGTTGTTGCATTAACGTTTGTCGCACCGTCTACAATATTGTATTTATAGACTGAAGCCACAGGCCAACTGTGAACGGGGAGCTGCTACAATTACACATTGCACCCCCAACTGGTCACAGCCAGGTCACAGCCTGAGCACATTTCTAAAATGTGTAAGTGAGGGGGGGAAAACGCACTCGGGGCAGGTAATTGAATCTATGGATGCAATAATGGCTACGCAGGGAGCAAGATTGGAAAGGAACAGACATGCTGAAATATGGAATCTAATAAGACTTTTAAGCAATATACAACCAAAATGGGTCTTAAGCATAATAAATAACACGTTAATAGCGATAGTTTGGTGTTTTGAGACAAATGATGATGGCAACCATTTCAGTATGCACATATGCATGTATGTATTGCTAACAAGCTCTTAGTATTGCGCACCACATCTTTAGATTAAATTAAACTCTAAAAGATGAGACCACCCTGTCAAGCGAAATGATTGAATGTGGCTTTACTAGAGATGAGCCTCCATTTGCAGCTAATGGATTTACTGAGAAGTGTAATATCAGAAATTTAATTAACATCACTGGACATTGAGTATTCTGATCACAGCTGACCCATTTCCCACTCAAATTGTGGCGTTTCATCGATTTGAGTAGAGATTACCGACAATTGAAACATCCAAGACACTTGATTTAAACAAGAAAAAACCCTAAACCTACATATTTTAAGTAATTACTTTAAGACGGCACTTTACCTATACAGCTGTATATGCTTAAGTCGTTTTAAATACCTGTAGGTTGCAAAGATATATCGAGATAGCAGAACCGCGTGTGTGTAGTGAGTGAGATTGAACAGTAGATGGGGGTGTCACCTCAGAATACAATGGGTTCTGCTGCTGTTAAAGGGGCCGCATACGTTTTAGCGTGTCCACAATCTACTTTCACTTTACCAGGAATATAGAAACTGGATTAAGCTAGAGCGTATGGTTTCAGAGCAATGTTCTTGATGTATATAATGCAAGCAATTTCTCTGCTTTGACATATATTGAGACAAAATCACGTGTTCTCCCAGTGGCTCTGCCCCACATACAGTAGTACTGTTAAAAGCCATTTCCAGCCGCTGGAATATCTAACTGAACATTCACAGTGATTTGCAGCTCAAATAGGAATGCAGGCGGTGCTCCTCTCCTCCTTACAGCGCGGAGACCAATGGAGGAAATTGCACATTCCTTTGGCGCGGGTGAGTCTCTCCATAGGACAACTACTTTTGACTTTCCCACAAAGCGGTACCTATTTTATCAACCCCGAAGGGATGATCGACTGATAGGCCGAGGCAACCCACAACCAGGATTTGAACTCGAAACCTTTCAATTGCGAGCCGCCCGCTTTCCCGCTGAGCCATCTCTGCAGCTAACCAGCTCTACACTGGCAGCTGGAACATTGTTGGGATATTTATGTGGTTATTTTTTGCCGGCTGAATTGTTGATGGACAGGCATTCGTAAGAATGTGTTCTCAAGGTAAGTCAAGTCACGACGTAGTCTTCGACGAGTTAGGCAATATGAGACGACTTCACAGCACATAGGTCATTGTGCTCACTTATAAACGGTAAGGAACATTTTTCTCCAAAGTGGCATTTTTAAATAACAGGGCGGCACGGTGGAGCGGTAAGTAGCCCTGCCACCTCACAGCAAGAAGGTCCCGGGTTCGAATCCCGGTTCGGGATCCTTTCTGTGTGGAGTTTGCATGCTCTCCTCGTGTCCGCCTCGGGTTTCACTGGGTACTCCGATTTTCTCCCACAGTCTAAAGACATGCTGCTGCCTAGATTAATTGGCATGCTGACTAAACTGACCCCAGTGCCCTGCGTTGGACTGCGTCCCTTCCTGGGTATAGCCCTGCCTTCCGCCCTGTGTCTGCCCCTCGGCGACCGTGTACATGATTAAGCGGATACTATTCTTCTTCTTTGCGATTCTTCGAAGCACGATGGCCAGCTTCTGGACATCGTCGTCCCTCAGCTTGGCTTCGAAGTGTTTGGTAGAATTCGCAGGCAATACCAAGTACTACCTGACAGGGATCGCGACGTGAACGCTTCTACCTTGACCCCCAGCGGATACTATTAATATTGGTGAACCGGTAGGTAGGTCGCATTACGGACACAGCTGTTCAGCAGTAATTTACCAATTAACATTCACGCAGCAGGATAAATTAAGTAACCGAGTGACGAATTGAGGGTATTGGAAATTCCAGAGAGCTGGCTCATGGGTGGCATGCAGAAACTACAGGTTGAGAACCGCTGGCTGAACAATCACTTTGCATAGCATGAAGGAACGCTCTCTATGATAAACTATCACAAAGCAAGGGTCACTTGCTGAGTGTTTAAAACTGCAATCTGGTACGATATTCTTTTTGCTATAACCTGATTAGCACCAACTCACTTACGTTATAGCCACTAAACTTTATTTTATAATGCATACGCCAAATTAAAACTTACGTTCCGATCTGAAAACCGTAATGATAAACATCTATATATGAGTGTTTTTTTTTTTAAAGTAATGACACTATACAACGAGAGATGCGGCGGGTGTGTGTGGGTGTGCGCCTTTGTCTTTGGGCCGAGAGAAGCTTCTCACCGCACACTCCATGTGAGATGCTACCCCGTCCGCGTTCAGCCGCCGTCCTCTTCGCGGCCCTTGTGCAGCGCTTTGTGACCGTCGGGTGAAAGGCGCTATATAAATTGATATTAATATTATATTATTATCTATGGAACTCCTGTTCCAACCCTCGTCTTGCTGCGGTGCACACTTCTCGTGCCTGGCCGCACCTGGGTGACGTCGCCCCCTTGGCTCACGTGCGCCACACACTGGGGTGACGTCTCGGTTAGATGACGTCAAGGCGCGCTCCCCATGTGCGCCTCACAGAAATAAAGGTCCTCCCTGAGGTGGTTCGATTCCCACCTCGGGTGCCTTTCTGTGTGGAGTTTGTGTGTTCTCCCCCTGTGTTCTGCGTGGGTTTCCTCCGGGTTCTTTGGTTTCCTCCCGCAGCTAAAAACACTCAATAAAGGAATGGGCCGATACCATAAAAAAATAAAGGATGTAGCGTCTGGCGGGTTGGCGCTGGCTGACCGACTGCCTGACTCCCCTTCCCCTCCCATGCCTACGGTTTCCTCACACCTCCATATCCGTGTCTCGTACATGACCAGGCGTGGAATTTGTGCTCGTCAGAATGTTTACTATTCTTATACATGCAGCAGCATTAACATATGGCACCAATATTAGTGTCTTTATACAGTGGCGCGTGTTATCAGGGTGTTTTATGAATACAAGGGTATACGATGCGAAACTCACGTTTTACCACCCAGTACTTTACGAAAAAATATATTAGAAACGCATTATTTAAAAGTAAACAAATTTGGTGATATTGCGTTGACAGAGGTACACAGGCACAAATAACATATATATATATTATTTAGGTGACGTTTTAGGCAATGGTCCTTTGGTCTGTTATACTATGTTATTGACAAATGTGTTGGGTATTTTTGTTATTTAAAAAAAATTAGGTCTTTCAGATTGAGGCTGCTGTGCGGATATTCAAAATGATAATTGGACCAATTTGTTGCAATGGGATATCGTAATTAATGTAATGCATCTCTGCTCCAGCATTACCGAATCACCTTCCCTTTCATTTCCTATTGCTCCCTGCACCTCCATCCACTGCCACGTTGGAATTGGGCCAAATACCAAAATGCGTCAGATCTGGTAGAGTCTCAAACTACCGCCTGGTTAGTCTTTGGATGGGCAACCATCACAGCTTGCAAGATTGTGTAGGTGTGCGTCAGCAAGATGACCAGGAGATGGTGGTGATGAGTGTCTCCTCCTCGTTGGCGTCGGTATTCTCCTGTCCTCCCACAGGACAATTACTGTACTCGCTTACTATACTCATTGAATGGAAGTGGCCAAACATCCTAATTTTGGACACTGCTGAAAAGGTGTTTTGAGACTCAGTGGGGGACTTCTTGGTTAAATAATTGGCTTTACCTTGCACCCAAACACCCTTTAATACACAGAAAATGCTAATTTTCCGAAGTACTGATGTATGAATCCAGATTTCATTAACTCTTTTTGTGGTGTGCTTTACTCTAAAGGTTAAGCAACCATATGTAAAACACACACAATTTCCATAAACAAATGTATATACAAAGTAAATCTTTAGTGCAAATGAATTACAGGAGAGAGCGATGATGTGGTTAGGTAACCTGGCTGACATTGACCTAGAAGGCGTACGAACGAAGTGCAAATCCCACTTTGCACTGATCCAAACTTACTATGTTCCCTCTGGGAAATCACAGCTCTCACAAGGTAGGTAACACTCTCTGCTCACATGTCCAGTCAAACTCATCAGCTTAATTAGCGACGCACAAAATCTATAAATATAACACGAATTTTTCACCAAAACCAAAGACTGACAACACTGTAATATTATGTAGAAGTAAAGCCCTTTTATAAATCCATTACTAAATGAGGGCTACCGCAAACCATGCAGGTTGTGGGGGTATGTTTGACCATACTTTACCACGCTAGTTGGTGTGAGTTGGTGAAGGTAGGTAGCATAGATGTGAGAGCATAGACAAACAACAACGCTTGCAGCACTGCCCCTCTAATGGCAACCACATAGCCGCACAAGCCTACAACAACATGTTTGTACACGGTGGTAAACCACCGATGTACGATCCAGGCCCCCCTCTGCATAGTTCCTTATAAGACTGGCCGCATTCTGAGTGATTTGATCCTAAAATACAACAATAACACGCAGACTTCTCCATGTTAACCCAGGAAAGCCTCACTGAAATTTAAGACGTTTTTCAGCATCCTGCTACATTGGGATGTTTGAAGACGTGATTTGGCAGAATCAGTGGTAACGTATGCTCTACTGTGAGGTTCCATCAGCCTAAAACCACGGACCAGTTGTATGGTGCACAACTGAATCAGTGTGAGATGATCTGTGTGTTATCAACTAAAAAACAAGCAGAAGAATAACCTGTGCTTTACTAAATACTGGGCATGCCAAAATAATTTTTGGTATGCCGATGGACAACTCACTTAAAAATGTCCTCATGATGTTTATGTTGCCATCATATTCTAAAAATACTGTACAGTGTACGTATAATGTAGAGTCATAATGAAATTAAGCCCAAATAATACTTAAACAAATAGCACTGGCAATTAACGGTGTGGAAAGCCAATATGCCGATGGACTAAGACATATTGCTCCACAACAGCGCATAATGACATAGTAGTAATTTTATGTAGGTTTTCTCTGTAGATCACTTAAGTGCACTGCAGTCAACACTGGCATTAAGTTTAAGATTTAGGCGGTGCCTTCTACCCATGGTATTGAGGCAGCGCTTTAAAATCCCACCACAAGGGTGCGCCATTGCCACCACGGCAGTTTGCTGTTCCTTGGGCTCGACACGGCTATCGTGAAAGAACAGCTTTGGAAGAGTCATTCTAGTAATGAATGTTAAAAAATCTTCACTTGCTAAACAGATAAATGACAAACAGGATTATGGTTACATAATCCACGACTGCATATTAGTAGCTTTTTGATTGGACACATTGAAACAGTTTGTGATTTGACGTTAAATAAGCAGAGTACTCAATGTCTTTAAGACATTATTTATTTTGTGTAGTTCTTTCGCTGATAACTTTTGAGTGATGCGAGTATTTAATTTATCTCCTTTGAAGAAGGGCCAGTGCGAAAAACACTGCCTATTGTATTTGATTTTTACTTTTAAGGCTGTGCTATGGACTAATTTGTGTTTGTTTCATTATCTGTATACAAAGTTACAACACAATATCTGTCAATCCACTGCTGGATGAGGGCCTCCACACCATGCCGGTCGTGTTGAATATTTGACCAAACATCACCATGCTGGTTGGTGCTGGCTGGTGAGCATACACATGGGAGCATAGTACAATACACCAAATTATTCGGTCACAATGCCACCAACGGAGCACCACAGGTACCACAACAACCTGTAGCACTTATTTCATGCATGGGGTCACCCGACAAAGCATTCGCCAGGCTCAAGCCTGCTGATAAATAAATGACCCGGAATACATACAATTCCGTCTAAACGAATGGCGTCCCATCCTCGGTATAGCCCTGCCTTGCGCCCTGTGTCTGCCCGGATTGGCTCCGGCTCACCGCAACCCTGTACCGGATTAAGCGGTTTCTGACAATGAATGCAATAAAAACAAAGGGTGCAATCAAACAGTATTCACAACTTTCATTATTGTGTACCTGTCTAAAAAAATACAATTATAGCCATTTCTGAATCCACTGCTAGAGGAAGGTCTCACGACGTCATACAACTGAGATGAAGGCGTCGGTTGTTCGACCCAACCGCACTTCACCACTCTGGCTAATGCGAGTTAGCTAGTAGGGGTGGGAGGCCGGCATAATCAGAAATCGATGTCAGGTCCCTGGGTTCATAGCACTGTGCACTGACCATGACACCGCTGCTTTACCCTACGTTTGTTTCATGCAATTCAAATGAAGAGACACATCGAAACCTGTACCATCAATGAACGATCTGAACAAATGTATCAACACTGTGACTCACATTCGCACGTACATTACCACTACACAGGCATGTCCTGGCTACTGGTAAATCCTCACACAATTGCACAGAGTGTCATTTAACTACAGTACATAATTGCGATTTAAAGAGCAAATTCCTCTCGTCAGTGCTAAAAATATTGCCATATAAATACTGCGGACTCTACTATGGAGCACAGTGCAATGCAGAGTGCATAAAGTACACTTGAGTGAGCGTCTTACACCGGCTTCCTTGGGATTCTCCTGTGCCCACTCACCTAGTTTGTACGCATTTATCATAGAGCTCTCAGCCCCTTCCCGCTACAGGAGAGAACAGTCGAAATCTGCTCGCCTTAAATCCTTCATCAAGGCTCTCCGAAGAGACTGTGTGTTTGGAAGATGCACAAAGGGGTAGAGCCATGGTATGGTTAGAAGACGTGCTTTGGGTGATGGGTGGGGGACGTGGGATTGTGGGAGAGTGGGGGGACGATAGAGCAACTTAACCTAGAAGAAACAGAGTCCACAGCTGGGCGGCCTTAGGAGACCAGCAGTGAGTTGTGGAGGATGTGCTCAAGACAGACAGGTGCACGCGAGGTCAACACCAGTGCTGTTCAGCCATGCTCGCATGGATACTTCTGGGGGGGGGGATAGACGTGCTTTCTCGAGCCACATCACAGCCTCAATTTCAAAATTGTTCCATCAAAAAATCGTTCTCTTTGTAGCAAAGATAGACTCTGGTGAGGTGTAATGCCTCTGTTTTTAGATATTTTTGGGTGGTGGGGGGACAGAACACTGTGTTACTTTTAACAAAAGAAAGGGTTATGTTACGGGTATATTTCAAAGTTAATATTTGGCCCGTGACACCGTCTGATAATGGCCTGCACTTGGGAATGATGTCAAATGACCTTTAACTGCCACTTTACAACCTGTGATGTGGCCGAGGCACGCAGCAGATTGTCACGGTCTGAGGCACCCATGCGCAGTGACCCAGTGACATGTCAGCCAACTGATATATCAATCAGCTGACGATTAAGATAACATGTCTGGTATTAAACAAAAAAAACCGAAGAATTCCTTCTCGCCATCTGAACACCAAAGCAGATTCTCAAAAACAATAGAGCAGAGTGAGGCTCACTTGCCATCGTGCATATGTAAACACGGATGACACGTGCGGACTTGTTCTGGCATGTCGTCTTTTTTTTGGTGTATAAATAAACTCTGTCTCTTGATACCGGTCAAACGGACTTAATTAGGAGATGATACACCAACATTTCTATGACAGTACGTGAATACCTTACAAATGACCTCGTTGGCAGAACCGATTGCTCAAATGTACAACGCGGGAATGTCTCGTTATACAACTTAATCCGCTCGGTGTTTTTCATTAAGGAACACTCTTGCCTTTGAGCTTTAGAGGAATGTTATCTGACCTTGGAATCGTGACGCCGACCCTCCTGACTATTTAGCGAGTTCGCACATACAGAAACAGCCCGAGACGTCATGCCTCCTGTATCAAAGCACGTGCATTCTTACGCTTGCTGCTGTGAGCCCTTTAAAACACCACCCTTAACCTCAACTCTGGGAGAGTAAAACATTTCTTAAGACAGAAAACAAATATAATCCCCCATTTGTAAAATTGGCAGCGAAGCAATGTCAACAGCAATCACATGCTGTGAGCATAATTGCACGCTTTGTGTACATTATATAATTTCTGCTCTAACCATCATGCATTGTTTTACTTTTATTTATAGAGTATGTGGCTACACTATCAATTACATTAATACATCCATATAGTCGCCAGTCCAACAAGTAATTACGTGGCTGTTACAATGTTCGTATGTCAGCTGCCGGGCAACGTGTCGAACCATTCATTGTACTGATGTAGGTTTTCATTCATCCATTATTAATGAGAAAACAGGTCCCTTTAAATGACCTTACCGTATACTGTATTTAGTGGGGGCTGTGCCTCAAGCAGGAATGCGCGATCTTTATGGCATTCACACAGGTGAACCTGACGACCACGACTTAGCATTCTTTAAGCAACGTGAATACATGAATGATTAACCTTAACTTACAGTCATCCGCTGTTTTTCTGCCAGCGCTCACGTTGCCGCCGCATTTTGTAGCTATTTTTAACCCTTTATTCACTCACCTGTGCAAAGATCGGTTCAGATTATAAACGAAAAGTGGGCAGAGCAACTTCGGAATGCTCCGCTATCTATGAACCGAGTCGCAATATTTGATTGCAGTCTCGTAGTGCACCAGCCTGAGGTATTCCGTTTGAAAAGATAAGGGGAAACCCCGTGGCACTAAAATGTTGTAGAATACTGTGTATCAGCATATTAAATATATATTTTAAATTGCTTTGACTAAATCAGAGCCTGCTGCTGGAGAAGGCCTTCCCACACGGTGTCAATCGTGGGAGACGGACTGTTCGACCATACTTCACTACGTCGGTCAAGTGAAGGGGAGGTAAGGGACCTGTTTGGATATCATTCAGAACTGAACGTGGCCAAGAATTGAACTCAGGCTTTAGGGTTCACAGCGCAGTGAGTTGACAACTGCGCCACAACATATGGACCACACAAAACTAATCACGTTTGTTAATAGCACTGACTTAAACAAGATAATGTACAGTAGTCGACGTTTCGGCCAACGACCCTTCTTCATAATCAAATGACGTTGCCTACACAAGTTATATAACAACACAAGTACATCCGTGAACGTACAATGCATTTAAATGCAATATTTATTCGACGTCAACACAACTAATATGCAAAGACAGCAAGGCTGCCGTCTGCGGGCAGCTATTAAGTTTTCAAGGGAATTGCAAACAGAAGACACACTGCAGTTGTTATGGTCAAGAGAATTACGACTAAACATGGGTGCGTTAGAAGAGCTGTGAGTTGGAACCACTCGTAAACTGCGATGATCATTGCTGCCTCCTGGGAACAACATGGCCTCAATGTTGTGAGGAAAGCAGGAATTTTTCACAAGATTTGGAAGCAATTTATGTAAATATTGTATTGGATTAGAATTTCTACTCCCCGACATGTATCAATTTCCTTTTCAATATACGCTTTGTGGAGTTGGTATATCTCAGTTTTCGTAATTAATTTTCCTTCAACAAGGCACCGCTGATGCCGAGGGAGTGGTGTTGCAGCGGTAAGCACACGACTACGCTCGCCGCCCAAGTTCAACGCTCATCCACCGGCAACGTTAGTGCTGAGGCTTATCTGAACTGCCTCCTGTTCACACCGTCACCCCACACCCCCTGCTTTCACCAACCTGCACTCATCGGCGCGGTGAAGTATGGTCAAACTATCCGCATGACTGACACGGCGTGGGGAGAACCTCATCCAGCAGTGGATTCAGCAAGGAGTATACATTTTTATTGTTTTGTTACAAAATCAATGTATAGGCAGTGTTTACAACCAAACGTGACAAAAAATGCAAGTCTATTAATAACAAAGGTGCATATTTATATGGAATATTGAAGCCAATATTTTTTGTTTTTCAAGCTCACGACTGCCTCAAAGGGGTCAGAGAGAGTTCGCTAGCGCCAGTGGTTTATAGGTATGTGCATGTGTATCCCCACATTACAGTTCAAACACCGGCTCACATGCACCCCTTCGCTTTAGGTGCATGATTCAGGCATGCATGGCCAATGGTTTTTAACGCGCGTCACTTGCGTTTGTTTAAATGTTCGGAATATTTTGGTTGCGGGATTATTCGGACTACTTGTGGTGTGAGGAGGGCTGCTTGACTCTGACATGTCAGCCGATGAATCCCTCATGGAAGTTTCCTATTGAAACAATTTTATTGCAGTTTGAGCCCCGAAACATTTCATGGTTTACTGCTGAGGGAGTTTGGGAAGACATGCGGAGAGGTCTGGAACAGAGCAAATGCAATGAGACAAGCTCTTGGCTCCCATGGTGGGATTGGTAGGAAGCAATGATTTTCCTAGTTTTCCTATCGTGCATACATATATTTACTGTGTCGACAGTGTGTGTAAGAATACGATACAATTTAGATATGTGTAGTGTCTCAGTGGCAACTACGTCCCAAAACGCTGGACAAAATATATGGGCATGTGCATCGCGGGGAAACAGGAGGTCAGCCATAGGCAGAGGGAAAGAGGAAGTCCTTGAGTTTGCACTTGCACAGAGGCCAGGCCGTCTACAGCACGTAGACGGCTGTGGGAAGCACAGCTCCACCGTAAGAGAGCAGCAGAGGAGAGCAGAGGGCACCCACTGAGTGATGGCTTTAGCAGAAACAGCCTTGGTTACTGAATCCATTTACAGTTATTAGTTTGTGAATCCAGTCCGGGCTCTCCCAGGGAAATTCTGCCTAAACTGATTACCTGGGGTGGTATGGTTAGCGTTAGCACTGGAGAGACAAAGGAGGCCGTGAACTTCATATTCTTCTTTTGGCTATCACTCAATACTGAGTATGACGTATCTGGCATCGCTTCATTTGTGAATGTAAACCGATTCTGTGTGTGAACACTTCACCTGAAACATGTCAATACAACTAAGCCAATTTGAAAGTACATTAAGTAGTAATGCAAATTGTTAAAAGTACACCCCTGTGTCAATCCACTGCCGGTTATGAGGGGTTGTTTGACCATACTTCACCACACTGGTCACTGTGGGTGCAAAACCAATACTAATATCACTCACTAACTAACGCTAGCCATGGCCGGGAATTGAACTCAGGTTGTCACTGCTACACTTCATATTAAGCAGTGGTAGGAATGACACATTGCTATTGACACAGTTTATTTTATTGACACACTCGTGCGTATAATCAGTCAGCGTGCACGGGTAGATGTAAAGGTTTGGTTATGTGCGTGTCCCTCTGAGCCAGGTGTATGTTTTCACATGCAAAACATCACACATGACAGATGCAGGTGACCATGAAAGGCTCACGGCATTTGCGTGACATCTTTTTACTTTTCCAACTTTGTTCCGTTGAACATATAGCGCCTGCCATCAGCATGAGAGTAATTCCGCGTACATCAGTAGGTAATGCCGTAATACGTGCCGCTAATGGGTGTGCGTATGTGTATAAGGTTTCACTATGCATAACGTATCTAACAATATTTTGAAAGGATTCAAATACTGAGACTGCAATCAGGCAGTATTCAGTGCGCGTGGGGATTCTTTTAAAAAGGAATCGCATGTTGAATGCATCTCGCCAGTACAATACTGTATCTACGTTAAATCACGTTTAAAATATCTCTCGGGGATACGTTGCAATCCACATTACTTGAATTTTAACAGACATCGTGAAAAAATATACACAAGCCAATGTGCATGGCGGCTCCTTGGCCCAATTAAACATTCACAGATCTGTTTATCTACCTGGAAAACACGTCAGGGGGTGACACCTGCTCTATAACTCGACCATATGTGGTGATAAAGTGAGTACGCAGTTTCCGGTTTTATAAATTCCGAAATACGAGTGAGTTACAGCCGACAGGTGATTCCCAGAATTGCACAGCGTGTCCCACACCCATCATCGCACTGGAATCGTCGTTGACTTATCTGTGGTCTCCAAATTGTAGTTTGATACTTATCTATATTATCCAAAGTTGTGGTTTAGCAGACTAGTGCCCAGAGGAAAATATGCAAATCCATTCAGATGTTCTGAGAACCTGCACAGACAGGTGCTCCAACTTATGGTTTGTACACCGTACGACTCATAAAATTATTTAAAAAAACATAGCAGCTTTTGGCAATCCAATAAATAAATGGGATGCACTCACGCGTTGCACTTACGTTTAATATTCCTTCGCTCTTTCACTTAACGCTAAAATGCGCTCTAAACAAGGTACACATTTTTGGATGCGGAGTGTACTTTATCCATAATTACGCGATGCCGCTGAATGCGCTTCTCCGGTTTTGGTGTGACAGTATTTGGGCAAACGCTGCCTTTCAGACTGTGAATACCACGAGGCACGTACGTAAAAAAAAAAATCTCAGCACTTTGCCGCAAACAATGTGCTCATTGTTCTCGCTCAGTCACAATAAGTGTGAACGTGATGGGCCGAGGAGATGACATCTGGGTGTACGTGTGTCTCGCGCTGGTGCTATGTACCTGTCTTTAACAGTAATGCGAGGGCTTGAGACTTTGCCCGTTTCATTGTCCGAGGGATGTAACCCAAACACCTAGCAGCTTATCGCACCTGTGGCCCACAGATAATTGGCTCGACAAAAAAACTTACATACAAATTTTTCAGAAGCATTAGCTCACCTTGGGATTTTTTTTTTTTCACATTAAGTTTGTAGCCATTCACAAACACACATTGGCATATTATGTAGGTCCGTCAGTCGTCTGAGTGCTCTCCCACACAGGCAAAACATAGTCCACAGGAAGACACTGAGGCACTGGCATTTTATAGAGATAATAATAAACGCAGCACTACTCCCGACAATGAAATAATACCACAGAAAATGTAAAATGATGGATTAAAAAAAAAATGAATGAAAATAAATGCATTAGATTGCCACTGAAGATAATCACTGTTTATACATGTTCCAAATTGTACACTGAATCATTATTTCTGCATGATTGATTTACGGCAAATCAATTTATATACAAATTGACGTGCAATTTACGTTTCATATTTCGTAAAAAAAAATAGCAACCCTATCATGCTAATATACCTGTCACTGCTTCCTCGAAAACTAGTTGTACGGCGCCAAATTGACGTCACTGCAATTAATCACAAGCTAAAGCGTTAACAAAAATAGCTGCGCGAGTGAGAAAAGTCCGCTTCTTTACAACTTAACACTTCACCAGATAGAAACAACATCCACGAGCCATACATACGTTGGGCATCCTGATTAGTTCCTTCTTCTTTGCTCTTCCCTCGTCCTTCCTTTTTCTTCTCGTTTCTCGCTTTCTTTTGCTCGGACATCACGAACAGAGACTTTGGAGTTGACGCAAAAAAACTTTACAAAGAGTAAAAAACTCAACTGGTAGTCCGCGAATCTCGAGAAAAGCTGCAGTACAGTACGTGTTTGGCTGTCTGCCTGGCGGCTACAAGCCCGACTGACAATGCAACATACAAACGCACACATAAAACAACGGAAAGCAAGAAACGCCCACCCCATGTCTCAGCTGATCACAGGTTGCGACATGATGTCTACGGCTGCAAGGTGGGTGGAGGAAGGCTAGAGGGAGGAGTTCATAAAAGAAATAACACCCATAGGTTTGTAAAAGTTAGAACGAGATGACATCCACACGTACACACAATCAGACATACAACAGTCCCCCCCCACCACGTAGCCACCGCACACCGCCGGTGTAAGTGCTCCTAGCGAGCACCTATAGGGGCTGACAAGTCACATCAGGGGGTGATGCCGTCAGGAACACACACGTGTGGCCACCATGCAGTGCACAGTGATGATTTTTTTTCCACACGAAACCAAATACTCGGTCAGCCTTAGGAATCCCACGATCAGTTTCTGAAAGACAAAGATGCCAACACATATAACCTGTGTAGACTGTTGGGGTGAGAGCTGGTAGCGGGCACGTGTTCAGACTGAAACGACGTACGAGGATGTGGTGATCCAAACCACGAGCAAGCCACCTTTGTCTCCCCAGGACGGATGTTTGCGCATCACATCAGGTGGATATTTATGGCTGAGTTGACCAAACGGGGGCCCAAGACTAGTTTATAGATCACTCGCCACTAAGGTCAACCGTGGATAGATATCCAGATGAGGTCGCCGGGTTTGTAGCGTGGTGCGTTAACCACTTGCACCTCCGCTTCCCACTTAGAAGTCTTACACGCACTCTTGAGTCTATTAAGCTCCTTTTACTAAAATGTAATATGGTAATGAACAGTACATGACATTCTGAAAGCTAAGTAGCCAATATTGTTTATTGAATAATTGGCTAAAGCTCATCAAACATATGTAGGCTTGTGCATTTGATCTCCGATAGCCTGTTAACGGTTTACGATTAAAGTGTGTACATCTGTTTTGTCATGTATATTTGTATTATTACAATGTGTGGCATGTGTTCTCCAGATATGTCTCCAATGTTTTGGGAAGTCTTAAGCATTGGGAAATAAAAACATGTTTTTCAAACATATTCTTGGAAAGTACATTAACATTGTATTTCGAAGATATTTATGGCATAATCATGTAATTCCTTTCTGAAAAAACATGAACAGATCAAATCCATGCTTGCTTAATTTTCTTGAATTTCCTCATATAGCTTTCCTTTGTTTCCCTTAATGTGAAATTGAATGGAAAAATGTGTCAATATGTCACATTTGGAGCTGGCAATACAATACAAGATAATATAGTGCCAAAAATGTGGACATTTCAGCCAAAAACAACCATTAAAAAGTTAGCAATGGCACAGAATCATATATTGCATACATAACTCTAGCGATCTGCAAATAATGGAGCTGGGATATGTTCAAGTCATTGTGAAATTAGGAATCATGGAAAAATGCAATTGACATTCAACATAAATACAAAAAAATCCCATTTCTTGTTTTGAGCAGCTGCTTCACTGGTCTCACTACTACGGCTCAAACTCCTCAAGTGTTCGTTTCGTGAAAGAAGTCTGTGCTTCAATCAGGTCACAAATTGGAGAAATTAGTGCAAAATACAGTCGCCACATTTTTGCAAACACCAAGCAATGATATACAATCTCATTGAGCGCTAGGTGTGTCACGACTGTGCAGTTTCTCATGAGATTCAACACAAAACCACCAGAGTTTAGTAAAAATCAATTCCTATCACTCAAACACATGTGCCACTTTCTGCACTGTCCGGGTCAAATGCTGACAGTTCAGGTCAAACCAAGACAGGTGCCAACCCTAGAGTGCACTGATTTAACAATGCACTCCTTTGTTAATCTATAGATGGATAATGGCCTCCCAGTTTTGTCAATCATGATAGTTGTTTGACCATACTTCTCCACAATATTCAACGTGAGTTGGTGAAGGGGGGGCATGGACCAATTCAGAAAGCACTTTCCACTGATGCTATGCTTAAAAGGCACAGAACAGAGAGCACAGGTAATGCCTCACACCTGTGTGTGCGACGCAAAGACCTCTGTTGGGCTTCACAGGTGTGCTGAAATAACTACAGCATTCCCTATTTTTTAAGGCATTAAACTGTATTCACCGCTGCTGTCAATATAAAACATCTTCAGGCTCTGCACTGCCTGAAGATGCCTCCAATAAAGGAGTTGAAATGTCAGAAAGGAAAATACACTCATCACGGTGAATCTGAAATCGACTCGTCATGGTGAACCTGAAAGAGCAGTTCTTAAGAGCAATTCTCATCCATCGAGCTGTGAAAACCTACATGATACAAATACATTATTGTTTAAGTTAAAATGACTTGATGTGGCGAGTGGGAATAGATGCTGCCATATTACATAGCAATAAGTGCCAACATTTGCTTGACTACAATAACCGTTTAATTGCCAAGTGCACCTTGCAAGTTTATTACGTAAACGTATTTATTATGTACAGGTTTTCAATGTAAGGCAAAAACAGAGCTTTACTATGGATTTGTTTCTGTACTTGTGCTCTATCTGCACGCTCCGAATTCGGATTCCAACGTACTCAACTGAAACAGGAAGTTATTTCAGAATGTACAACATTGCAGTAATGTGAGAACAACTACGACATAGTTTCCTCCAATGGTTATTTTCTTATCTCGTTCCTTCATAGCAGCGGTGTTTACTAAAAGAAACGCCGAGTTTTACAACAGTGAAGGATCCAGTTTTGTTAGATTTCTTTGGATTTGAAAACTCATTTCAAAATGACTTCATATATGTGGTACGTATTTGTCACCGACTTAATTGAGATTATAGGTGGCGCAATTGGCAACAATAAAAGGCATATGCAAAATAGGGCGGCAAATAGCGCCTCCAAGCAAGAAGGGCCCGGGTTCGAATCCTAGCTCGGGGGCCTTTCTGTGTGGCGTTTGCATGTTCTCACCGTGTCTGCGTGGGTTTTCGCCGGGCACGCCGGTTTCCTCCCACATTCCAAAGACATGCTGCCGCGTAGGTTAATTGGCCTGCGGACTAAATTCCCCGTGGTGCCCTGTGATGGACTGGCGTCCCATCAAGGGCATAGCCCTGCCTTACGCCCTGTGTCTGCCGGGATAGGCTCCGGCTCACCGCGATCCTGTACGGGATTATGCGGTTTCTGACAATGGATGGAAGATGGGATATGCAAAATGGGATGGAATAAAGCTATAGGTAATTGATTACGTAATCTCACTGGGCATGCTATCATTACGTATATATCGCCGTAAGATTAATGAACATGAGAGCACCAAACATACCGAAGTGTTTACCGAATTTAAATAATCTTTTCACACTCGAAGCACTGACATCAGAGAAGGGCGGCCAGCCATGACAACAATGCATTACGAATGTAAGGCATTCCACGGGCTGTTGACGTACCCCAGGCTGATTGAAGACGGCAAAGTTTTCAGAAAGGTGCTCTCAGATTATTTCAGAGCCACGGTCTGCTTTGTCCTGTTGACGTCACTCATCAAAGCGACGCAGAGAAAATCCCGCCACTGGGCAACTTACTCAGTGCCAGTGAGTAGACGTCGATCAGTGACAACAAAGAAAACATGCTTTTTAACGTTCGCGAGTAGTGCCTTTGGTGTTAATATAAACATGGTCCTTCAGCAGTATTCAAGGCACATTGGGACGACCTAGACGTGCTTTCCTTTTTAAATCCCTCAGTACATAAACAGTCAAAATGTACACTGCAATCGTGATCATTGCCATGTTTTACTGGGGCGGTGGTTGCAGCATTCCTTGCATTGTGTGAAGAACCCTGTCACCTGAGTTTGATTCGATGGCCTTGGCTAACATGGGAGGCGAGTGATATCTGAGCTGGTCCTGGCCACTCACTCACACATGCACCCCGACCCAACCTATGATAACCGTATTGGTGAAGTATGGAAAACATCAAGCCCACAGACCAATAAAGAGGGGCAGCATTCATCACGCAGTGGGTTACAAAGCGCTGTGAATTGATTTCACGCTACCCAAATGTAATAATTCATGCTTTCATTGTCAGAAGCCGCTCAATCCTGTACAGGGTTGCGGAGATCCAGAGCCTATCTCGGCATACACAGGGTGCAAGGCAGGGTTATACCCAGGGTAGGATGCCAGTCCATTACAGGACACCGGAGGCAATTTAGTCCACAGTGATAATCACTGGTTAAATTTCCCAGGGCGTGACAGTTAAAATACAATGTGCAAGATTCTGAAGTCTATCTTTTCTCAGTTCCCCAAGTGGTCAATATAAATGGATACAGCACAGGTAGTCTACAGGCATTCATCAGTCTATAGGCATGTCGTGTGCGGTGGGGTAAAGTGTGAGGATTTCCACCTGTTCCAAGGGTTCTGGCCGTTGTGTGAAAGAGTCCACGAAACATCCTACAGAGAGGCAGTGCAGAACGCTCTCTAGTAAAGCCAGCAGTGGCACGAGCAAGCAATTATAGGGCTTCACGCATATTTCAAAATCCTATCCAATTAAACCGAAGAGATGTACCCACCAGAACTAAAATCCCTCCCAAGAATCTGCTTCACTGTAACGTTTAGAGCAAACATGTAACCTTACGAAGCACCTGCTGACAGAATTACAAGCACATCAAAGTCATAAATACTATGTTAGATAATTAGAAGGAGGCGTTTGAAGGCGTATATGCAATGTTGTGGGTATTAGACACGAAAGTTCACATGGCTCCAGGTTAATCGCTCGAAACCACGATACACTTGACAAGCTCGTGTAGGTTTACTGAGCAGTGGCAATAAACCACTCTTGGGAAAGTTTTATATGGGACCGGATGGCTAAGGTTGGTGCCTATTTTTATCCAAAAGTAAACATTCTTAGTTATTTAAGACATTTAAATGAAACTATGAACGCATTGTAGCACAGTGCAACGCACTCTCATTCATAACTTTATTACCAACTGATCATCTTGTTCGCAAGAGCTATAGCGTCCGTGATAACCTCATGTTATCCGCGCGTTCATGCTTCGTTTTATCCGTGATTATCCACAGTTGCCTTCTTGTGGATAACAGGAGGGAATGTGTCACGGATAACATCGCGGATGGAGGGATCTGTGATTCTCATGCTCCACATTGCAGTGGATAAAGCGATTTGTATTGCTTCATCCATCCATTGTCAGAAACCGCTTAATCCTGTACAGGGTTGCGGTGAGCCGGAGCCTATCCCGGCAGACACGGGGCTATAGCCAGGGCTATACCCGGGATGGGACGCCAATCCATCACAGGCCAGCGGGGGCAATTTAGTCAGTAGGCCAATTAATGTATTGCTTGACACAGTAAGAAATAACCCATTAAGGGGAACTTCAATCAGTAACCGATAGTGAATACACATTGTTAAGAACCAAAGGGTTAATTGGCCTACGAACTAGATTGCCCCCGGTGCCCTGCGATGGACTAGCGTCCCATCCTGGGTATAGCCTTGCCTTGCGCCCTGTGTCTGCCGGGATAGGCTCCAGCTTACCGCAACCCTGTGGAGGATTAAGCGGTTTCTGATAATGGATGGACATATGTTCTCGCACATTTTTTTTTTAATAAATACACAGATAATACATATAAACTACAATAAATACGAACATCTGGCATGCCTCGCACCCCCAGCAATGGTATCTCGCGCCCCCAGGGGGTGCGTGCACTCCAGTTCAAGAACCACTGCTCTAGAGGGTGTTTGGTCTACTCTTCCACACTGGCCAGACATCTTGAAAGAGGTGGGAGTACCAACACTTTATCCACCCCGTCCCCAACAGCTAACTTCGGTGTAAACATTTATACTGCTGGGATCACAGGTCAAGATATTTAAGAGACTTGCCCATTCTGGCGGCAGGAACAGGGTGAAGTGAGCAGCTCGCTGGCCGTGGCAATGCCATCATCCGTGGACACCATGGAAATGCACTAAGCACCGGTCCATGGTATTTTCACACGTCATGTTATCTGTCAGATATTCGGGAAATGGAAAATCGGGCTACAGATAAGAGAAGTTGCACTGTACGGCATGCCGTTATAGTTTCGATTGAACACAACTGCACAATGAAAACAATATAAATACATTGCTGTTGCTATCCTTCTTCATTTTGAATGAGAATGTTGTTCTTTTGAGATGGGAGTAGTTTTACATGGGATTACTGGACTATAAAAAGCGATTTTCCAACACAAGCTAATTTATCAAAGTCATAGAGAGTATTCTGATTTTATCCCTGGAAATGTTCCAATTGCTTCGGATAATTTTTTGGAACATTGAGAGCGGAAAAATACCTGAAAAGTTACTTTTTCCCAGACTTGACAAATATTTAACTTTGGCACTTCTGTGTTTAAAGAAAACAAGGTCTCAAGAAGTCAATATTATTCATACCTTCATTGCTCTCAAATCCTGTGATCTGATTAAAAAACACAAAGTATCCAAAATATGAATGGGCTGCTCAGTGTTCAAGTATCTTCTCCTTTTGCTGACAAGCGTCCTTTCCCCTAACGTTGTAATTATTCCGTCACCTTATGTGTTACCACATGTTCAACTGTTTTGCTGTCGACCACGGAAACCTGAACCAGGTGTGAACCATATCTTTGCAAGCAAGCGTGCGATGGGCTTGCTAATAATTATTCAGCCATGGGAAACAGGAGCTTGGATAGAGAAAAAAAAAGACGTACGGATAGAAGCAATGGGTCAGGCAAGCCGATGGTAGCTGTGGAATTCGCCGCTCTCGCGTGCGTGACAGAAACAAACAGTGGCACGCAAAGCAAACAGGACTCTCTGGCAGTGGTGGCCCCAATCTCACACGCAACCCAATGTCAAGGCAGGGCGGCAGGCGGGCAGTAGGAGGAGGACGAGGGGGGGAGGGAATGGGCGGAGAAGAGACGGAATAGACGGAGGGAGAGAGACCCATACAAACACATCCACCACTATTACTTCAAAGGTGCCGCCTCCTGGCAATTTTGTACGAGTAAACTCAGGTGGAAAAAAAACCTAAAAAAGGACTTGAAAAGACTCCTTCTTTTGCTTTTTAAGCTAAAAGGTCGCATGTTTGTTTCGGGCTCCTCCGACACAGTTATGTAGTCAAGTCTTTAAAATACCAACAAATAAAGCCTTACCCATTGCAAAGCCAAACAATTTGACTGTGCAAACAAAGCAGTGGGGAAATGCTTCTTGCAAACAAAGCAGGACCACTCTTTACATTATTATCATTCCGAGTGTCTGTATGCGTGTCCCTCTGTTAAGGCCAAAATCGTTTGATGAAATTAAAACGTTAAAATCACGCGTTTATGCATTGCCTTCATGGGGCGCAGCAGTGAAAAAGCAGTCATAGCACTGCACTATGTAACCGGTGACAGTCGTTTGATTCCTGGCCACAACCCACATCAGTGACGAGTGGTATGTCGACCAGTGTTGGACCATACTGCACCGAGCCCGCAGTCACTTGTGGGGTGAGGTACGGTCAAACAACTGCTGTGGCTCACACGGCACAGCGAGGCAACACACCCGAGAGTGGATTGACATGTACCGAAGAGGATAAGTCTCATTGCTTTAATGGCACATTGATGAATATTGTTTGGAAATCAACATTACCCACCCTACTCTTGTGGAATATGGTAAAGGCACGAACAAAACATTGCAATGGCTCTCGATTCAAGTGTGCTGTTGCTGTCGCTGTTGCTGCGAGAGCAATGTCACATTTTGAGTTCACAGGTGCAGTAAAAATTGTCCAGGGCTCACATCAAGCATGGCCAATCCAGCTAAAAGAATGACTGATGGTTTTCCATACATGTTACAATAACTGTGTTGTGTGTTACACGTCACTGCTCTCTGGGAAACCTGGGAGAGCTTAGTGTTGCGTCTCATCTATCGTCAACATTAAACAGTGTCGAGATCTGTCGCAACCATGTTCAGCAATAAAACTTATTAAAATTACACATCATGTTTTGTTGCACGGTACGTTTAATTCCCCGCAGCTGCAATTATTCTCCAAGGACGGAATTGCTGTGGCTAATTTCGAGTAAATTAAATGTGATCGGCAAAAGCTATATATCAAAATGATAATATTGTAGTAATTAAAAATATATAATTATGTTTGACATTCAGATTTATTGTGGATGTATATAACCGCAATATAGATTTTTGACTTATTAAAATAAACTATTGTAAAAATCCTTCAACGTCAATATAATTACACTAATTTTTGAAAAAACTCCATAATTCTCGGCACTCATTGTTTCCTTTTAAACCCAGCATGAGCGCGCTTGTATTCGCAGAAAAACAGCTGGTGGAGGTTTAGAAGTTCAGAGGCACTCATAGCTTCTGATTAAATCAACAGACTACAGTTTACTCTTCGTGCCGTTTAAACAACATTGTAGTGGATGTCTTAATTTAATAAACATCTGAAGCAATATTTTACTTCGACTATTACTATTGAATACAGGTCCATCCATTACAAAATGTACACAAATTATATTAGGTTTTCAAGAGGCCGTTTTTGTGCTTTTTACTGGAAGCTGCTATAGAATTTTGAAAATGAATGTATTATAAATGATTGTTTAATGTCTGCCAATGCTTGCTATAAGGGATAGATAGGTGTGTGGTTTTTAATATATATTGTTGGCTTCAGTGGTGCAAAACCGTCTTCTCGGAGGAAGTAGGTTGCAATGTTCCCTGCTGCCATAAAAAAAATATTTGAAGAACGGCTTATAATTGGAGGCAGCCTAGGGATGGTAATTGTCGTTAAAAGCCATCGACCAAGGGGATGGAGCGACAAAATCAGCTTGTATGCAGGTGCTGTGTGGATTAATACGCTGCAGGACCGTAAGACAGGATACGCGACGGCTTGGTGAGCCCTTCGTCCCACAGTGGACTGATCATGAATCATTATGATGATGAGCCACACGAACGAATCTTCCAGAAGGAACTGGGTTGCAATGTTCCACTGCCGTGAGATAAATGTTTTAAGAAAAGATCAATTAAAGTAATGGCGTCTAAGCTTCTTACGAGTACACAAACAAAACTAAAATTACGCAACATTTTAATGATGAACGGCTATGGTGGTCGTGCTATTCATCAACATTGTGACGTTGTCAAGCCCACTAAATTAGCGTGACTGGGCGAATGGCTACAATGTACTCTTAAACTAATGAAACCAGATATTACATGTGTCTCTTTTACGGCGTTATACCTTTTCCGTTTTTAAGTATTATAATAATACACAGCCACGGCGCTTTTGGAAAAACGCAGGCGTTGTATTCACATCATGTTTTAATATTATCGGACGTTTGTTTGGAATTACGCGGTTTGCGCACCACGCAGTCTGTGTGGCCCCGCAGCGTGGTGAAGGAAGTTTGCGGTGCGAGGACGCGGAGCAGCATCCGCCTCTATCTTCCTTAGTCGGCGACATCTGACCCAGATGACTCCCATCT
Source organism: Geotria australis (assembly GCA_036362915.1). Lineage (NCBI taxonomy): Eukaryota > Metazoa > Chordata > Hyperoartia > Petromyzontiformes > Geotriidae > Geotria > Geotria australis. The sequence goes on along the minus strand of JAZEWU010000002.1, from coordinate 10,677,120 downwards.
GACCCAGATGACTCCCAGTAACTCCCACTCTGCAATACCACCACCACCACACACACGCTATCCCAGCCAGCGTTAAACGTACCTACAGTAGCAAAACTTTTCCATCCATCCATTGTCAGAAACCGCTTAATCCTGTACAGGGTCACGGTGAGCCGGAGCCTATCCCGGTAGACATAGGGCACAAGGTGGGACTATACCTAGGATGGGAAGCCAGTCCATCACAGGGCACCGAGGGCAATTTAGTCCGCAGGCCAAATAACCTATGCAGCAGCATGTCTTTGGACTGTGGGAGGAAACCGGAGTGCCCAGCGAACCCGGGACCACTGTCCGTGTCGTGGGCCCTATTCGACGATACTTCACCACACCCGTCAGTACGTGTTCTTGAAGGCAAGAGAACATAGATCTGGGAGCACAACACACACCACACCGCCCTCTGCTGTCCACAGCCCCACAGCCTCTATCACAACCTTTGCATCATAATCGCCTGTCCAATCAGTATCCAGGCTTGGCTTCCAATTTCGGACAAAATCAGGCACATTTCAGGTGATTTAGCCATAGGCTTAGAAGATGTTACACTGACAAAATAAGATTTAAAGTAATCATTCATCATTTGATGGTTGCTGTTCAGAGCTGTTCTGTCTGGGTAGCCGCGTCGAACGATCTCCTAATCTCCCTCGCGATGTTTCGCCTCCCACGTTGGAAGCATCATCATGGGAGGCGAAACGTCGCAAGGGGGAGAGGTAGATCACTCCACACGGCTATCCCGAAAGAACAGCTCTGAAGAGCAACCATCATGAATCGAACCGTGAAAATCTACATCATTTGACAAAAATAAAACCTGTGTAATTTTGTCTCATGGTTCTGACCGGGCATACTAGTGACTCGATGTTGCAAAGGGAAATGCATTTAATAGCTCCAAGCACTTGAACTGGGAGTGTGGGGGTGATAATATGTCATTTTGGCACCTGACAGGAACTTCATTCATTCATTGATTGTCCAAAACTGCTTAATCTTGTACAGGGTTGCAGTACAATGGGGCCTATCCCGACAGACACAGGGCGAAAAGCAGGGCTATACCCAGTTCGCAGGCCAATTAACCTATCCATCAGTATGTCTTTGGACTGTGTGAGGAAACCGGAGTGCCCAGCGAAAACCCACGCGGACACGGGGAGAACATGCAAACTCCACACAGAAAGGCACCCGAGCCGGTATTCGAACCCAGAACCTTCTTGACAGTAACTTCAGAGAATAAAAATAAAAATAAAAACTTGATCCGGAAGCAGAAAAATAATTTGACATCTAGACAAGATTGCTATTTCCTCACAGACTGTGATAAGCACGCACTAAACATGTATTGGTATATGTTTAAGATGCTCATTTTCGTAAAACTGCACCGAATAATTTACTAGCCTGGCTGCAAATACTTACAATGTTGCCCAACTCTGTGTTTATAGTGACACAAATGCCACAAAATTCCTCTAAATGGGTGTAACATTGTATGCTTAACCAGAAAGCTGTATAGACTTGAACGTTTAAATACCTTATATTCTTCAAACGTAAAAAGAGAAATTACATGCGCAGTAAAGTTGATTTGCATCGTCTTAACAACGCACATGCAAGGATAACTAAAGAAGTGACAACATTAAAAATTTAATGTTAGCAGTCTTTGGCAGATACCTTAGTGTACACCTACGACTCTAGCTGTCTTGATACCAACTACCTCAAACGATCTTCATTAAAGTTGTACAACATCTATGAAGGCTTTACAAAGAGGACGCTTAAACGGATTTCCAACATTGTTGTCTGATTTGAACTGATAAAGTAAGTGTACAATGATGAAAAAATATGGAGCTAATACAGGATAAGAGAATGAACAAATGTGTGGGCAGCCACGAGAGAGCCACATACCTGAGACACCTACACATTGTATGTGGTTGGCCAAGAATGCTCATCCATTTATTGAATTAACCAGACAACCCACTGCTTCAGTTACCCGCATACTACATTCACCGCTAAGGCTACCACAAGCACGACAACACATGGAACAGTGCCCAAGGTAAAACAAAATTCTTTTTTGGTCACACACCTTGGTGTGTGGCAGGTTACACACCTTGGTGTGAAGATAAATGGGATAGTTTGGAGGAGTCTCAGTCAGTGACAAATGTTAACCCGATAGCCCTCAAACAAATTAATATTTGTACAGGGCCGTGCCAGATGTTCAGTTCATAAAGAAAGAAAATTATTTGTTTTGAAATAGACTACCTGCATAAAAGCTGCAGTAAAAAAAACGTATTTCTTAGGAAGCATGAATGTTGTTAAATGTCTTAACATTACATGAATACTGTGATAGTATTATTTGGATTTGAAGGTACACTCACTCCAAGCTTGTGCCCAGTGTCAATAAAGTTCGACGAATCTGGTCTCTCACACAGAAGGGATCATAGGACGTACCCCCCAACGTTTGCTTTAACAGGGGAAAACGGGTCTTAAATCAAGATAACATGATAACATTAACGCGTTTCCATTAAGGGTCATTCTGAGCATCAAAATCTTTTTTATACACTTTTCAGGCCTTATTACAAGGAAAGAATAATAAAGTAATAAAAAGCATTAACAACAAAGTTTCTAACCAATTGCCTCTGCTGTAAAACTGTCAGCAAATCAGTAAAACAATCAGTCAACGACTTTGCTAAAAAGCTAAGAACACCACCAATGTGTACCGCTTTGGCAATTGTTTTAAACAATTTTTATTTTATATAATCCTGCACATCTCAATGTTGCCATAAACCTGTGAAGTATCCATTAAATTATACCAACTAACCTTTTCACATATAAATAAAGCATTCTTACTCATAATGTTGTATAAACATTCCGCTAAAGGTCACTGTGTACTGAAGGCTTGGGAAATGGACGAGAAATAGTTTTCCCCATAATTCATGTGAGCGTGTGCTTTCTGAAAGATTTCTGCTGGACGCCTGATTTTAAAGGAATGATATTGTATGTTCCCGTTAGACTTTATAGTGGTTATTACTGGATAATATTTTGGTCACAGTTTTAGTCATGGTTATGCCACTGGGATGGAATGGGGTTTCATAGATAAGCCACAATAATTCTAAACCCTGAACAGAGATTAAAGCTCTAATACTTTTGTTTCTATGAAGATTTGTCAGTTATTTGACTTGGGGAGGAAAATGAGATGGTTTTTTACACCTCTCACATAAAAGCTGCCGCTGAATTTAACTTAAATACTTTGCTTTGTAGTATAAAATTACTGAAGAGATTAAAGTCTGACCAAAAACACAGTCAGCTTGGTAGACTGAGGCTTCCAAATGCTCAAAGAAAGTTCGGCTCAAGTTTTTTGTTACAATGATTATTGTCAGATAAACATTTCCTTTGGTCTATAGAGTAAATAAACGTTGGTGGTTTGCTATGACAAAGCGAAAATAGATTCATGTTTTGTTCAAGACTCTCATAATTGGTCAATCATGTGCATGTATACATGTGTCTGTGTGCATGCACATGGAATGAGATCATCCCATCATACCAGGTACCCATCTTAGACCAAGTCAATTTAGTTGGCGGCTCAGGCTATGTCCAAATAGTAATTGCCACTGGCATGCATAGTGTAGAATTGAGTTTGGGTGACTGGGATCAGAGCACATTGCAATGCCACTCTGCACACATGGAACATATACACACACCAGCAGTAGAGACGTACGTATGCATGCGTGGGTCTGCAGGGAGCAGTAGTTCAGTGGTTAGTGCACTGTGCAATGAACCCAACGGCCTGAGTTCGGTTTCCGGCCGTGGTTAACGTCAGTGGTGATTATCTAAACGAGTTCTGGGCCCCCCCTAAGTCGACTGAGCCTTAAATGCATGCAGTATGTAAACGTCAGCGTTTGGGGTAGACAAAGGCGGCTGTGCGTAGTGTTGACCACACCGCCTCGTAGTGTGCCGTGCTGGCCTTCATCCGTGCTTGCTCACAGTATTTTTTCCAACAGTCTATGCAGGTTATACATTAACGGGGGGATCTTTGTGTTTGAGTATCCACGTGTGTGAGTGTTAGAAATGCATAAGTATAACAATAATCAAGTCAAAACTTCAAATTCCAGTACAAATTGAGTGCATTGAAAATGTGAATTGAAACATGCACGGGAACAAGGCGAACATATGGCAGGCAAGATCCAAACAACGTTAATTTAGCGTGTCAGAAAGACAAGCGGCTCAGAGGAACTAACCTGCTGGCCACACACATGATGGAGAGGCTGGGGATTTTCGGCGGAAAGTCTAATCTCGAAGGCTGACTCTGGTTATGTAAATGGAGAACAGCAGCTCATCATCAAAACACAGTTTGTAACATGTACATTTTAAGCAAAATTACATTTCACCACATCATTGGTTCTTTAAAAAAGAGGTGAGGGCATGAAACATTTATATTCGGAGTGTACGGAAATATGTAAGGGTGCAATCCTGACATGTCTCTGCTGGCAGACGGGACTACGATAGAGGGAGCTCTCTACAGCAAATACAGTATTGTTAATGTAAACATTAAACAGATAATTGGAATAATTGTATTGGTAGAACACAAACCTCTGGTGCAAAAAATATGCAATGTCAACTTTCTCATTCAAACATTGCCCAAAAGTACCGACTTAATCGGTTTCTAGATAGTTATACGCTTCAAATGAAGTTTCCTTTAAGTAATTTTCCTATTTACGTAAACAGCTTAACTGATCTTTTACTCGGTTTATAAATACGTGCTGCTTAGCCGCACGTACGGAGGTCAGTATTCAATAAAACAATAGCGTAACTGCACTTGTGCTGGGAGTGGCCGCAGCCGTTCGGCATTCATGGCTGAGTGGAATGTGTTTCGCGTGCAAAGCTGTTCCGTGTCACCAGGACAAGGCATTTAAGTCTCATCTCATCATCGCGAAGGTGGGAGAGAGAGTGCGCATGCCCTCCGGAGGGTCTTGCTGTTGACCATCGGTTTCCCAAATTTAACAATCAGGATCACGGTGTGATGAGAAGGGCAGGTTGTTGTGAGGTCAACTAGGTTTTCAACTTACAGCTGGTGTGCTGCTGTGCTAGAACAAACTGTACGGCATCAGTCTATATCAGGTGGAGCCCTTGTTAGTGATGCACGCAGAAGCCACAGGGTCAGACGACCTGGGTTCACTCAAAGGTTTGTTCCGCTTTACAGAAGAGCGTAGGGTTCTGCGCAAGGGCTGTATAAACAATAACATAGGAACGTTCTCCATTACCTGGGTTGTTTAAAATAAATTACACACAAGCATAGCACAAAATTGGTTACGTGAGTGATCAGCTTTCTGTTGCAGTTAGGCTTGTTTCGTGTAGACACACACACACCCCACAGGATCAAGCACATTGGTGCAACTGGCTGCACACCCACTCTAAACAAATGCAGTTTTATTTATTTTGAGTTGACTTACTAACGCAAAGGTCTTGTCCAATGAGTTTAAAATCCACTAACTGAAGTAGAATTACTATGTTATAGGAATTCTTGTAAAGCCAGATGACTTACATTAAAAAGTTCCACTCTGCAGTGGGTGGACATGAGGATCGCATGGAATAAGTTGTATTCAATGATGGGACATTTTTTAAAGATTGTCATTATGTCTTCAATCCACAAGGCAAAAACGCTTCAGAAACTGAACGGCTCCATCTGGGACGTGGAGCGAAACGTCTGACTTTGTGGTGAGAAACACGCAGCACGACCCGATAACACATCGGGATAGGCTCTGGCTCACCGCGACCCTGGACAGGATTCAGCAGTTTCTGACAATGGATGGATGGAGCTGTATAGCACAGCAAAGATACCCCACGCAACAAGCCCGCATACTTCACCAACATGTTTGCGAACGGAAAACATGCTCGAGAAACATACAATTACGTAAACAAAGTAACATGTCGAATGCTAGGTTTCTTCAGAAGGGCAGCGATGATGGTGGAAAGATCTGAAGAATAGCCGCTCTAACGCAGGAGGATTGGCTGCCCTTAAACAGATAATAATACACATCTTCAGTTATGAGGTAGTATTTTACCACTATTATTTTTCGCCTATTTTTATACACTCACGGCGATGTAGTCCATCAAATGTGTAACGTAAAAATGTATGTGCGTCACATATTGGTGAAGCAAAGATAATTGTCAAGAAGCACAAAGCAGAGCGCTATACTGTACTACACGTGTGCATGTGAAAGAATAAAAATAAATTTGCTGGAACCCACTGATTCATTTACATTAACTATAACAGAAAAATCCATCAGGGAGCAAATCACACCTTATCTGTATGCAAGATTGGTCAGGTCGTGGAAACCACAGCTGATGAAATTGCCTTGGCTGAAGCAAGTGACCTTGAAAGAAAGACCCCGCAACGGGAACCGCATAGGCAGGTGTGATACCACTTTTGACTTTTCACAGCCGAATAAGTTGCAAATTGTGAAATGTGGCCCAGTGTGGCTTCGCTACTAGCGAAGTGTCACGTTATTACAGTATACAAATACTTCTAAAAATAGGCACGGCTGATGGGAAATAAATTGACACATATGGCATTGCTGGCTGCGAGCTCTGATTGTTTTAAATGAAAGCGGGCTGCACTTACAGATTTGTCCGTGTGGCTCTGGAAGTGACTGGAGCCGTGCCATTAATATTAAACCTCGTGCACGGGCTACCCTTAATTGAGATCGGCTGTGATATCAAGGGCTATGCAAACAAAATAAAATAAATTACGAAAATTAATCACAGGATTGAACTCGATTTACCCTTTTAGTGAACAAATTAACCATTATTTTCTCAACATGCTCGTTTGTCTTGGGGAAATTAATACAGCTGGAAACAATAGGAATTTCCCAAATTGAAAGCAATCTGAGTACAGCCTGTAATGTGCTAGTCATGTCTGAGCGCAGATAGAAGGCTTTTTAGCATTTAGATGTTTGACACGTGTAACTAAAAAATGTGAGTGCATTAAGAGTGCGCCATACACTCACTTGCTCATGGCACTGCTGCAGAAGGTGTTCTAGAGCTACGTGTATATCGCCTGACAAAGTTCAAAACACAGTTCTAGATTGCCAGTCCTTCGCAGGGCACTGGGGGCCATTTAGTCAGCAGGCCAATTAACCTAGACAGTATGTCTTTGGACTTTGGGAGGAAACCGGAGATCCCAACGAAAACCCACGCAGGGACAGGGAGAGCATGCAAACTCCACACAGAAAGGCACCCGAACTAGGTTTCGAACTCAGATAACGTTGCTGTGCGGCTATAGTGTTACTCACTGTGCCACCACAATTCTGACGTCTTTGATCACACTGACAACTACTACGTGCCATGTTAAAGCTGGCCCATGTTTACCTATTAACGTACATACAGTTACGAGTTCTATTGATATATGATATTAAATATTTAGTAAAATCTTATTTTTCCCCCCATGTCTATAGATTCAAAGTGGATATATGATTAGTCGCATTCCCATTGAATATTACTCACTTATTAGGGAATCTGCTGTCAGCATACGTAGCCAACATGACAAAAGGTGCACCTGCTCATTCTACTGATGTAGGGTTTCACGGCTCGATGCATGAGAATCGCTTTCCTCCAAAGCTGTCCTGTTGGGATGTTGAGCGCTCTCCCTCACTCCTTCGTGACGTTTCGCCACCCACATTGGAGGCATACTCGGGCGGTCTGAGACTCTGAGGATGAACGCCTGAGGATACCTCTAACGTGGGAGGTGACACTGCTATCCCGAAAGAACAGCTTCGGAAAGCAATTCTCAAACCTACTCATTGTCTCAAATGCTGCACCGGGAGATCCATTGTGAAAGTCCAGTATTTGATTCGATACAGATCAAATATAACGTGTTAATTTCACTCCACGTTATATGGATTGAAGTATAATCCCAAGTTAAACGAGCAGCAATTGTTAGGATGTGAATATAAATTATCCAAATGTAGGCAGATGGGGAGGCAGATGGAGCAATGCCCATTTCATTATGCTCTAAATCACCAAATCATTATGCCTCATCACCATTCCATGCTGAAGGTCTTAAAATCAAATGTGGCAGCACACCGAGCTTAAAATAGAATTTGTGAGCAAACATTACGGCACATATACATGTCTCTGAACCCATTATCACATTTAATGTTGGCACACGTACATACAAGTCGGTTCAAAGGTGGAATCTGAGAACAAAAACTTAAGTGCTGAGGATTTTAATGGCCACAATTCATTTTTACACAAGCCCAAAGTGACAGCGGTGGGATGGGAGTCCCTGTGAGAAGCCGCACATTTTAAATCAAAAGGAATATTTATAAAGTTTAATGAACAGTACCTCATTGCATTCAATAAGGATGGCTTTATGTAATGGTCATAACTCGATAATATATGGCCTCATAGAGAGACAGCACATAAAAGGACCACTTAAGTAATACACGTAAATGGACATTACGTGGATGATTAAAAAAAAACAATTATAATAACGCATTTAAGAGATCGTCTTACTTGATAAAATAGTCGTGCGACAGAATCGGAAATTTCCCTGTTTGTGTGACGGGGTTTGAAGCACACAGGACAGCACATTCTTCAAGGGCCACTTTATGACACCTACTTTGGATAGCCCAAAAATGATGTGTCCTATGGCATGTTAAATAAATAAAAGGAGAAAAAACCTTTCCCACGGAAAACTGACACACCCAGCTTCAAATAGGAGCAAAGAGCATCGCGTGCTTAGGCGTGCATAATAAACTAACCGCCTCCACCCCACCTACCCTCCAATCGCGCATGGACTTGGCATTGCTGGCCTCACGGTATACGCGGGGCATGCAGTGATCTGTCAGCGTTAGAAATACCACAAGTCCCATCTTCGGCTACAAGACCGAGCATACGCTGTCGTCGCCTTCACGAGCCCTCCCGTATCTCTGACGGCGAGACTCACTCCCGGGCCAGTTGGAAGAAGAGCAGCGGTTTTTGCGATCGGAATTGTCATCCAGCGACGGCTGCAGCTCTTGTCATCGTTATGCCAAACAGTGCTGTCCTTTCTTACAGCACGCACGAGGCGACAGAATGTAATATTTTGAATATCTGAGCTGTGGCGAAAGGCGTCGTTAGTACGGAAGTATTCGTCACTTTTTGGTCCAAACGGTACCTCTGGCGGTTGTTCGCAGCCAGTTAAATGCCAATAATTCACAATTGTTTAGTGTCATGTCAAGCCCAAAATACAAACACTAACTGCAGGCGATATGGCTGGAATTTGTAGTAGCATGCAAACAACAGCGACAATAAATACCTATGGGCACCTGTGCTGTTCCGCTATTTGTTCAGAAGCGGAAATGCGGGTTAATTGCTTTAGTTGTGCAACACGTGTCCCACCAGGTAGCATTGTGCCCTGGAAAAGCCTTGGGTCAATCACCTCTAACTACGTCAGCATCATACATAACCCTAAATGAGGTCATTATCATCGGCCATGGTCAATCCACTGCTGGATCAATCCCTCCCCAATCAGCTGCCACCTCTCACAATCCGTTGATGTGATAATCTTACCCAAGTACCTGTGGATGAATTGACTTCAACGCTCCGTCTCCTCGGTAGATTTACCCAGATGCGAGCCATTCTGACGCTGTCACTGATATTAATCTTGGCAATCGGCATTCATCCTTTCTTGCGACGTGCGTGTCCTGCCCAAGCCCTCCTGCATTAAAAGGCTTTAGACGTATTGAGACAGGTAGAAGCTCGTGCGATATATCTAGTTAGTGGGTCCTGATGACATTGCCGCTTAGTGCAGCCAAAGTTTGCACTTTAAAAAATGCCAGTGGTTTCATTATTTAACCACATCAGTGGTATCAATAAACATTAATTGCTTTTTACAAAACAGAGCTCACAATATGGCATACTCGTCATATGCTTTTTCATCCAGGGTTCGGAAGCACCACTGAACGTTTTAAAACAACTACTGTTACAATGTTGATGGTAAAGTCAATGTTATGCCTGCTCAAATGAGCATTGAGGGCAGTGCTAATTTCCATATTACAGCTCTGAGCCAGTGGTGAAGGTTACATCTTCCTATGGTTCGCATAAACCCCACTTACACAGCTTGCAAGCTCGCTGGGTATTTACTGCTGTAATATTAAACATCTATCTGTGGTTGGGTTGAGTCTATATCTAGGAAAACCACTGTTGACCTCCCTGCAAGGTCGTATGTACTTTACAGATCCCATAGGAAGAATGAGCTGAGCAATCCTTCAAACAGGATTCGAACTCGCCAACTTCCAATGGCGAGCCGTTCGCTCTAGTGGGTAGAGGCCCCTTTATTATTGACGCTTTGAGCTAGACACCATCGAGGAACAATTACTGTTAATCCAAGAGCAATGCTACTGAGGAATGTTTGACTTACTCAAAAATGCTTTATAAAGGAACAATAGTAACATTGGTCATGAAAGCCTTCGAGTTAAATTCAAAATATATGTTCTCAGTGATTCTGCTAAACAAAAAGAGTGGAGTTTTGAGTTGTTAAAGCAGGAGTCAAAATTTGATATTTCCACTTTAAAACCACTTGAGCAGTGAGAAGTTGAGTTATCAGTTTCCAGTGGCACACATTCGTATTTACATTCTCTTTTACAATTTGAAGGCCACTCGGTTCTCAGCCAGTGCTGACTCTTCTACAAATAAGCGAATGTACACTGTTGCATGCATTTACTGGCTGTATTTAAAGGCATTAAAATTCTATATTTTTGAAAGGAAATTTAACTAAACTTGGTTTTTGAGATACCATGACATTGCATTGGCAGTGTTGCACAAACACAAATAATAATAATAATAATCTTCACACATTTTCCAATAACATTGCCTTAAAGTGGCTAAATAGCGACATTTGGGCCTTTTCACCTAGCAGAGATATCTCTGCAGAAGGACCAGTGTCCTAAACATCACCGATTACATATTATTTTCTCTGTCTGGCATTGTTAATAAGTTTCTCATCACTATGTTGGTGAAATAAAAACTTAAATCAGGATATTGGTTAGTGTAAGTCCTGTCACCTCCTTTAATGTCCCCTATCGACCATGCGGCCTCAACAGCTCTCGCTGAGGCTTGCTTTCCTGACATGCTCAGACAGGTGAGATGCTGTCTGTTTTATTCATTTGTCCCCAGAAATATTTGTTTCGAGCCGCTCCGCAGACACTGTTGGTAATGTGAAGCACATGCCTGGGATTTGCAGGGATCTTCTGGGCCAAGCAGCCTCACGCTAACAAGCAAACACAACCGCGGAAGCCTCCCGCTAGACTAACCTACGTCAAACCAATTTTATGCCTCCTCTTCTGGCAGAGACAAAAAGTGCTCCTACTGCCTTTTATGCACCACGCTTATATGTCCCCAGAAATATCACACTATCCCCACTGAGCTCGTGTTGCCAGATTGCACCACAATGTACTCGCGTTGAATGCACGTCACGGTGGAGCACTGAGTAGCACTGTCGCCTCACAGCAAGACGGACCTGGGTTTGATTCGCGGCTCGGGCGCCCTTCTGTGTGGGGTGTGCATGTTCTCGCCGTGTCCGCGTGGGTTTTCGCCGGGTACTGCGGTTTCCTCCCACAGTCCAAAGACATGCTGCCTAGGTTAAATGGCCTGACTAAATTGCCCCCGGTGCCGTGAGATGTTGTAACTTGCTTACCCCTCTACACTCTGGACACCTATTAAAAATAGCTACATAGCGCAACGGTTCCTTCCAGCTTTAATTAAAACTGACTGACTGCATTAATGATGGATTGGAATTGATCGAACATCGATTGTTTATACCTTCATGGAAAGAAGAGCCCCCCAGAGACCGGCGTGTAAAGCAGAAGGTCGCATCAACCATGTTTACGGTCCTTTTCGACCAAACACTTCGAGGCCGAGCTGACGGACAACGATGTCCAGAAGCTGACCATCGTGCTTCGAAGAATCGCAAAAAAGAAGAAGATTCAGCACTTCAGTGCTGAGATTGTAATCATCATCGTGACCATCGTGCTTCTGGACATCGTTGTCCTTCGAAGAATCGCTCCAGTTAAAATAAAATAGCCAGTGGTTTTATATCACTTGTTTCATTAATAGC
>JAZEWU010000002.1:10559622-10658834 GCA_036362915.1 Geotria australis | reverse complement strand
GACAGCGTGAAATCAAACTGATTGACAGTCCAGTGCACCGACCATAACACCATGGTAGCTCCCTTGTTTGTTGTTTTCCTTAGCATTACATTATTCAACGCTAAGACCCATAATGCAAACTTAAAACAAGACTGAAAATTATCTACTATTTATTGTGGTTATATAACACGGGCATGTAAACATAACCTTCTACAAATTTTCTTCGTGCGGAATCTTGGCCAACGAGGCTAAGTAAATGGAGCCACTAATACCCAAAATCCCATAATGTGTTGTTAAAACTTGGCAGAAGCAAATGCTTGGCATTGCCCACCAGCAGATAGGATGTTCCCACACAGTGTTTCCTAGTTTGAGGTTAAAGTATCCACTGGCCTTTGGTGTGGCTATCAATAACTCATACTGCCCGACTCGGTGAACCGCATTAATTGCTATCATAGAGCAGTGGGTGGGAAAAAGAAAACAATGGTTTTGCGGCTTAAACCATGTATAGACCTTCTGTTTCTATGATTTACAGCCACAGCATAAGTATTGTGAGGAATACGTGGAGTGTGAAGTATTTCCAAAAGAAAATCTGCTGATCTGCCTCTCGACACTAAACATTCCTAAAACCTCTCACTGAATAAAAACATCACAGAATGAATTCCATTGAATTCTAAAAAAGTGAATCTGTGTTGAAAAATGGCTTTTAAAGTGATATATATATTATTTTTTCTCCCCCTGTCACCAAAAATTCACCTAGAATATTCATTTGGCAATCAATTTTGACCGCATTTTTCAGTTCTTTTTTCTGCAAGTGAAACATTTGCACATAATGTTACAGTGGGTTTGATATGACAATTAAATTGTTTTGGATGTTAACCCGCAATATTTTAGGCAAAATGTGACATGGAAAACAGTAATAAAACATGTTGATGGTTGCAAAATATTCTTGACATGGAACGATTAACAAATAATTCATATCAGTTATTTCAATGCATTTCATTGACTTGAATTTGGTCCTTATTGACAACAACTGGCGTCTAGGAAACCACTCTAGTGAAGCAAAGCTAACTGCATTATAATAATTATAATAAAACGTGGTTGGACTATTTTACGTTACTCTGTCAAGGGATCCACGTGGACAGTTGTTTTCCTCATTAACTACACGCTGGCGCAATGTGTTTTCTTTCATGCGTGTTATTTTTATTTAATTAAATGTATAAAGTTTCCCAGAGTTTTTAATTAAACTAAGGAAACTATTAAATTGTTCACTATAGAAAAGGTTGTTTTTCTCTTCCCAAAAACACATAACGTAAATTTATGTATAGCTAGGTCTACGGTGTCATTGCAGAATGTGTATAAATCAAGTCGGGCAGTACAGTGGTTACACTTGTGCCTCGTATCAAGAACCCAGTAAACAGGTAACGTGGGTCAAGTTGTTCCATCCACAATGTTTACTGTGAAGGTCCTGGGTTCGATTCCCGACTTAGGAACCTTTCTGTATAGAGTTCGTATATACTTGCCTTGTTCTGCATGGGTGTTCTTGGGTTTAATATGGATGTTCATAGTTAAACAAATCATATAATGTTATTGGTGTTGGTCAAACATGCCAATGACGGAAGATTACCTGCAAATTACTCGAATGCGATTGCGAACAACATCACCCTACCACTATGAAAACTTAATAGGACCTTCCAGAAAAGTGTCTTGAAATCTATCCAGGCTTTGCTGGGTCAACAAGCAGAGTAAAAATAATAAGTACGAAACAACAGTAACACAACCACAGTAGTACATAACAATACATGAGAGCCTCGTAATAATCCACGGCTGTAGGAAGGCATGTGTGAAGTGTCTCATTTAGGGGGGTTGCTTGACCATACTTCAACACCCAAGTCAATCCAGACTGGTGAAGTAGGGCAGCCCAGTACTGATTCAGTTATCACTCGCCGCTTGCCTTGACTCGGAATCAAACTCATCTGGTTCACAGCACATTGTGCTAACCACTATACCAAAGCCTCCCACGTTGTTGACATGTCGTTCTCTCTGCAGCTTTGTGCAGCGCTTTGTGACCCTCGGGTGAAAGGCGCTATATAAATGCTATCATTATTATTAACACAACCATATAATAACCACTTTAATACCATTATACAGATAACTGCAATTTTTCAGCTGACTGCATAATGTAACTCCTTTGTAAAAACGTCGAAGTGTGTCAAAATAGTATCTTTACATCATCACTCTTGTGTCGAACACATCTGGTATATAAAACATTGCTAAACATACACAATGCTTTTATTCCTTTTGCCTAAAAGACAGTGGATAACGCTCCACTGTAATAAGGACATCAAACAGGGCTTTAAATGATGCTAACTTGGCTCCAAACCTCATAGGAGTAGTTCTTCAAAGGCTCCTGGACAGAATACTTTTTGGCTGCAGTGCAGAGAACTGTAATTACACCCTCACAGTGTAATTTGTCTCCCCTTCAACCAATTGTCACGAATCAAAGGAACCAGAGATGCTATTTTACGCACCACTGAAACGCCACACACACCAAAATATATTTACAGTATCAGCAGACATACGTGATTACAACTGCCTTGCCCCACACCTTGTTTCATGCAAACCCAATTAGTCTTCAAATGCCTCTCGCTGTTATCCATTATTTATGAAGTCACGTATCTCTACCTCCTTTACCGAGAACGTTGTGCAGTGTCGTAAAAACCTGATAGAGTTTACGTTTTTTATAATCCTCAAAGTGCCTACTTTTCAAATGCTGTGACGCTGACCTTTATATTAAAACTATTTGTACAAAGGAAGACATTTAAATTGATCTCAACCTCATGCCTGAAAACTCAAAAGATGTTGTCTCTTTCAAACGCTTCACAGCGATCGGCAAACGAACATACGGATGAACAACCGACACGGATATGAATCCCAGCTCATGTGCCATGCCAGCTACAGTATCTACTTAGCAGGTGCCGACTCAAAGCAATTGCCGGTGACCAAATCACCCAGACTGCACGCGATGCTATCAGATCTCGTAAACTAAGCAGGGTACTGGATCACAGACATGGATTTTCAATATTGCATGGCAAATCATCACCGGTCCTCACAGTCTGAACCTGTCAGAACAAGCAATGGGAGCAAGAGAGACGTAAAAAAGCATATTTATGACCAATAAATCACAAACATTAGGCACTTGCCCGCAAGATGGTAGCATAATGCATGATAGACGCAGAATGGTACGAGTAGTGGAGGAATGGTGCGCTAATCTATACGGCTCAACAATAATATTCCCCAGAAAAGAAAAACTGATTTAGATAAGGAGGATTAAATTTTGTTTTCACACTTGAAGAAGTAACCACTGCCCTTCACGGTATGAAAAAGCAAAGCTCCCGAAGCGTGTGGAATAATTGCGAACATAGTGAAAAGGTGGAATGAGCTGTTGGACCAGAATTAGGAATATATTTCCACAGTAAAGATTGAGAGGATGAACAATCAATCCAGCTGGATGGCGTAACTGTGGAGTGTGTGGCTCGCAATCAGAAGGTTTCCAGTTAAACGCCTGACCGGTGTTTAACTGAGCCCTTCATCATCATAGTCTGCCACGGTCAATCCACTGCTAGCTGAAGGCGCCCACATGCTGCCAATGTCTACCACGATGCCGCTGCGACCTAATAATTGATCTGGCATCTCCACATAAGCGAATGCCATCACCCCATCTCCCCACTGGACATCCTCTCAAACACCTTCCTTTCCCCGGCTGCCACTTTCATTATTATTGACTGGTGGCCATTAATACAGGGTAGATAAAATACGTACTACTCTGTGGGCAAGTTAGTGGTTGTTGTCCTCAGGTAGACCCACCCTGCCATGGAATGTGGAATTTCCACTATGGCTGTACAGAGAAAATGAGCGAACACCCATGCTCAATTGAGTGGGAATTTTTATTTACTTATTTCGAAACATCATTAGCCTTGATCTGCTGGATGAAGGCCATCCTGAACCATCAGCATACATCATGGTGTTCAAATGCAACGGCTCAATCTGACTCCTGCACACAAGTTGATGTAATCGCTTCATCTCCACAGTAGACATCCTCTCGTGTGTGTTTCCCTCCTTTGTCTGCCACTCGGTCATTCGTCTGGACAACTGGCTTTCATATTGAATAACGCCAAATAACAATAATAATAATAATCTGACATCACACACCGCGATGAAGCACTGTGCTCCACACTATTGTACATTTTCGTCAATGACATCATGCATTCAAGAGCTTGATTTGGTGACCTCAGCAGACAGTCTTCCTGTTTTGGGAGAAAGACTTGAATATTTATCTGGGCGAAAATCCGATAATGTTAGACAGCAGCAAGCCAGTCTGGTTTGAACCAGCAGTTGTTGTTTGTGTAACCTGGCAAGCAACTCCGTTGTATCATAACCAAATAGACAAGCACGAGTGTTATTCAGATTGTGTCCCAAGCCTTATCATGGGACAAAAAACCGGAGTCACTTCCACTGTGCCGTACTGCGACAGATACCAAAATTCCGAGAGCTATGGGCCCAGTAATTGCCATCAGTTGCGCAATTACGGACAATATGGTCTACACGTTATTCTAAGCGATTATTAAAAATTAGAGACGGTTCAATATATCTGAAGCACATGCATGTTTTATCTGCAGGTGCCAAGGGCAGCTCAGTATGCATATAATGTATAGTGACAAATGTAACAATTATGCTGTCAGTTCCAAAATACTAACTTCAGCAGTTCATTGTCACGCATGAATATACATCCAAGGTTTTTTTTATGCTGACAAGGAGCCATGCCATAAATGTTATGGGTTCCTATAGAGGGCATCTTGCTGGAACAACAGGGAAGCAAATGTTTTCCAAATTCAGATTTGTCTTTTTAAGCAAATAATCATAAATCCAGCAGCACTGTCTTATCTGCTACGTAAGGGAAGCATATTTGGAGTAAAAACATTGAAGACAGAGATTTGTTATTGCGTGGTTTTAAACAATGAACCCATGTAATGCAATGTCTATTAAAACAAATTAATTAGACATTAACAGAGGCTGTTATTTGCAACACATGTAGAATTGTCATGTTTGCCTCATGAGCAACGCAGCACTCTGCATCACGACCACAAATGCGCACGTGGTCCTGGAAGCAGCTACAATTTCAACAAATGCACCTTCACAGCATGAATGAGTTAATTCGCAGTGCAATTACCAATGTACTCAAATATTCCGGTTGGAATGTCTTTCAAACTTTGGCCCGCTGATAGGAAAAAGCTTGGTTACACAAATACGTTTGTATCTGCAATCCATATCTCCCAAGAGCATCGTTAGAGGGATGAAAAAAGAATAATAGGAAGTGTATCATCACATTCCGATGAATTTTGAGTCTGTTCCAGCCAAGAATAACATCCTACTGTAATGTTCAGACTCGAAACACAGCGTTTGTGCGTGTTCCCTATCTTTGTGTAGGCATCGCCAAGAAAAAGGAATGTCTGTTTTTCTGCAACAAACGGGCAGGCGTAATCGCATAGCTCTTTCAGACAGATATATGTTAACACGACAAGACCAGGATTTTTTTTTTAATACTTTCTGTGTTGCATTGACCGTGCTTTTTTGATTGTATACGTTTCCTTATTCATGCACAACATTCCGTTAAGGTAATTTCAACTTGCTGTTTGAAATAGCTTCAAAAGATCCAACGGATTTTTTGCTCCCAACAAATTGTTTTAATACATTACAGATTTGAAAGCATGAAACCAGCAACAACAATCATTATCAAACTGCAATTTAAAAAGTGAATAAATGTATAATTGAGTATAGCTGTGTTTTTATTTGTTATGCATGCACCATATGCGAATTTCCTACATATGTAAGGAGTGTTAGTAGCAAGTTAACGATACGGTAATTCTGGTTAGATCTAAGTATAAGACACTGTTTTCAGCATGTGTTTCCAATATCTCACAGTAAGATAGTGTTGTCCAATATAGAGACTACCGTTGATAGCTCACACTGCTGCTGGCAATAGTCTTCACCAGAGGAAGCTCTAGACAGCCGCTCTAGAGTGTAATGAGCCTGATCTGCAATGCTGGCCAGCCAATTTCGAATAAGTTGGAATACCCACACTTTACCCCAACACACGTGATTTGCAATTTGATGACCCATGCATGGTGTGCTCATTTACACTGCTGCAGGACAGACACGGGGAGATTTAACAAATTTACATCGCTGTTTCAACTGCTGTGCCGGAATATCAAAGCAACCAAGTAATCTCTAGTTTGCAAGGCCAGTGTGCTGACCATTACGCTATGGCAGCATCTCTGGTTTACATCGTAAGCAGGTGTTTTATAGTATTCTATTCGCAACTTCACGTCACATAAATGACGTCTTTACGTCAGTGCAACATGAGTAAAACACCTCCATCTCAAAGCGACTTGATCGGCATTCTGTATAAGGTCACATTAGCTCAAGATTATTCAACTGAAAAATTACATTTTGTCGGATAAAGTATGGGTACTCCCACCTTTTCCAAGACATTAGTAAGATTACTCCAACACATGCTCGAGAGGGGCTCGCTGGACTCCGCCTCAGTCCAAAGACACGCTGCTCCATAGTGTAATAATCCTGACTAAATTGCCGCCAGTGACCTGAGATGTTCTACTTGCTTACCCCTCCCCGCTGGACAACTGTTGAAAATAGCTACATAGCTCAACGGTTCCTGCCAGCTTCAATAAAAACAGACTGCCTGACTAATGGAGGCTCTCCGACCAGCAGTGGCACGAGCGAGAAATATGCGGCCAGCTCATTTACTTCGCGCGTGTACGAACGGTGGGTGCAGTCATCCTCTGGCTACTTGGTTCCCTATGGAGTTACTGCTGTTCGCTAATGGACCCTAGCAGCTGGCAGCAAGGTAAACAAGCATGCTTGTCGCGCTTCTCCAGAGCGGCAGCCAAAGGCCCACCTGAAGACCTTGGCAACGAGCGGAGGCCGTAATTGTGGCGAGGAATGATTGGTTCCTCCACACGCGCGCTTGTTGCTGTGAAAATCCTTTTGAACTTTGTGCGGTCGTAGTGCGTAAGAAACGACTGCCAAGAGAGGTCGCTCCCTGAAGCCCAGCGGAACCGCGCAGACACATTTCCCCCACATCGTTTCCCCATTAATAAAGGCCTCAAAAGGCCAGGTGCATCTTCGCAGTATAACCAATGTAACGGCGCAAAGTTCCCATTACACATCGCACGAGCGTCTGCACTGGTGAACGTAAATAATTAAAAGCTCGCATAGGTCATGTACATACACAAATGCACGGTGTACATGTGTGTGCGCGCGTTTAAGGCAATGTGCTCTGTGTGAGCAAAATAAAAATCGGTTCACTGTGAAGCTTCATTCATTTGCAATTCATAGCAGGTTATAGCGCCCCACTATGAACACAGATTTAAAAAAACATAAACAAACATGCATATTTTGTTAAATAAATTCGCAGTAATTTAAATATGCAAGTATTCCAAAAATAAGTATTTGTTTAAACAAAAACCTTTATTACTGTGAAGATCCTATTACCGTATTCACTGCCGTGAACCCATGTCTCCGATTAAACGTAATCGTATTATCCATGACCATAACTAGTGGATATGATGGATCTCCAAGAGTGGTGGCAAATTAATCCATTAAGTAAAGCAGAAGTGGCATCCACTTATCTCGTTATGGATCATAGAAATCACCCAGATGTGCCGGCAAATACATCCCATTATCTAAATATAACAACAGATAAGAGGATACATGTATATCTAAGATAAGAGGAGATAAGAGGGGAGGGAACAGTACTCTAGTAGTTACTGCATTCCACTTTGAGCCCTGCGACTTAAGTTCGATTCCACACCATGATCAACCAGAATTCATGCAACAATGACAACACTTCACTATGGACTGATGTAGGCTTTCACGGCTCGATTCATGATGGTTGCTCTTCAGAGCTGTTCTTTCGGGACAGCCGCTCTGTAGAGCGCTGAGCACGGCTATCTCAAAAGAACGGCTCTGAAAGAACAATACTTAACCATACTGGCCAGTGGGGTGAAGGGGTGGTCAAGTTGGGGAACATAGAACTTAGCGCATAGTATAGTATAATAACTGTAGTCTACACATGTTTAGTCATGCAACTCACCCCCATCCAAGCACTATCCAGGCTCAAAGTTGCTTAGCTTCCTAGATCTCACGAAAGTGGGCGCATTCCGAGTGAGTTTGTCACAAGCTGCAGGCATGTAAATATCTCCTGTATAAATATCGATGCGTCCTTGTGTGGGTGCTGAGTGTGTGTGTTCACCTGCCCACGGGCGGCGGTTCGGGACACGCATTGATACACGTATTTGAGAGAGGTGGTGTCGCATCCAAACAAAGTCTGTGAAATGCGCATTGTTTACACACCTGGCGCAGTGTGTTTTGACTCGGTATTGTCTCATGCTGTTTGGAATGCTATTTGGTATTGGATTTGAACGGCTATTTTTGCCTTATAGAGATGGCTCAAAAAGAATGGCAGTGATCTATCAAGGATTGTGAACGTGGTCCATCTCCCTGCTTGCATGTTTGCCATTCACCTCGCTGACCCTCAAAGTCACGGCCTTTATTTATCGTTCACTATCAAAATAAGTAGTTTTTTTTTATCTCGTGAGACCGAGCCTACCTACCATAGTCTTGACCTGCCATGGACAATACACTGCTGGATGAAGGTCTCCCCATACCGCTGACATCTCTGACAATCCCGCGATGTACTACTCATCCACGTCGCACCAGCACAGCTGATGTCATCATTCCGTCTCCTCCGTGGCCGCTATCTGGGACGCGTGTCATTCCTTGGCTGCCACTCTGTCGTTATTTTTGACCGTCTGCCATCAGCGTCACTTGTAGCGACGCATCCTGCCCAAGCTCGCTTGCCATTCCTAAACAGGTCAAACTGTTAGTGTGTGTATCCGTGTATTCGTTTTCACGACTCAATTCATAATGGTTGCTGTTCAAAGCTGTTCTATCGGTATAGCTGTGTCGAGAGCGGGAGAGCGCTCGACACGTCTACCCAAGCAGGATCAGCTTTGAAAAGCAACACTCAATGTTAGTGTATGTCCATAAAAACACCCACATTAAACTGCGTGTGTCGTCAAACCTGCGTGTGTTGATGTGTAGTGAATGGCACTGCACATGACTGCGTGTGTACAGCTGCGGGAATATACAGTGAGGTACCATGTACACGAACATTCTGTCGTTCCACTGCTAGATGAGTACCTCCACATGTCGCGCGGGTCGTGAGAGTTATGGGTCAGTGTGGTTTATTGTCCGGCAGGATATATGTGGCAGCATAGAAGTACCGAACAACGAAGGATTTGCTCCACTGTCCTCGCTATGGGCAGTGACGGGGCTCAGCTGCACAACATTCGCCACTTGTCACAGTGAGATTCACGGTTCGATTCCAGCTGCTGCCTTTATTAACATTGCAGGTCCATTAATCATACGACTGTGCGCCAGCCTGCTTCACAGTTGACGTTATTTACGCCGTGGCGTCATTTGTAAGAATCCGCAATTGTTTGCTGGTGTCATGGTCCAAATTCCATTACACTGACACTAACATGTAATGTAATTGAAACGGGAAATAAAGTCCAACACAAACCTTTAGCATTTCATGTTCGAAGTACTTCTGACTAACCACAAACATGTACACATTACATCGTTTAAAATCACAGTTGCTGAGCACAGGCCAAACGACTCAAAACGCCAAGCAACCAGCAATAAACAGCGATATTGAAGGTGTAATGGACGCGAGTTAACATGAGAACTGCTTTCCAGAGCTGTTCTTTCAGGATAGCCGTGTCGAGTGTTTATCCTTCCCTCTCCTTCGCGACGTTTCGCCTCCCACGCTGGAGGTATCTTCAGGCGTGGAAAACAATTCTCATACATCGAGCCGTGAAAACCTACATTAGTGAGTCAATATGTTTACTGATTTGAATTGCGCAAGGTTACCATAAGTTCCAAAACAAAAAGACAATGGGAGGTGATTATAAATCGAAGAAATGCGAGAGAAGAAGCAGAACGATTTGTGTTGTGATCTGCGGTATGGTTATTGAACACGCTATTCGCTGAGACTAACCAGTCAGCCGGGTAGACTGACTCCTTAACATATACCCGCATGCGAGAAAATTTCATTAACGTCACTTCGACTAACCTTTTCACCAACAGAAGAGTGCGTTAGCTTCGCTGATAGGCGTGCAAACAGGACAATGAGCCTGTTTTCTATGCCTTGATAATGTGCAGGCTCACACATCCTTCTCCAGCTGGAAATTGGACAAAACGCTGCGCTGCCATAACAGCGACAGGGCCAGATAGGCTTCCAGTCCTGTCTGTTTCTTCTCATGGAATTGAAGACAGAAAAAAATAGGCATCCTGCTCAACATGTATATTCATCAACCGACGCTTTAAATTTAAAAGTTTTACGTCCTTTATTTTGTTTTCTCGTCTCTCGTTCAGAAAAAAAAACCCGTTGAATTCTTCTGAGTTGGAGTAATGCGCATGACATTGCATTCCAACTATTAAGACCATTCGTCTCAAAAGTAAAATATTATCATAAACCTGAATTGCCACGAGCCGTCGTTTGGGAAAATTGCGCATGCAGCTGTTTCTCCAACCATCACGTGTTCATGCATCATTTCATCCAAGTTGGTCTGTTTAAAGTTAGCTTCAAACTGCGCTCTATATTGAGCTCCTCTACCTTCCAAACGTAAAACAAACAAATGTGATCATAATACATACATATAGCCTATGTATGCACGTGTTGTGTATATGCAATTTGCATCGCCAAAGGAGGAACACGCCAGTGGGTGGGTCCGTCCATCGCGGAGATGGAGCGGTAAATGTAGCGTGTGTGCAATACAGACTAACCACTTGACGAGGCCGTCATAGCTTGATCATAGCTGCAAATTGTATACATACATTAGATATAAATAACACGTTTGATGAACACATTATGTATTTGCACACCTTGCGTGTACATTCTGAGCAAAGCAATGCAGTTTAGACCTAAAGGGAGAGTCAATGCGAGTATTGTTAGTAAGAACCCCTCCTAAAGTTAGCTCGGACGCACACTTGGATGGTGTGACAAAGCACCAGGACTGACCACCTTAATGAAATGAGGTAGGGACTCATTATTATTTCTGAATCTCGCCAATAGAGGCCCCGATAAACATTCGAATACCAACAATAGAGGGTGTTGCGCTTGACTATGCGATGGGTTCAATCTCGACCCTGACGCCGTCTTTAAGTAAGGAGTGTGCACGATCTCCCCGTTTGTGATGGACTGGCGTCCCATCCTGGGTATAGCCCTGCCTTGTGACCGGGATAGGCTCTGGAAGCAGGATTCCTGAGATACAACAAAAAGGGGCAATACAGTCAGCAGACCAATTAACCTGCGCAGTAGCATGTCGTTGTACTGTGGGGGGAAACCGGAATACAGTACTGGACACGGGGAGAACGCGCAATTTCCAAACAGAAAGTCGGCACCCGAGCCGTCAATCGAACCCGGGAATTCTTGCTGTGAGGCGGCAGCGCTTCTCACTGCATAGCCACCGTGCCGCCCCACCGTGTGGCGTGCACTCAATATGAATTCGACACTGTTCCCCACCCATACGTTCACAAGTGAGAGCAAATGTTATTCAGCACCCTTGCTGGCACTCATGGCCAACTTGTCAAGGACATGAATTCTTTGTCGGACAACACGTGGAGAAGAATGACCGATGTCACACGCTCCCTACCGCTGCTTTCCCATCGTGCAAGAAATGCTGTGCCAGGTGCTCTTTTTGGAACTGACTTGATCTGGCGGGGGGAGTCCCTATTGCATTGTGGAAGCAATACGTTTCCCTGATGTAGCAGTCTGTAATAATTCTGGCAGTACACATGTCCTGTAATTCCAGGACAGTCCCAGTTTTTTTTTATATATATCACGCTGTCAAAACATTCCTTTTGGGAAGTCTGCATCCGGGCTATTGCATTTTGTAACTCAGCATCCACTTGAGAAACGTATACTTTCTAATGTTTCCATGTGAAATTGGACATTTGCCGTCATTGTTATTGCAAGATCAACAATCTGCAAACGACTGCAAGCATGTGTTGTGCATAATTTTAACGTGCCATTTTTTATTTCTTGAATTATTGTCTGAGTTGCGAGTTATTTTTTCTATTTCGCAATGTTATGTTGAAAAAAAAACTCCAATTGAAATGAAAAAACATAAAAAAAAGAAGAATGCATATTCATATGTATATTTATGGTTTGGATTTCATTTTAAATCGAATTATTTTAACGAAAAACTCATAACACCTTAAACCTATCAAAGATTTTCATGAAAAAAAAATCCATACTACTTCATATGTTTTCACAGTTGTCCTGTATACATCTCTTGTGTGTTTTCAGGTCGCACCATGGCATGATGTCCAACGTTTCGCTCTACATTCCTAAAGAAGCTCCGCAGCAGGTGGAGCGAAATATCAGACAGTATGCCTTGGTACAAGTCAACAACACATGAAATGTGCTCAAATATGGTCGTGTCCCATTGTAACCCTCATCAATAAGTGCTATTGATCCAAAGGCGGGTGGCTCTGTGTGCTCCTCAACAAGTGGCAGAAAGCATTGGCTAAGCACCGTTTCCAAGTACGCGACCTGATTTAATGCTGCACTTCCAATAATCAACGCCTATGCGACTCCCACTCACACGTGCCTTCACCCTGCACGAAAGTCACTGCAATTACGGCGCTTAGGCATCGACTATGCGGACTTGCTTATCGCGTAAACACTGCATGCACTTGCACGCTCTAAGACGATGTCAATGAAGCATTGCGCTGCAGACGATTCGATTCGTATAGCGTTGCACGGACCCACAGAGCGATAGTTCGCCCTGTGTGGCTCAAGAGGCATCTATGTGAACCCCCTTCTGTCAGTGTGGTTCACAATGCTATGGTATATGCGACTCGCCATCACAGCAATAGGTCAATGCAGCGACTTGCATTAGTGTTTATAAAAGATGTCGTAATTCCCAAATCCCGTGCTGGGAAGTGGCGTTGCCTACACTGATTGACCGATTGTTTTTTTTCTCCTCCCTTTTTACTCACATCCCCCTTTGCACTATTGAATTACGCTGATTGTAATTGCCTGCTTTAGCACCGCTGGCCTGAATGGCATGCCAGGTGCGCGATTGATCAGCATGTGTGTGTAACGGATCTGCAGAATACGATTCAATCGAGCGGCCAATTAAAATCAGTGCAAAAAACAGAGCGAGCCCGGCAATAGCAGCTGGTCCTCTCTTCCCGTCTCACTTCTCCTCCCGTCTCCTCTCTCTCTCTCTTCAAAGCATCAGCAGCTCAAATCATATAGTACTTTTTGGTTTTTTTTTGTCCTGTCCCTGTGATCCTGGGATGTAGGGCTCTAACCACCGCGCTGCTGATGATGCCTCCATACGATATCACACGCAGTGTGTTATCTGTGAACAGAGCGACGAGAAAGTGATGGGCCCAGCCAGAGCTGACATCAGTGGAGAGTGACATCTGAACCGGTCCTCGGCCCCCTGTCATCCAGCCACCCGCACCCCGTCGTGAAGTATGGTCAAACAACCGCCGTCACCAACGATGCATGTATGTGGGGGCCTTCATCCAGCAGTGGAGTGACAAACACTATGAATGCAGATTATTCTTATGTATTTACTTTGAATGCACTCTGCCTAACTGAGCTACGTTACAGACATTTAATGCAAATTATTTTGTGGATGTTCATCCAAAACGAAACAAAATATTTGGTGATACTGCGTTGGCAGTGATGCACACGCACAAACAATAAAATCGTGAAAAACGCTGTCTAAAGGCCCATCTTGATAGAACATCTTTTTTTTTTACTTTTTAAGGCAGTGAAATTGACAAATGATGGAAACTTTTCTTAATGCTGCATCCAAAATAAGAAGGCTTCCACTTTGCTGCATTACTAATGTGACATTCGCGGAGCATATTCATATTTGCGATGGTTAGTTCGAACGTCTGTTGTGTCGCAGGAATCCTGAAAAGAGCTGGCAAGCTCACTTGACATTTTATGCTGTACTAATACATATCTTTCCAATAATATAATATAGCTATCTATATATCTAGATTCACCAGCTAAAGGTTAACGCTACACCAAAACGGCAGTGGGGTTGCCGTCAGAAATTGTAGCAAGCAAAACGTTACATAAGTGAAAAAACCCTCCCAAAAATTCACTCGCCCTAATCCTGTAAAAACGTTGTTTTAAAAATACGTGCATAAGCGCAATTCCAGCAACATGACCGATGTATGTAGCACGTTCCCGCGGTGATTAGAAAGCTGTGTTCAATAAGAAAGTTCTCAAGCACTAGATTCCAGTAGCTTGAGGTAAATTATGTTTGAGTGGTCAGTATGTTAGGATCTTTATTTTTCGTCTTGGATAGTTGCCAACGTATAATAATCACATGAAACATAACTTTGTGTCCATATCATTTAGATCACGTGAACGCAAAACTTTCCGCAATGCGTTTCAATGGCCGTATAATGTTCATTGCTTGACAAAGCCGACCATATTGCCATTAGTTACACTTTCTTTTTTTAAGCCTCGGCGAATTATGCTCGCTAACTGTCGTCAGCGTGCCGCCACGGTTTCTCAGGGCACTTTGTTAACAGCGTTTAATCAGGCTCTAACGTAACGATGAATCTGAAGAGGAGGGCGGAGGAGAGTGGGGGGGAAGAAATCCTCACGCAAATTGTGCAGCGATGTGCTACGAGGTCCTTTCACACATGGGTTGGGATTTTGGCAACAACACGAGCGGAAGCAACCGGGTTGCCTGCTGGGAATCACTCAAGACATCTGTGCTAAACTACTGGGAGTGACCCTCTTAGGCGCAGGCCTGCAGAGAGAGTGTGGTTAAGTGAAAATTAACGAACAGAAATATCCAGCACTTCCACACCACATGCGTGCACGGCACATCGTGGTGGAGAAATTGTGTAACGAAAAATGCATGGGTTAAATATTCAACGTTGTGATGGACTGGCGTCCCATCATGGGCATAGCCCTGCCTTGCGCCCCTGTGTCTGCCGGTATAGGCTCCGGTTCACCGCAACCCTGTACAGGATTAAGTGGGTACTGATAATGATGATGAAATATTCAACGTTGTTCAAACACGTATTATCTTCTTCAGTAACCCAGAACCTTCTTGCATTGGACGTTTATAATTGAAATATTCCCATGATGCAAAAAAACATGATGCAACCGCCTTTATTGTAAACACGTACACATTGAATAGGTGCGAGGTGTTTAAGAGAACGGTTCAATGGTTGCATGCTAAGGGTGCAATTATGTCAGCGCTTTCCACTATTTGTGTCCATTTTTAGCCCCCCGTTCCCCAACACGCCCATTCAATGCTAATGGTGCCCACACAATGGCGCGAACATGGCGTGAGTTACAGATTGTCCTCGCATTACATAGACGGAGAATGAATGATGAGCACACACGCGCACGCATGCACCCATTGAGTTGTGTGTCAATTTGGTCAGTCTAAATTACACTGAGACGGGCAACAAAGCATCGGCAGGGAAAATGTCCTGTCCCAGCGGTTACACCACTTGCACCAAAAATAATCAAATAAAACAACAAAAGTACTTCGGAAAATGAACTTTCCTGAAAAGCTCAGAGCCCCTCTGCCCACCGGCTTGCGCAAAGAGAGAACATGATAGCGGTTAACAGGTTATATGACATCTGAACTGGCATTCAATTTTTGCACCTGCAAGGTGCGAAACAATAGGGACGTATCATGGGAAAGAAAAAGATCTCCCAGTGGAGGAAACGAGCTGCATGTAATTGCGTTGTCCTGAGTGAAATGTTATTATGCAAATGAAAAAAACGTGGCGTTTAACTCCCTGGGAAAGTGACAGATGTCCCAGCGCAACAGCTACCTCTCGGGAAAAACCTGGACAGGTGGCAAATCTACCGAAAGAGCATCTGCGTTTTAATGTTTCCTCTCGGTAGAGTGCAGTTTCTGCTACAGCCACACGCTAAACCTATTGACATCTACACAGAAATCGATAATGCAGTGGTGAAGTATGATTCAACAGCCCCCATGACTGACGCAGAGTTAGGTGGTCTTTGTCAAGTAGTAGACTGAATTATTTATTAGGCTATGATGAAGCAATCGAATTGAAGGTGAAATATTTAACATGAATGTCCGTCCATCCATCAATTGTCAGAAACCGCTTAAGCCTCTCCCAGCAGACACAGGGCGCAAGGCAATGTGGTATTGTAAAACGTCGCAAACATTCAGTTATTTCCCGCGTTTGAAAATGTTTACACATTTGTAAAATATGATTCAAATAAAGCTTTACAATCTTAAGTAATCCAGAACCATAACCAGTGCATTTGTTGGCACTCCCAAGAGGGTGGCAAAAAATAATCACCAAGGGACTAGTTTTGCTCCTTTGTGTTTTCTTTTCAGACTCTAAGCACACGTGGAATAGCCTCGGTGGTGCGGTGGCCTGGTGGCCTAAAAGCCCGCATCAGAGCGTCAGCACTGATAATTCTGGGCTACGGAGTTCAAATGAAGCCCGAGAGAGGAAATCATTCATTCGACTCTGGTGGCCACTGAGCCACATGTGCTGTGAGTTGATAGGCTCGTCTCAGTTGCCCATAGACATTAGGTCATACACCATCTGTAGACAAAGTCATTCCGAACTTGTAGGATTAACACTTTCTTTGGCATTACTTAATAAACCTATGCTCGTTCACGTTTTACTTGAAAAGGGGGCCTGGGCACGAGTCGTTGAGAGAGCATATATAGAATCCCTTTGACGTCTTCATTTCCAGGTACTCCTGGTTTACAAATTGACAGCCTCTCCTTTGATGAGCACTTCTGCTAAAGACCTCTGGATCTCAAAGAAGCGATACATTTAGAAAAATTTAGATTCATGATAATTTAGCAACACAAATGATTATTCAATAAGGCTATGCATTTTAATAGACTGACTGATAATAATGATTTTAATCAAGGGATATTTATGAGAAGTGCTCCGCACGTGACAGGTAATGGAAATCTAATTGGAATTCAATTCCCCTAAACGGCTACATATTGTAATGATGCAATTAAAGTACACTTCAGATATCTGGAATAACTTTCTAACTAAAGTAATCACTTGTTTTTACAAAGTACTGTCATGATGAAACATTAACGATCGAATCATGAAATAGCTTTAATTGAAATGTTGCTGATTACAAATGAATCATAGGTTTATATATCAAGTCACTAATTTGATAATTCAGACAGTCTATTATTGTTCCATGGGCTTGTGTAGCAATGGAAAATGACATGCCGCTATTATGAGATTCATCCATCCTGCTGACACATATTTTGTGGGAATATTGCCAATATTTTAACATTCCATTGATCACTGTTCCTCTTGGTAATTTATTGGTATGCAGTAATACTTCTTGAGACAAATACATTTCCGTAACAAGACGTGAATCCGTGTAAATATTCAAATAACAAAGTGCATAAAACCGCGTTATGGATTCCATATGAATTTCCAAAGCAAAAAGAGCCTAGTATCTAAAAAAAAAACTGACACTCATACACTCACACACAATGCGAATATGTATCGCACTTCGCGGAAAGAGGTTTTATATTTCAACATCATTTCCCCCCCAGCTTGGACACTACTATCGTGCGGCCCTCCAAATGGGCTGTCTGTTTGGATTAATCAGGGACCCACGGAGGACTCTGAAGAGAAATCCAGCCGCGCTCTCAAACCCCTTCGACATCTCTGCGCAAACAACGTACGCGATGGCAGCAGGGGTATAGGAAGTCGTGTTGGCACGTCACATTTCGGGGATTTCTGCCATGGAAACGGAAATCAGCTGCACAAATATTTCGTCAAAAAATTTCCACAGCCGCTAACACTTCGGCACGCTGGCTTTTTCAGTAGCGCCGCGTTATCAAGTGTGGCCAGCGTACAGCACGGGTGTAGAGGGGGCCAGCTCAGGTACAAAGATGTTTGGGTCAATAATGTGTGCACAGGCTGACCTTCTTTTGTTTTGCGCCGTTAAGTAAGATTGATTTTGATGACTCACTTTAGGAGTGGGTGGGCATTTGTACGCTAATCAACTTTACCAAACGTAGATCAATTACAATCCCAACATGCTATAGCAGCGCAACACAATGCAAAAGCTGCCAAGTGTCCAATCTCAAGTTGTCCAACTCAATACTGCAGCGCACAATGCATTAGGTCAATTAACACCGCGGATAGTTCACGATTTTACCAAGTGGAGACCTAAACAGCGTTTGAGTGTGATTCTAGCTTTTAGTACCCCATTCTAATTACCTTAATAACGGTTCTCACTTATAGTTCAGCTTCATGTTACTAGTCACACACTCACACTTAACGTCGACTGATGTAAACCATTTGTAAAAGGCTCTATCAGTGGTCAGTTTAGAAATAAATATTTACTTCACTAAATGCACAGCTCTAAAGTTGGCTAAGTAAAGGGTATCATCTTTCAGCTGCACTTAACTAAGAGCTATGTGCTCACTATCAGTCTGCTTGCATATGGACTGAAAATATTTCAAAATTTGCTTCAAGGAGCAGCGCCTTTGTTTTCAGGGGCCTTGGCCACATAATACCGTGTAATCAGCAGAAGAATGTTTTTACATTCACTGCTCATAGAAGACTCAAGAATCCCAGCGACGTTCACATGCTCCTTGCTGCATGTGAATAAATACATTCCGTGATTTGAATTTGTTTTTAAACCACTGTTTTGTTTAATTATCACAGCTGAAATTGTCTTATTTTGTCCAGTGTTTAATATACTTTCATTACAGGCTACGTCAAGTACAATTAAGTGCAACATTTTAAACAACCATTTAGCCTTCGCCTTTGTATAAACTGCCCTTTAGAAAAAAGAAAAACAAGCTGTTGAGGACGCATTAAGAGAAAAAATATCATAAACACAAACCTCACAGCGTAAAACCCTAACTTGTCATCAGGGTGTATGCAAAGCAAACAAGGCACGGCCAACAGCTGGTTCTGAACCTTGGGACTAGGAAGTGGTCAATATTTTGTGGGCTTGAACCTAGCAACTTGGGAGCAACACGCTTAAAACTCGCACGCATTTTTGGAAGCTGTTCTCTTATACCATGAAAAGTGAAAACACGTGCCCTATGCTGTTGGGCAGCAGTGAAGAATGTGTGTACCGGAGAGGCACGTTAGGTGTTGTTGGTAGCAGGGTGCTATTGCTGGGCCACGGTGGTTGTTGGTGCTGGTGGTGGGGCTGGGTGTCCTCAGTAGAAAGAAATGGGGCTTTTTTCGTAGCAGAGGCAGGACAAGCAAGCCGAGTAACCTTTTCCATCTGTTTACCAAGGGGGATCTGTGTCTTAGACCTGGGCACGACCCAGAGCTGAGCTCTCGACATCCTGCCTAACCCCAGAAGAGCCATCAGGCTGCATAAGCGAGGATGCCGGGCAGCTGCCTTGTGCTTCACAACGCAACTACATGACCCACTGCCACTTGTTCCTCTGGCTACTGAAATGTGCCTCTCCTTTGAGAGGCAACCTCTACTTATAGTCACAATTTTTAGAACCGGCGACAACATTTAAAAAACAAAACCTTGGAGTTTTTGAACTGCGACGATGACATGATTCTGCAAGATGAAAACAAAAAATCGAGATTGTTTCTATGCACATGAGGAAATCAGCTTGTGTGAAGAAGGAGCTGTATGGATCGATTCTCAATCCGCAAGACCATGAGCGGTAATGGCGACTTGGAAAAGCCTTCATCCAGCAATGGACAAATCATGAATGATAATGATTTTAACAATTATATAACAATATTAAACAAAGTAACATTACATGATCAATTACTGCCCTTTGTCAATCCACTGTTGGATGAAGGTATCCCATGCCGTGTTGGTCATAAGGGTTGTTTGACCATACTTCACCCTTGGTGTAAAGAAGGGGGCATGGGAAGCCTGGTATACATTATATCAGCTGTGGTCGGGAATCAAACTCAACGTTATACACAGCACATGCTGGTAGGCCATTGTATAATGTTGACAATGTATTATTATTATTTAAATGACATGTGCAAAAATGAAATAATATAATTTAGCACCAGACAAAAATAAAGACACATTGCTTAAGACGGCTCTGTAGTTACATAACATTGAAAGGTCAAAGTGTACGCTCTGAGATTCCAAGCAAGTGGCATTGCACCATCAAGGGAAAACTGTGTTTTGTGGTATTTGTTGAAGCATTGGGGATTCAATTATGGCTTTGTCCAGGACTTTGTGTTTCAATCCCATCATCGTTTATTCAGCTGTTTGGACAGAGTGCAAATATAAAACAGGAGTAATAGTAGTAATAATTTAGTCCATTTAAACTCAAAATCATCAATTGCATATCTTATTAAACGCATATATAAAGCTGCTTGACCAACCGACGCTTGGTGTGAATATTACAGCAATATGAATGTGCAGCAGATGATGTTGTTTTCGTAGCTGTTCTATGAAAAGATAATGTTTTATTTTTCAACATATGTTTTTCCCATTCGCAGATACAATTCATTTGAATGTAAGAATTTCCGAGGGTTGATATCAAGTCTCACACATCTGGTATTGAAATGCAGATGTACAACATTATTACTTATTAGGTCATATAGATGCATTAACTTGTTCTCAATAGTACTTACATGTGTATTTCAAATCTGACAACCAAAGAATATTTTTCTATCAACACTAGCCAATAATGCCGGTAAGCACAACATTAATAGCAACTGGTGGCCATTGAATGTGACTCTTATGACCATTGATGGAGAGATGAGGAAAAGGAATGTGCTTTTGCCAAACACAGCACGTGTTGCCAACGTGTCCACCCTAATTGTGTACAAATACATTGGATGTGTTTCAAAAAATGAATGCCGAAAACATCAGCAATAATCATGTACCGCCTAATACAAAAGCTTACTGGCTCCCACAACGGAGCATTGATCTTTCACAATCAGTCAGTTGGCAGGAGTTTGGCTATCGGGGAGATATTTGATTGTCGAGCGGCAAGATTTTAGTGACGACATCGAGGTTAATGTTGACATTTAGAGGACACTGCAAGGGGATCAGTATTGTGCAGCAAAAATGCAAGACACGGGGGTTTGAATTCAGCCTCGGAGAGATGGAACTGCAGGCAGCACAGCAGCAAGTGAAGCTGCAGCCTAAGATAAGGGAGCGTAATATACAATGACAGCGTCGAGGTCACTACGGTGCATGCACTTCAGCCACTGTTTATTAAAAGGCCACCTTACAGACAAGCCATAAAGCAGTAGTACCTGCACGTCTACCATCATGAATTTAAAACCTGGGCATAATTATAAGAATGATTCAAGGTTTTACCCTTTCTGGTAATATTACTAATGTTTAAGACTCTTAAAACACCAGACACCTTTCTTAACACTGTACTGATGTATGTTTGCACGGCTCGATTCATGATGGTTGCTCTTCAAAGCTGTTCGGCTATATCGAAAGAACAGCTTTGAAGCGCAATCATCACATATAATATTTCCAGAAAGAGTAAGTCCTTGTAGCTTTTTGCATTACCTGTATACTGGCAAAAATGTACCCATAGACTGTGCAGAAATCTTGACACGTATTTTCCTTAAATCACATTTTAGTCATCATCAGCCATGATCAATCCACTGCTGGATGAAGGCTTCCCCAAGTCACCACCATCGCTCATGGCCATGCGATACAGAAATCCACCTATGTGACATACACACGAGATAACGTCATCGCTCGCTTCATCTCCCCACTGGACTTCCTCCTGGACACGCTGTGTACCTCGGGAGCCGCACTGTCACTATTCCTGACCATCGGTCATAATCCATTCGAGCAGCATGTCCTGCCCTAGAACCTGGAGTGAATGGGCTTTTGTTTGTCTGGCATCGAGTCTCTGGAATTCCCTGCCTTTGGAGATTATGGACTCAGAGTGAATGGAGACTGAAAAGTCCGGGTTGAAGACCCCACCAGCTGTTTAAATATGCCTCGTGTCTCTCTATCTAGTCCCCTATGTTGCCTCTTTAATCCCTTGCTCCCCGGTTGCTTCTCACTTATTCCTTCCTCCTTTACAATTCGTGATCGTCTGGGATCCATTGTTAAGTCCACTTAATTTTCTTAACAGTTTGCATTGGGAATGATCTGCGTACGTTCTCTAATACACGTGTTCATCTTTCCATCTCTCAATGTAATTTCAAGCACGTATCTCTCCACGCACGACATCAAATAATGAAGGAATGTGAAATCCTTCACATGGTAGTGATTCCAACACCTTTTATTCCCCTTTGGAGTAAAACTAGTTGCGTTCAGAGATCCATAGCCACGATTTTTTAGCCAACAGAAAGGAGCACTAATTTGACGTCAAGCTGTGCAATAAACATACTGTGAATTGTAATGTGCAGCATATAGCAGTGGAGACGAAATGACCACGTATAAATGTGAGTGACAGTCACGAATTCTGAGGACAGGTTATGAAAAAACACGTGACTCTAGTTTTTGTTTTAATATATTTAAGTTACCCCTCATATGCAAGTGTCAACAAAGCACATCGCATGCATCATGTTGCCAAAAGAACACAGTCTCCTTTCTGTGCAAAAGATGCAGTTGGTTTTGCCAATTCCTGGGAGCAGAATGCCAAATCGTCATTTGGAAATGTAGGCTCCGATATTTACAAGTACACATGTACATTTACCATTGTTTAAACGTGTACTTTTTGTTTTTATAGCCGCGCTATTTGAAATATTTTGAAAATGTAACGTCAAACAATTGAATTTGGTGAAGACCACTCGAACGTGTCAATGTTCAAAGAAAAATAAGAACTACACGAGCAAGTAAGCAAATAAATAACCAAATAAACGGGAATGAATGAAAACAACATATTTGCCATGGTATTATAACAAAGAATGTACCAAACAGAAATATTAGGAATGACAAAAAAAATCATTTCTTACACTTTCTCCCTCCCTTTCTCGCCTTTAGAAATACCAGCCAGCTGAAAAACAGCTAGGTCCTGATTATATGTGATTCTATCCACTGGCAGTGAAGGACCCAAAGGATGGCTGGGCCTGAAAGCTTTTGCAGCTGCTAGCTGATCTCCTTCAGGTTCCAGAAGCAGTCCTCCGGAGTTCATCAGATGGTCCCGCGGCCCCAAACCCCCGTTCGTTTTCTTCCCCGTGCATCTACTGCCCTCCCCCCCCTTCAGCCCACCAGTGAACATCAGAAAGGAAAATCTC
Organism: Geotria australis; assembly: GCA_036362915.1. Classification (NCBI taxonomy): domain Eukaryota; kingdom Metazoa; phylum Chordata; class Hyperoartia; order Petromyzontiformes; family Geotriidae; genus Geotria; species Geotria australis. Next base: position 10,635,512 of record JAZEWU010000002.1, on the reverse strand, counting down.
ACTGGGATCATTAATCATTGGTAAAATACTCTCCAAAGGCCGCAGCATTCCATCCAAGCCTTTCTGTAAGGACTTGGAGAGGTCGTTGCGAACATCGCAACCGCGCTCTGCTAACGGCAGCTCTTTTTTAACCGCGAGCTGTGGTGGCGGCGGTGAGAAAATGTGTTTTTGTTCCTCTCTTGTTGCCCGTAGAAATTAGAGAAAGGGTGTTCCTTCCAACACTGAACTCGGTTGACAAGTCAACTTCAAAGGAACCATCGTCTCGAAGTGAGTTATGTAATATTCACACTTGCACTGTCGCACTTACATCTCGTGTTGCCAGCAAAAACATGAGCGTCACGTGGAGAAGAATCAGTATTGTGTTAGTCCTTTAGCAAAGGCTTGCAAAGTTGTTTTCATTAGCTCTTAAAATATTATCATATACAACAATTCCATTATACGTGACCAACCGTGATAAAGTAGCACACGAGTAAACTGCTTTCTTGTAAGAAAACATAAACAAAACTAACGTTGCAGACGTATTTTAAGTGGCACTGCTTTGCTATTTTAATGATTTAATCATATGCTGTTATAATATTTAGATTATCTTGCTTTGAACGTACACCGAGTTATTTATGTATCTATCTGTTTATTTTTCCCACCGGCGGGATCAGCTATTTCATTTCTTTATTCTGGTTTAAACACACCAACGAATGTACTTGCGAACACAGTAGAACCAAAATCTGTGAATTTGCAAGATTATGAGTGTTTCCCATATTATAAACCACTGCAGTCTCTGCGGTCTGCACTCCTTCAATGAGTGAGGAATAGCAACACTACACGATCTATTTCTCCTGTAGCTCTCTCTTCACGGCGAGCAGATCTCGACATTGACATTCATAATAATAATAGACACAATTTATAACACGTGGCACACCATCCATCCATCCATTTTCTAAACGGCTTGTCCTGGTGAGGGTCGCGGTGGCAGCAGTCCAAGGAGAGTGGACCAGACATCCCTTTCCTCAGCAACAGATTCCAACTCTTCCTGGGGGATTCCCAGGCGTTTCCAGGCCAGCCAAAGTATATAATCCCTCCAGCGTGTCCTGGGTCGGCCTCAATGTCTCCGCCCAGTGGGCCGTGCCTGGTAGACTTCCCGGGGGAGCCTTCCAGGGGGCATCCTTACCAGATGCCCGAAGCACCTCAACTGGCTCCTCTCAATCCGAAGCAGCAGCGACTCTACTCTGAGGTTCTCCCGGATTGCTGTGCTTCTCACCTTGTCACGAAGAGTGAGCCCAGCAACCATGCGGAGAAACCTAATTTCTGCCACTTGTATCCGCGATCTCGTTCTTTGGGTCATTACCCAAAGTTCATGACCATAGGTGAGGATAGGGACATAGATCGACCTGTAAACCGAGAGCTTTGTCCTAGCACCAAGCTCCCGCTAAACTACCACGAACCGGCACAGTGCCCGCATCACTGCAGACGCTGCTGCAATCCGCTGGCCAACCTCACGTTCCCGCTTACCATCACTCGTGAACAAGACCCCAAGATATTTAAACTCCTCCACTAAGGGCAACTGCTCTCCCCTAACCTGAAGAGGGCAACCCACTCTTTTCCGTGAGAAGACCATTGCCACAGATTTGAAGGTGCTGACTCTCATCCCAGCCGCTTCACACTCAGCCGCAAAACGCTCGAGTGCCCGTCGGAGGTCACAATCGGATGAGGCGAGAAGAACAACGTCATCTGCAAACAGCAGCGATGCTACCTCCACGCCCCAAAACTGGACACTCTCCATCCGGCTGCGCGTGGCACGCATTCATTGAATTGCGAAGGTATTCATTAAAAGACAGAACGACTCAGAGGCGCGAGGAAGGGGGGTCAAGCCACGCGGTTAGCCGGCGCCAACCTGCTAGACACTGCGTCCAATATAATTTGATGTCATCAGACAATTAAATAATGAGTGATTTTTTTGTACCGCGACCCTGTACAGGATTAAGCGGTTTCTGAAAATGGATGGATGGTGATTTTTTAGTTGTGGGAGGAAACCAGAAAACCCGGAGGAGACCCACGCATAACGGTTGGAGAACACACAAACGCCACACAGAAAGGCACCCGAGGCAGGAGTTGAACCGCCTTGGGCAGGACTTTCTCTGAGGAGCAGATGTTACCATAGCTCGCGAACATATCGCTGCTATGGTATCTTCTTCTTTGCGATTCTTCGAAGCACGATGGTCAGCCTCTGGACATCGTTGTCTTTCAGCTCGGCCTCTTATGGAGGATTTGAACACAGTATCCTCAGTGCAGACATCCGTTATATCTAAATGTACAGGCATTGCTGTGAACATATTGCTGAATGAGGGCCTCTCCACACTGTTTAGGTCCTAGGGGGGCAATAACATCACCACGTGGTGAATGGGCCACACACATGGGAGAATAGTAGAGTCCAACAATATATGTTTCCACACCGCCCTGTGCTGCCCACAGCAGAAAATACCCAAAAAACAACATCATCACGCATCACCCATCATCACCCATCATAACGCAACAGCAGTGAGAGCGCTGACACTTTAAGTTGGAAGGGCTACTTGCACTCAATTTAAGGACTCCATTGATGCCAGCATGGGCACCACGGCAGCCAACCACAGCAACCACGGATGCCTGGCACTGGTCGCGAAAGCCTTGCCAGACAGCTGCCCTCTTACGGATGGCCGCTTCCATGGTGCTGAGCCTCGCTGGATCGTGTTTTCAGGAGTGGCTGCTACAGTTGGCGAGTGTGTGGATGTGGTGAACCCACGCAGCCCACACGCGCACACCTCTCTGAGTCATGACTTCAAAAGCCTCTTTGGCTGCATCGATACTCCGGGTCAACTGTTGGCGATGGGACGAATGGGAGGGGAGTGGAGGGCGTTCACTCGTGCATTCCTGGCCCGATGGGACCCTTAACGCCAACTAACTGCCCACAACCGTTTGCACGATGGTAATCCTCGCGGCCAGCAGAATCAGCCGGCGTATCTACACTTCAGAGCGCCCCCAATGGTCCGTGCCCTTAGGCCACCATCGGAAAAATAAAAGCTGAACAGCATTGATGATGGCAGGCGTTGATGCCTTGCTACCTGATCCCCCGACTCACGCCGCCTCCCGCAGTCTCTCTACCACACAAACAATACCAACGGGATAACCCTTGACACGGGGGAACTCTCTAACGACCTGAAAGAAGAAACGTAACTTTGGAGATGGGCATCACGGCCGTAACTAATAACTGCAAAGGCAGGGCAATGTTTTTACTCTTTCGGCTGTGCGACAAATGAGGGGGCCACAGTGGGGAGAGGGAAAGTCAGACGTGCAGCAGTCGGGTTGGCTCGGGGTTATTCAATGATTGACAGCGAATTGCAGGGCAGCCTACAAGCTTGCCACTACAGTACTGTGTGACGATGCACATTCTTAACGTGTCAAAGTCGCAGTTGATTTATGCTTGTTGTTTTACTATTGCTGCGTCATAGGACCCAATCGGCGTCAAAGTGCTACGTACAAAGTCCTCACTGGGCTAGTTACAGCGCTCGGAATGAGAGCAAAGACACCGGAAGGGAGGGCCAGGGCAAACACTGACCACAGCTGGCTTTGCCAAGATGAGAATTGCTTTAAGAAGCTGCTCTTTCGGGATAGCTGTGTCGAGTGCTCCCCCGCCATCCTTCGCGACGTCTCGCCTCCCACGTTGGAGCAAGTTTCATACATCGAGCCGTGAAAACCTACATCAGTACTTTGCCAAGATGGGTCCATCATAGGTTCATAGCACCAATAACATAACATTCCACGAGTTACTTTGTCTGTACCGGAAAACGATGGTTCCTCTGTTTATTGATTTATTACCGGCTGGCAACAAAAAGTGCATCCTGAGCTCTTCTTTCTTAGCTATCCTCCTGTAGTAAGACTGCATTTTTTTTATTCTGAAAGTGAGTTAAATGTTTGATACAAACTGTGTATATAAAACACACACGAATACGAACTTGTGGAGATTTAGAATCGCAAGACGTTTAAACACGTTATCTGCTCAGCCGTGAAACAATGATTAGCAAATGCACGTCGACCAAATCCGATGCAATCAGAGATCAAATGTAATATACTAATGGACCATGTGAAAACAATGTGCTGACAAAAGCACGGATAAAACGAAAAGATTGATGAGCACGCATGACCATGGAATTAGGATCTACAAATTTCAGCCAAATCATTAGATGTGTATCCAGACACGAAAATAACAAGGCAGCAAAACATCAAGGATCTACTGATTACTGTTATTAAAAGAGCAATGCTCAGATGGGTGGGTGGCCCAGGGGTTGAATCACTGAGCCGCCTTGACTGAGAATCTGGGTTTGAATCTGAGCAGCCTCCCATGGTTAAAGTATATTCCCAAGTGTAATGAGTTTATGGTCTCGGCCAGGCCACCAATGAGTACGCATAGCAACACTCATGATATTAACATTAATTTATTTCACTTAAATTGGATTAGTTCAGCTCTGAGACTTAAACATTGTTGGTTTGCTTTACGTGAAGATGAACATTCTTTGCAGGGAATGTAAAAGGTACTTTTTTCGTCTCAGTAAAGTGGTCTATTGAAGTGGTTTCAGAGGCAATTCCCTGACATATTCTAAGGCCATTTTTGAGACAAGGTGATCTATTGCTGCAGAGTTGCAATAGAAATGTCTTTCAACCTCATGTCATGAATCAAGATGTTATCACGGCCAAAGCCAATGATGCTACCTGATCTGCCACAACACAATTTCAATATAATTGCTATAATACACAAGCACACACACACACACACTTCCATGAAACTTTACGAGTATAGTTATGAAACTATAGTTATGAAACAAACATCATCTTAGGCTTAAAATGTTTGACGTGATGTGTATTTTACATATAGGTGTACATTATTTTCAACAACAGCTGTTCCACATGCTTAATTAAAGAGAGGGGTGTGTCGTGGTTCAAATGACATTTCATAGATGCACCTTAATTTTTCAAAGAAGCACATTAAAGAGCAGGGAGAAAAACCGCACGCCCAAGTGTGCACAGGTGTGTTTTGGTGAAGGAGTGTCAGGGGCAGCAGTGTTATTTTAAAAAAACGATGAATCTCACGAGCTCCAGGTGCACAGAAAGTTTGTCTAGATTTTTTCCCCAACATTTTCAGTAAGTCTAAGTGCAGCCGACAATCCGAAATCTCAGATTACCAGCGGTGACGTCACAGAAAATTAAGATGTCACATCAAATGGACGTGTGACGCAGTTGTTTATGTTGCAGCTTTTTAAATTGCGCATGGCATGCCATTATTTTAGAGAGGTATATAACAAAATTCGGTCGAAACCTGATATTAGTACAACAGCTAACTAAAAACCAATAGAGCTTGTAAGTGTAGCTGCTGGTCCTCCGATACCATATCAAAAGGGCCTGCTTTTCAAAGCATATTTTTACAGCTGTTCGTGTACATACTTACGAGGATGTTGCTCCCTTCATAATTGCTCGCTATAGAGCAAGTCATTTGGCAAGAATTACAACGCAGAAAGACGATCCCGCAAAGAACATTTTGCTTCTGTTTGTCAGTTCGTATTAATTGATTCGCCCGATGCACTCGTCCAGTAGAGAGCATTTTCTATAACATACCTTGTAATCTTTTCCAAAACACACCCAATCAGCTTAATTTTGTAACTAACACTGCTCTCTTCCTGCGCACACTTACGCCGCGGCAGAGGAAATGAAATGGGGCCCCTCAGTCAGGGCTAACGGCCACTCGGCACACATTCGAGCACTCGGAGACGTTCCATGTTAACAGCCGATGGGAGGTGGGGTACGTCTTGTCGCATTAAAGCAGTGGTTCTTGACCTTCACTGGAGCCTGCACCCCTTTGCTTCTCTAAATATGTTCTCGCACCCCTTATTAATAAATATTTATGATGGTTGCTTTTCAAAGCTTTTCTTTCAGGATAGCCGTGTCGAGTGCTCTCTCTGTCGCTCTCCGTCGCAGGGAAAGAGAGAAAGCGCTCGACACGGCTATTCTGAAAGAGCAGCTTTGAAAAGCAACCATCATGCATTGAGCCGTGAAAACCTACATCAGTACGAATACAGGTATAATACAATAAACACCAAAGTCTGGCATGTCTCGCACCCCCAGCAAGGGCATCTCGCACCCCCAGGGGGTGCATACACGCCAGGTTAATAACCACTGCATTAAAATGTATACTGCACATAATTCGTTAAATTTAGCACGCGAAGAGGAGCTTCTTTTAACCATTACGTTTGTCCACCGATACGAAGGTAAAGGCTAAAGTCACCCATCTCGTATTACAGGCGGTTGGGGCAAGTGCTATTAGCGTGCCAGCTATTAAGGCTGACACGGCACTGTGCCGAGATGCCTTCTCTGCTCAGTGCTGATGTTCACATACTGCATATGTATGGTACTCATTTAAGGCTGAGTCGACCTAGGCGAGGGCATGATAATGTTTTGATACTTTTTGGCTCCGATGTCAGGGCTTGAACTCAGGTGGGTACTTTGGAGTGCAGTGCAGGCAACCACTCCACCACCGATTCTCGGGCTCTCAATACCCTGTTAGAGCAGGTTCTGTTAGTGAGCACCTATTAAGGCTGGTGCTGCACACGAGGGATGTTTGCGGCCATCTGCACAGCTGGCTACCTTTGTCTCCCAGTGATGATGTGTGCACACCACATATGATACAGTCCTCACTTAAGGCTGATTTGATCTAATGGAGGCACCCGACCAAATCAGATATCACTCGCCACTGATGTTAGCCATGGTTGAGAATTGAACTCAAGTCGCCAGGTTTCTAGCACACTAACTACACCAGCCACATATGCCTACAAAAACACACAAGCGTACAGATCAAGTTTCAATAAAACAAAGCACCCTGGTTATTTCGTAAAACCTGACAGCAAGAAGGTCCCAGTTTCAAATCCCGGCTTGGGTGCCTTTCTGTGTGGAGCTTGCATGTTCTCCCCGTGTCCGCGTGGGTTTTTGCCGGCACTCCGGTTTCCTCCCACCGTCCAGAGACATGCTGCTGCATCCCGATGCCCTGTGATGGACTGGCGTCCCATCCTGTGTATAGCCCTGCCTTGCGCCCTGTGTCTGCCGGGATAGGCTCCAGCTCACCGCGACGCTGTACAGGATTAAGCGGTTTCTGATAATGGGTGGATGGATGGACATTGATTCACAAGCATAAAATGTACTGCCACTTTTTTCAAAGTTTATCATAGCAATCTTTTTATTGCTCCTGTATCGTCTTAAATGTCCAATTAATGAATATTACGCAAATGCAAAAATGCATACATGGAACTTCCTAAATCCCATGATGTTCTTTGCAGGAGTGGGCCAGTATTTGCTGGCTACTGTTCAAAAATTACACGTGCTAATGGCATTCCCAACGGACATAAATCTTGCTGGTGGGTGAGCGCAAAACTGCTGGGGATAGTTACGTGGCTGCGGGGGTATTTGAGTTTTCCAGCAGGATTCCTGGCTACTTTCTCCAAAACCAATTCACACACTGGTCTTCTCGCGAGTGCATTATGGCACGATGTGTTTACAGCAGGTCCACCTTAGCCGTGGTCCAGCTGCTATGGTTCAAATGATACATGAGAGACGTTTTACACTCGTGTTTCCAGAAACTCAAGTAAGATTTGTGCTAACCACACGCTACAAAATGCCACTCTTCAAAGTCAAGCATGTCCCTCCCATTAAACACACCACACACATGATAATGGAGCCCATACCACGTACAAAAATGTTTTTGAAGAGTTTAAATGTTTATCGGCTTACTTTTAAAATACATAGTATCTATCCATTGTCAGACACCGCTGAATCCTGTACAGAGTCACGATGAGCCAGAGCCTATCCTGGTAGACACAGGGTGTAAGGCAGGGCTATACCCAGGATGGGACGCCAGTCCATCATCGGGCACCAGGGGCACATTATGTATCCACATCAATTAAAATTAATTATATGCATTGTAAATACGTAAATAATTTGTTTTTGTGCATTTGATAGGAAGAAACGTTTTAAGAAGTAAGCGTTTCTTAGAAATAGTTCAATACTTTAATGAATCAGCCACATAGCAGTGGAAGCAAGGTGTGGGGGGGGGGCTATAGGGAACTGAGCCCTTGTTCCAACCGCTGAGCCTCCGAATACAAACCGTATGCAACTACGGTTTGTGTAGGGAGGCTGACAAACGTGTTAAATAATCGCGCGATTAATGACCCTTTTCTCATGCACACAGTGCATGATAGACAATATCGGATCGCACTGCTCCCCACTCTTGTCTAAAAAATTCCATTTGTTTAACTTTATTGAGCACTGAGTTGGTCGTGCCCCCCACAGTTTTTTGTCCCGACCCCCTTCCTTTTAAAATAGGCCACACTGCAGGCTGGTAATGAATATGGCAATCGATAAACTGCCACATTCATAGTCTAGCTCTTTTTACGAGTTAGGTCACGTGCAAATGTGTAAGTGTATAAGTGTCGTAAACCCGCCTCCACCCGACACATAGCATACCACTGTTCTCTCCAGGGGAATGTTGAAGTTGCTGCTAAAACTGCACTATATCAATTCATACAAAACATTACAGATTGATTTCCTTCCACAAGACATACACACCTTTGCCAATTTGAACATTTTGTGAAATTGTGCATAATGGTGTAAGATTTAGCCAAAACACTGCATTCTGGCAATCACGGTTATGTCAAATCAGTGCAGAGCTGGCTCACAGAAGACCACAAATTTTTCAAATTTAGAATTATTCTTGAGGCGTCAAAACGAATGATACCTTTTGGACATGGTAAACGTTGTCTAAAAAGTGCAATTCCAAACCACGTATGAATGTTTGTTTCACATACTCAAAAATGCACCAGGTGTCAGGTGCTATAGTTGGCAAACTTGAGCATTAAACTCATTCGCACGAACATGCGCTCTCTCTTCTCTCCCTCCCGCTACCAACCCTCTCATTCTCGTTTAATTCAGGGCCAACTAAAACCAAATCTGGAGTGAGGTTTGTGAGAACATTCCTCAGACAGGGTGGAGTAGCTGTGCCGGGGCTACTCAGCCCAAATTATGAAAGAGGGCTGATATTTAAGGGGCAGTGGAGGGGGAGAGGGGTGGGGGAGGAACAAGGCTGAGGATGATCTCAAACACAAGCAGCCAAATCAGGGCAAAAACGAGCCTTAAACAGATGCCACCTTTAAACAGATTGTGATATGTCATTGGAAAGATGATCCTACAACCACACGCTATTCATGATTGCAAGCATGCAGTAAATAAAGCCATAAAAAACAATGAAAAAACGTATGCCCCACATACCACGGCCGCATTTCAACCGATGTTACATGTGCAGCACTGTTAACGTCGCATTTCATTATGCACTGCAATGAATGGGAATGCTGGAAATTTTATTCTAATGTTGTGTCGATAAATAATTTGAAAAGTGTGCGTTATTAAAGAAAATAGCTATTGTTCAATGATCTCTGTAGACTCTTGTTTTGCCAGGATTCGGTTAAACCCCGAACATTGACAATATTGCTATTTTTTGGAACAGTTATTACATGGCTAGTAAAACACTTTTTCATGTTCTTTTGTGGGAATTGCTCTCTTGATTCAAAGAGACCAAACAACAGCAGCTGTATATTTCCATTTTTTTTCACGCAAAAGCAAGTGATTATTATGACTGCATATCTGATTTCACTCTTGTGCATTTAAAGGAAATCTTAACAATCACAAACAACAGTGCGCGTTCACTCGAAGGCCCATGGGATTGACATGAACAGTCCGAAATCCGCTGCTACTTGCCAATATGTATTACACTATACATCTTCATGTGAAATTGATGTTCTCTCCAAACTACGCTGCACTGAGAGTGTTTTTGCTTTTGTTTCCAAAGCAATTCGAGTAACTTCATTTTTTGGCCAATTAAACGTGTAAAACTGTTGCTCTTATACAGGCACCTTAAATGTGTGTGCCTTAATGGAATATAATCACAGGTTTTTGTTTGTTGTCAAAAAATGTTTGAGAGAGAGAGAGTTCGTGCACCAGCAGAGATACAGTACACGTGCAGGCATTACAAAGTGTTTATGCGTTATCCAGCCATCATGGGGCTTTGCATCCTTTTAACAGTCACTATTTTTGTTGAGCCACCTTAGATCCCTATTAGAATTAAAATTTCTGCCGAGCTGAAAATGTACAAAGTGATAGATGGTTTAAAGGGCTGAAAATGCTTTTTCATTGTATTCATAACAAACTTCCTCAACTTGTTTCCATCCCACTGTTGCACTTTTGCACTAACTTTATCTCTTAGTAGTTTATTGGAATTACGTGACCTTTTTGTCTTGTGCAACACTGTGTATCACTGTTTACCTTATGATTATGGTTTACGTTTTATCTCTGCACAATTTAATGCTGTACATTTCTTAAATGCATAGCAGTACCTTCTTATTTAATATATTGTTAATGTTCGTTAATTTGCACGTTTGTTGTGTTGCAGGTATCCTGTTTCCAAAGATTCCAACCTCACAGGATATATTCTGCTGTTATAAGAAACATCTATCTTTGCATCTTTTTTCTGAGCTCACGTGGGACGCTTTGAGATCAAAACTTCTGCAAAGAAAAAAATGGCGCATGGAACATTGTTATGAAGACACATGTTCATTTGTTATATTTAAATATCAATTTATTCGTACAAAGCCCAGTTAAAACGTAGTACTAAAGTATGAATTAAACGTCCTCAGCACTAAATTAAGTACACTGTCTTTACTAGAGGTCATTAAGAACAATCCTATTCTAGTCTACACAGCCCGTTCCCAAAGGACAAAGGATTTTATCATGTGTTTTTGGGCCCCAATGTGTAAAATTAATTCAAATACCCCTCTGCTGACACTTTAGGTTAGATTCATCATACCAAACATCAACTTTAAACGTAACAGCTCATAAACTTTGCAATTTTAATAATAGCCCGGACCAGAAAATGGCTGTCAAGGGAGCCCCATTTCCTAAACTAATATGGTATCCTACAATGCGAGAGGATTAATGGCTTGGGCCACCGACACAAACCCTTTGAAAATGTTACGCTAATTGAGGATCGCTACTGTCAATATATGCTCAGAGTAATATTCCAAATCCTGACTCCGTTACAAAGCAAATTAATACATTTTTTGGAAAATATGTACGCTTGAATCTATGGACTGGTAGATGCATCCACATATGGAATTAGTACTATTATTGTTTACCAGCATTTTACCAAGAACGATGTTACAAGATGGAATCACAATTTAAGCGAGAGCACTGATGGTTATATTTCGATTTGTATAAAGTATTTGCAATGACCCCGTTCAAATATATTCAGAGCATGAGGATACAGTCCTCTACGAATCTGCATTCCATGGAAAATGAATGTTTATTTTCCCCTAAAGGCATTGGGAATATGTGCAGTGAATTAAACTGTGACAACATGCTAATTAGGAGTTCGGCAACGGGAGGGGAATAGGTGCAAAAAAAAGCACATTTGTTTACCCCATATGTGAATGAGAGCATATTTTTTTAAATATGTTTTTAATTTAATCACTACAATAATCACATCACACCCACTTGCAATTATTGTAAGCAACTGCAATCAAGAGTTTAATTATTCTTGCCCAATGTAAATATATAAATGTAACATTATATGAGAGGCGGCATGGTGGCATGGTGAGTAACGCTGCCATCTCACATCAAGAAGGTCCCAGTTTCAAATCACGACTCGGGTAACTATCTGTGTGGAGTTTGCATGTTCTCCCCGTGTCCACGTGGGTTTTTGCCGGGCACTCCGGTTTCCTCCCACAGTCCAGATACATACTGCTGCATAGGATAATTGGCCTGCTGCCTAAATTACTCCCGGTCCACTGTGATAAACCAGCGTCCCATCCTGGGTATAGCCCTGCCTTTCGCCCTGTGTCTGCCGGGATAGGATCTAGCTCACAGCAGCCCTGTACAGGATTAAGCGGTTTCGACAAACAATGTATGACCATCATATGAATCCACGCTCACGATATGCCCAACTGATACCAGCAGGTACAAGACATTGAACACTAGGAGGCAGCAGACGGCTATCGGGAGACTTTCAGCACCTTGGACAGGTACTGTACAATTCTGGATCCCAAGGGGTCAGAAAAAAATCTTCACATGAGGTTCGAATTACGATACTGGGCATTGTTTAAAACGAATTACACTTGAGATTGTCTAAAACCAATCGCAGCTACCCTATGATCGCATAGTGCAAGATGTAAAGAAGTGCTCATTCCGATTCTTAAACATAAACCTTAAAGAGCATTCCTGTAATATATACAATTAGAGCACGTGGGATGTAACGATACCATACATTTCAAGGTTAATGCAGAATGATTGCAGCACATTGTTAGTAATTAGGTCACGCATAAATTGTTTTGTAATTAGCATTAAACGACTCAAATAATATGGGGTAAATCCAAAGGCATGTGAAAACATATGTTCGCAATGAAATAAAGGGTTTCGTACGCATTAAGATATACCGCATATAAGTTGTCTTTTGCCCAAGTGTGTGACAATAAATGGACAATTAAAACCTAACTAAAGTTAATATATATATATTAATTCAAAGAAAACTAAATGAATGTATCGACATAAAATAAAATTGTGCTTCCCTGTTAAAAATCCACGTAATATCCAGTTGTCTTCACTCCGTGGGAGTCATGAGAACTGCATGAAGCACAGTCTAATGACTATGTTATGTAAACCTGACTGCTGCAGCTGACAGTGAGGCCGAGGAGATTCCGCAGGGGTGTTCGTCGCAGACACGCTATTAAGCTTTTGTCACTGAATGCAGAATGTCTGCAGGGACCGTGTCTCAGCATCTCAGTGGAGACACACCATGTGCAGCCGCACAAGGCTTAGCCATATGCGCACAGTGTCACACTTTACGGTACAGTATAGACACGTTTGTGCATCTTTCAAAGGAGAGGGTTATGTATCTTTGGGTTAAAATATTAATTCCAGTGCGTACTTATGTTTTAATATGAGTGTGACACAGTCGTACATTCAACTTCCTTCTCACCATACGTAGCCGAGCGTGCACATTGGAGGTGTGCAAAAAAACCAGTCCTTCTTGACATCAAGCACATTATGGTTGCTCATCAAAGCTGTTATTTCAGGACAGCCGTGTCACTGAGCGCTCTCGCGCTCTCCCTTGCGACGTTTCGCTTCCAACGTTGGAAGCATCCTACATCAGTATACAAAGCATATGGCGATAACTTGTGACATAGGGCACAACATCTTTGCGATATGTATCTTTACTTGACAAATGCCTTCCAAAGCTGCTCTTTCAGTTTAGCCATGTCGAGCTCTCTCCCTCTCCTTCGCGACGCTTCGTCTCCCTCGTGCTTTCCCGAAAGAACAGCATTGCTTTGGAAGCAATTCTCATAGATCTTGCCCTGAAAACCTACATATGTATCTAATCCTTTTGTTGAATTGTTTGGCAATCAATATCAATGAGCTCATCAGGTGCCATGCGTACATTTGTTTGTGCACACATGCATTGGATATGTTTCTCAGCTTTAGAGCGAGCGACTGGCAATCAGAAGGATGTGAGTTCAAACAGTGGTTCGGAGATGACTTGGCCCATCATCCCTGTCCAATGCATAAAAGGGGTACTGCTTTGTGGACAAGTCAATAGTAGCTGTCCAGTCAACAGACTCGCCCTTGCCATAAGTATGGGATATTCACCACTGGCTCGGGGCTGTAAGGGAGAGATAAGCACCGACTTGACGCTCATTAGGGCAGGAAACCACATTGAGTTTGACTCAATAGGCATGCATGGGAATAGCTGACCAAGTATGAAAATATTTTACGGAAAAATAACTTCTTCAGTGATAGCACTTAGGACTTGTGTAGACCTTTATTTATATTCCTACATAGTTCTGCCCACACCTTAACCATTTCATCCTGGAAGACCACACTGAATCATTGAAGAAGCGAAAGGAAAGTTTATCAGGTACCACTTAAAAAATGAACCCGGTACAAAGGTAAGGTTATACATATAAGGTATTTATAACATGAAAGGTAAGCATCAGAGACAAAGTAAGGCATTTCAAGGGTTCCCTACAGTCTAATCTCCAAAGGGGATTTCCACCGTCCGGGTTTTATTTTCACTTCAAGAGACGGCGCTCCAACGCCTTGGACCATCACTCAGTCACCCTTTTACTCCACCCCGGTGGGATAACCACTGCCAGATGTTCAGACTTACAAGAACAAGAATTGCACGAAAAAATGAAAGATAGGTGAGGGCCGCCCGAATACGGCACCACGTGTACGCTCCGCAATCTGTTCAAACATCGCCCGCTTTAAACGCGACCTGATTTTTCAAGAAAACCTGCAGAGTTCCTTTTTTGAATTATATAAGCTGTGACATTTTGTTCATAGGTCTATATTTTTGCTATCCTTGAAAGCGTTGAGAAAGAGTCTGGTAACGATGAAACAAACGTTTCTGAAAGCAAAGCAAGCTGGCAATCCAGTCCATTACACGAACCTCCGCTTTGCCACGGGGGTTTTAAGCTGCGGTCATATAACCGAAAAGAAATTCAAACAGGAGGATGCTCTGCATTTAACGATACTGTGAGACGCTACCAATAGTATTACTGCAGGTTGATCTAATTGCGTAAAAGCATACAAACGCACATATAGAAAAAAAGGTGGATACATGCAAAAACATAACAAACACAACATGGGGCCTGTGCTGTTGATGCATGCTTGCTGCAACTGTGATCATAACATCATACATACACCGCGTTTCTCCTGTATTGAAGAGTTTGCGTATATACTCATTTACACGCGCGCTTACAGGGTTCAATGCTCAGAAGTAACCAGTCTGGTATGGGGATGTGTCTTTTTTTCCACATATATTTTTAAAATGACTCAAAAAACGTTTTTCACGACCAGTGTTGCCCTAAAACGACACTGATTTTGGGCATTGGTATTGGTCAGCAGTTTTACAGCATTCGGCTTATGGGGTTTGTAGTTGTGACAAAAAGACATTGTCAGCTCGGATTATTTAAAAAAAAAAACAAAAAAATTGTTGATGATTTCCGTTCTCTGTCGTTGTTGACATGTCGTTCTCTCCACAGCCTTGTGCAGCGCTTTGTGACCCTCGGGTGAAAGGCGCTATATAAATGCTATTATTATTATAAGTCATAGCAATAGATAGTCTATTGGCTCTCCATAAATAAAATCGTGTCCCGAGTTATACAATGATTTTACAATTAGAATAGTAATGTTTAATTATTTCTTATATCAGTCAAACCTCTCTCATAAATCTAGGATTTCCCATACATTGTAGTGTTTTCATTGGGTATTATCGTGCTTGGAAGAATCGCAAAGAAGAAGAAGAACAGTGTACTTTTTATACGATCAAAGTTACTTTGGGAATAACTTTTATTTTTTATACTGAGATTGTTGTATTAAATATAAAGGCTTGCCAATAGTTATAAAATGCACATATTTTAAAATGTAATCTCAAGGCAGAATTGAAAACATTTTAAGACTACGCTTTACTTATTCTATAACCAACGCAGTCCACAGCTTGCATATATGCCAAAGTGAATGCATTATGCTATTTCTGCCGATGCATTGAATAATGAAAGGGAGGGGTAGTGTAGCTGTTAGCGGTTTTGTACTATTAACCCTGAGTTCAACCCGCACTATCCAGCATGGTGAAGTATGGTCAAACAACCCTCATGACCAACATGACATGAGAAGACCTTCATCTGGTAGTGGACTGACAAAGAGAGATGAAGGTTCGTATGACTGATTTCAATGGTCTACTTGCTGAGTTTAACACAAGTTCATCTTTTGGGCTAAAACATATTCATGATGATATTTCCACATCACAAGCTCACAGCACGCAATGCAAGATATCTGTTTATTAAACATATGCCTGATGATGCTACCAACGTGAGATGAGAAACATCGTGAAGGAGAGAGGAGGAACACTCGACACGGCTCTCCTTCCAAGACAGCTATGGAGAGCAATTTTCATAAGTCGAGCCATGAAAACTTACATCAGTATTTTATTACACAACGTCAAAATTAATTTCTTGAATTCTATAAAAATGTACTAAACCGTGCACAACATAATTAAACTGGCATTGAAAACAACTTGTATATTTTTTATTTTAAAACGAGTAACCCTGGCGTTTAAGGGACTGATGTAATATTAATGAATACTGCCAATTGTTTATCCAACAGAGCATCCTTGAGTCTCGAGGCTCTTTTTCAGGAAGTTTCTGTGTTGGAATGTTTCGCCAATCCCATTAATAAGTAACTTTACTTGTGGGTAAAATAAAAATACCTGGAGAAAATCCACACACAAGGAGGGGGCGACATTCAACACTGACATCTGTTGGCGGCTTTGCAGCCTTACGCCTACAACAACATGCCGAGGCCTGGTAGTCACCCAAAAAAAAGTAACTAAGCAGGTTCAAACCTGCGTGTCTCAGAAAATATTAACGTTGAACAGGACACTGCACTTTGATGTGAGTGTACAATAGCTTAAAACCTCTAGAGTTATTCCACCTTCTAATTCAAACATGTCACCCTGCATCCCATTGCACAGGTCATTTCACCCTTCAACATGTTTAGACATGAAAACAGAGTTTGCTCATTCAGAGACGTAGGCATCTATCAGCAGCACTTCATAGTCAACTGTGAAAGTCATTTCCTGCCTAAATGAGAATTGAGGCAATGTTTATCTTGTGTTAACCGCTCTGAGCCAGTGGTGAAAACTTCTTTAGTAGAGGAAGGATATTCGTAGGACAACCACTACAAAGTTTCCCACAATGTGGTACTTATGTGGTAGCTAGTTTACTGACCTTAATGAATGACAAGTGGGAGACCACCTCCGATTATGATTTGAACGCAATCTTCCGAATGTGAGCCGCTGAGACTCCATAATATATGTGCATACGATAATGTACTTTCCATTGTACTGTATCAATTATTTTCAGTCCTTGGTCAATCCACTGCTGGATCAAGACCTCACACGTGGTATTCGTCGTGGGGATTTTTTGTCCATACTTCACCATGCTGGTCAGTGTGGGATGGTGAAGTTGGGGGTGGGTGGACTGGTTTGAGATACCACTCTCACTGTATTCTGCATAAACCACGTGAAATTGGGAATGGCAAAATATTATAAGTTATTAACATCAATGGCAATTAAACAAAGAACAATGCACATCAATAGGTGGCTGTGATCGAATATAACTATCCCACCACGAATCAATATCATGAACCATTGAAGTCTTTCTTCCTCACATATATCAATAAGTCTGGTATTATGTGCATTCCATGAAATAACTCCTAGCCCAAGCTTTATCTGACATGCTTAATACATCAACCCACACAGCATCAGATATGTTATAATTATTGTGCTATAAAAGGCTCCACTACCCTACTCAAGTCTTCCACCGATACATCAAAGCGTCTGTAATCACTACTTTATTGACTGAGAGAACGGTCGTCTTAGTTACTAAGAGCTCACATATAGAACGCAAAGCACAATTACCAAACACTTTTGAGAGCCATGGTGATGGTCAGACGTGTCCTCTAGATCCTGCACGCAATCAAACGCAGGGGCTATGAATGGCCTCAAAAACATTTTGGGAGACGATGATGGGGCCCCTTTGTAGCTGAGAATGATGCTTTTACACAAATGGCAGGAAAATAACTTTACATGCTGTGATTCTATTACCAAAGCAGCAGGTGACTTTCATGGATGATCTCGACCAATGACACAGCTGACACTGAGATTCCATTTTTGTCGGAATCGTTTATGTCCATTCGTCGTAAGTTGTGCCTGTGATGGTGTCTCAATTAAATGCACACTGAGGATAAAATCCGCGCCTCGTCAGTCTAGTGTGGCAAATACCGCGGGCTCGTTATAGCGCCTTACTCCCTCGCAACGTGAGATGATCAACTAACGCAACATCAGGGTTTCCTCTAGCAGGGAGCGGGGCCGTTAATCGACACTCCGTGACGCCTGCGATGGCTCTGAGTGGGAGTTTCTGCTTACCGGCCAGTGGGCCCTTAATGTGCTCGAGGAAACAAATTAATAGTGTGAAAATTTGTATTTACAACTAAACGTAAACCTTTAGAAGTAAGCTTATGCCCCACTGTGAAAAAGCACAGTGTTGTTTGACTCTTAATGGCTACCCACTTTAGGTACTGAATGCAACAAGGACTGTAAAAAGGCTCATAAACAGCCATTCTGCACCTTAAAGATAAGCAATACATTACTTTATTCTCGTTCAGAAGACGATAAATTTCATTCATGGATTAGTATACACACACTGCACATAAATAGTGCCTAACACTTGCCAGCTACAATAAACCCCTTAAGTATATGCCGATGATGTTACTTTTGAAAAAAGCAAATTGTTGTTGGATGTCAGCGGATTTTAAATAGGCCATATTTTTTTGTTATTCCCTTCAGTCGACAAACAGTTTGCATTAACTTTAAATATCCAGAAATGCTTTATTGCCGTTTAACGTGTGAGTTACTCATGAGTGTACGAGTTGCTCATAAGTGCTTAACGCTTAATTTTAAGATATTGGGAACTGTCTATAAATTTGATCGGCGAGATCGTATGATATAATGTTTGGTGTGGCGAATTATATAATTAACCACACACCCACTGGCATCCAGAAATAGGGAAACAATCAAGACACTACGGGCAAAACGAAAGCAATATCCCCTGATGCTGTAATTATACTTAGACGCGGAGGGCAAGTTCTCTGAGGCTGTACTGTATTGTAATATCAACGCGTGTGATTGTAATAGGTCTACAGAAAATACAATTTCAAGAATTTGTCGTTGCAGCCAAGACTGCTATTTTGGCTAGAATGCAGGTTGTCGTGACGAATGAAGACCGTGCGCTTGCCTTCCAGTTGGTGGTTTGCCATTTTGAGACCACACACATCCTCAGGTTATTCAATACAGTCGAACCTCGATTTAACGAACTAATAGGGGGAAGTAATCTCCAGAGGTCCGTTAAATCCGAATGTTTATATGACGGTCTTATATACATATTAATTACCATATCTTATATTAACCTATATATTATGAACAGCATTAAACAGTAATACATGTATCTAATAGCAGCAATGAAAAAACACTAACATAATAAATTATTTTTCCATTGCTTCCAATACAGACTGCTGGCTCAGAAATAGTGGGCAGCATCCGTTGCTTCTTACGTCCATTGAATAGAGGTCCGCTACATTGAGGTTGCAGCTGAGATACGTTTAAAATAATTTTGCCACGTGACTAAATACGTCCATAAATGTAAAGTTTGCAACCAAAATAATTTGGATTATATTAATAGCATGTCCAGGATACATCGTGGGGCATAAGAAATGTTCAAACTATACGTAAAATGAATACTACAATGATATTAGTGACATATCCTACGTATTTCTATGGAACTGATCCTATGTCGTTTTGGAACTCCACCGTTTATAAATGACCATTAAACGTAACAGTAAGTGCAGCAATTATTATAAATCGTGACATTGTCTTCAATGATGTACATTTTAAATCACAGTAGATTAAAGAGGCCGCATTGTTTCAGCACGAGCCTGTCAAAAAAGTACACCTTTATTCTCGCTCATATTTTATTTACTACATCTTCTAGAATTCAGTAGGTGCATTATTAAGCATTTCCATTTTTTTTAAACAAACCATTACTCTGGTTTTTTTTTTTACTTAAAAGCACTAGCACATGTAGAGGTTAAAAATAGAAGGCAAGCAGAATGTACATTACACTTTTATAACGTAGAGTCCTGTGGGGAGCGAGTTTCAAAACACATACCCGTGCCGTAGCACGTGCCCACTGAAATTGGACAGTTCCTTTGAATCTCTGCAGTCAAAGGCCTCGTGGCGTCTCTAAAGTATTCACACTGTCGCCTTCTGGAGATTCTTCAGAGCCCAACAACTTTGAAACAACGCAGCGGCCTACTTTAAAAAAGGGTAACGGTCCAGGTGGCCCAATTTGGCCTCAGCGTGTCACAAGTGCTCTGTGATGGATGGGAGAAACTTGAGAAGATATTTTTGGAAGCTGGACGTTTAGCAAACATTAATTGAGTTGCAGGAATTCAGCAACTATTTTATGGGAGCAATCGAATGGTAATCACTGTTCGTTTAATGTATTTACGTTGTTATTTATAATGGCATTTCGTTTTATGGTGGCAAAACTTTAAATATGAAGACATATCTATTGGCTATTAATTTTAAATACTTGTTAAATGTACTCCAGGTGAATAAAGAAGACTGAGGCAGCTTCTGTAATTAATATATTAATTGACTTGCTATATTCAGTCGTATGGTACTCCAATATTTCAGAGGTGTCTTGTTGAGCGGCAAAGACTCCCCTATAGGACACTGTGTTGGCAGAAGCACAGAATAGAATACTTTCGGTCCATTTGTTTCTACCTGTTTCACCAACCTATTTGGCCCATCAGGTAAAACGAGACCAAACTACCATCGAAAGATAATGCCTGTAACATGCAGTAGAATAAACTCTAGAGACACTGCATGTGAAAGTATGACTACAACGTGGGAGGCGAAACGTCGCGAATGAGAGAGAGGGAACGCTTGACACGGCTATCCCAAACGAACAGCTTTGAAAAGCAATTTTCACATTCAAAGGTTGTTTTCTACCATTGACTGCAATGGAAACTAACACCAACCCACACTGGCTAGCATGGTTAAGTTTTATCAAACAAACCCCATGACCCTACAATAAATTACAATTTAGATTAATGTGACTGCATCTCCGCGCGGCACGGTGGTGTAGTGGGTAGCGCTGCCGGCTCACAGCAAGAAGGTCCCGAGTTTGAATCCCCGGCTCAGGGGCCTTTCTGTGTGGAGTTTGCATGTTCTCCCCATGTCCGCGTGGGTTTTCGCCGGGCACTCCGGTTTCCTCCCAGCGTCCAAAGGCATGCTGTCACGTTAATTGGTCTACTGAGTAAAATTGCCCCAGGTGCCCTGCGATGGACTGGCGTCTTATCTTGGGTATAGCCCTGCCTTGCGCCCTGTGTCTGCCGGGATAGGCACCGGCTCATCGCGACCCTGTACAGGATTAAGCAGTTGCTGAAAATTGAGAAAAAAAATGGAATGGTGACTGGGTCTCATCACGTGGTGCAAAACCAGTCGGAGTGTGTATTGTCTACAGAGAGGAAGCCAGTCAGAAGCAACCGAGAAAAAGGAGGGTGTTGAGCCAGCATAGACGTGAACATCGACAGGCGGCTGTCAGCACCGAGGGCTTGGAGAAAGACGTTCCAGAAGATGGGGTCAGCGGCAAAAACTTAGCGACCTCCTACTGAGCTGTGATTCACTGGGGCCTTCGATAGAATGAATGCCTTGGTCGCTGCAGCAGAGCGTGCGTAGAGGGGGGTAGAGAGTAGACGGAGATGAGAGCGGAAGGGAGAACATCAGACCCTTATCAAGCAGTAGATTGACAAAGGGCAGACATTATTTTTTTATGTTTAACCCTAGCTTAATGTGTTGCTCCTTGTAGACTTCTATATTTCTGTGTTTACAAGTTGAACGTCTCCTAACCGAACATGACCTATAAGACCCTAAAGCATGTTACTTTGCATCTTAATATCTAAGGGAATTAAATAAAACATAAACAAACATTGAGATTGAAGTGTCTCCAATGTGTCAACATGTATTGAAATTATTTGGTTTTGCACACCGAGCCCATGTGATGGCAGCCGCTACATCACATTTCCTTGCTAACTAGGCCACTTTAGCCTCGGGCATTCCTGAAGACTGATAATAAATAAGCATTAATTTTGCCTCGGTAATTATGATGTTCCCACCACCACACGAACAGCACCTTATCATGAAGCCCGTACAAAACTGTATTCAGCACGTTAGGGCGTCGGAGTGTGGTAAATAGGCTCGTAAGAGGCGGTTTGCTGGCACAACGCGAACAAAAATGCTTATTTATGCATCTAGGTTATGAGCGTGGGCGGTTGTAAACAATGGAGGATCTGAGAGGGTAATACATTCTAGCTAAAAGCAGACGTGCCATGCTGCTTTAAAAGATTAAAAGACGAAATTAACCTGTTGGCCTGCTTCCCGCAAAGCACCGCACCGGCTAAACCGCATGAGTGTGCGATAATTCAGCGCCAATGCGTCGTACGCTCAGCCCGACATTAAATCATCGCCGTTCGGTTTGACGAAGAAGTGCGAAGCTGCTGCGTACATGCTCCTGCCTACGAAGTGAAACAAAATACACGTGTCGAGCGGTAATTCGGGTTGAGCGGTGGTGAAAACACTTCTCATTAAAATAACCCCACTACACTGACGCCACAATTCATAATTCATCATCTTCATTGGAAGGACGCAGGCTGATTAAGTAAGAAATCCAATCGTGCACAGATCATACAACGGACCGAAACTTTTTTTTCATCCTTGTATTGGCCATCGCTTGTGACCTGAAGGCTTAAACGAGGTGGCTTGTTGACCAATACATTAACGTCTCTTTGTGTTTGTTCATAATGACAGCGGTCCACTTTCTACGGGTTGTACTCATGCACAGGATAATTTAAGCTGATCTTACAAAGAATGCTGATCTTACAAAGAATGCAGCGCTTTGTGACCCTCGGGTGAAAGGCGCTATATAAAATGAAATTATTATTATTATTCTCTTTCGGAAAACAGAATGCACCACGTTATGAGCGGTTTCTCGATGACGACGGCCCATACGTTTAAAGCTTGTTTTTGTACAATTTTCTTAAAATGGAAGATTGCGTAAATTATGGCTTTTGTTCATTACGTTAAGTGCACTGTTTATGCTGACCTGTTCACAAAATGTGTGCTGATATTTTTTTAAAGCAGCAAAACGCAAAGTTCAATAGATTGACTGTGTCAGCTCGGGGGTCCCCCTTGGGGCCTATGATTTAATGTAATTAACGAATATTAAAACCTTGTCTATGAAAGGGTACAATAGAGTTACATCCCTCCCCAACCACCATACTAACTGTATTTCACTACAATCCGATTATTGGAATCAAATGCTCTTTTTCTGATCCTTTTTGATGTGCAATAAGTGTGTATTTGCCCATGCTTCCCGAATAATTGTAAGTAAGTGCTGTGTCAACTGGAACTGTAATAACGTGAGCTTATGCCCTCTCTTACAGCGGCTATTGACTCGTTAATCGATCGCCATAGTCTGGTCAGCAGAGAAATGTTTGCTGTCCATTTTCTTTATTTCACAAACACAGCAAGCCATCCTGGTGAGAATGAACGAGTCAGTGGGTCTCACCAAATATTAGGCGGAGATATCTACATGAAGCCACAGTGTCAGAGCCTTCTCCGCTTTATGCCGCGACCTGGAATCATTATAATCCAGGCTCACCGTAAACACGTGATTCTGTGAGTCAATCCGTGTATTTGTGGACAATCACGAATAGTGAATGATCCCATACTGCCATTTCATTAATTCATTCATTTTCAGAAACCGCTTAATCCTGTACAGCGTCGCGGTGAGCCGGGCCCTATCCCGGCAGACACAGGGTGCAAGGCAGGGCCATACCCAGCATGGGACGCCATTCCATCACAGGGCACCGGTGGCAATTTAGTCCGCACGCCAATTAACCTATGCAGCAACATGTCTGGTCTGTGGGAGGAAACTGGAGTGCCCGGCGAAAACCCATGTGGATATGGGGAGAACGTGCAAACTCCACACCGGAAGGTTCCCAAGCCTGGATCGAACCCGGGGCCTTCTTGCTCTGAGGTGGCAGCGCTACTCACCGCGCTACCATGTCGCCCACTGCAAATTCATGTTCTTTTTTGACAAACACTCATAACATACAACAGCGACTCTCTCACCACTGCTAGGTCGAGAACTAATGGGATGATAAACGGCTCTTGTGCAGCAGGCAGTACTGCGAACCTCCATGGGTGGTATGCTAAATCGTGGTAATGTTAGAGTGTTTGCAGTCGGCGATGTGGGAACGTTCCCATGCCAATTACTGCCACATTAAAACAACACTGTTTACGTTTTGTGAGTCGGCACATTGTTACACGATAAATGTGTAACGTGTTAAGTGGTTCGAATGTTAAAGATGTTTCCTGTTGATTTGGTTGTAAATATGTTTTAATGAAAGCTGTTACCATTGACAGCTTTAATGAAAAATATATTTTGCACTCGAATCAATTAACGATCTGTCATTAGTAGTTGTTTATATTAATATTACAACACCAGTGAAGCCTACTTACGTGCTTTTTCTAAACTTCCTCTAACTGGAATATTATTCAGTAAACGCGTAGAATGTGCTAAAATTACACATTCAATTTCCTTGCCTCTCATGTTGACATTTGCATGAAAGAATAATGCAGTAGTCTTCTTCCTGCATATGGCAGAACACAGCATTGTGTTATATACATATTCTTGCGTGAGGGAAATGTACAATTGCAACGACTTCGCATCTGTGAAACGAGATCGAAATAGGGTCTGCATTCTGGATTAAAACACAGTTAAACACTGCTAAACATTTATAATGTACAGCTATATGACCAATCTTCTACTCAATTAATGCAATCTAATCTTCATAACGATTCAACAAAACACCTTTAACATAAATAATTGAGCGCGTTTGCGATACAGAAGGTGCCGTGAGTGCCTCTTGCAACCTCTCCAATGTATATTTTAAAACGTTCAGGCCCGTGTATGGTCCTCTAATTAATTAGTTTACTCCTTGATTTATTTCTAAACAATTCTCACGCCCAGCGTGCCTTGAATTAAACAAAGTGGTGCGGTAAATTTACAAATTGGCCATTGTGGCTCCAGCATTAGCAAACCTTCATTTGAAATGATGAGATCGCGAGAAGCATTCGGTAAATCAGAGCAGCGAAGCAGTCGGTGACACGGCGCTCCACCTCATTCCCATCGCCACAGTCGTTCCCAGTGATGCATTCTCTCATCTCCCTAATGGATCCGGGCATGTAGTTGCCGTCAGGGCCTTTGATTCACACTACGTCAGGGGGATTTATGGCCACGCTTGGCTCCACTAAAAGGAACAGCTTTGTTTTCCGCAGGGAAACTGAGCCATGAACAAACGTTGCTCATTTTGCAATGTCCTCATCATCTGATATATCAGTCACATTCACAGAGTGGCTATTTAGTAAAGTACACCCCGAGTGCTTCGCCCATCAGGCAGATAAATGTATGTCGCACGTTAACCTATAAGGAATTTAAATGTCCATTTAAGGAACGTGACATTATTTCATTAATGCGTGTTCTGCCGGGGGTTTCGTTTTTTCGTTTGAAGCATTGGATGTTTCCTAAGATACGGGACTGGGTAAGGATTAAATGTCGATGATGATTTTGAAGGCAAGCTAAACGTCTAGCCCTGCCATCACTTGCTCATGCCACTATGGGGAAGGGCCTACATTTGAGTAATCTCTAGACAACCCCTCTAGCGGATATTTGGCCTACTCTTCCATGCTGGCCAGATGTCTTTAAAGCGGTAATTATGATATTAAACATACGTAAATAATCACGAAACACTTATTGTATGCACAGTCTACAGCAACACCAACCTTATTTACGCTGCTGGATTGTTCATAATTTTGCTTCAAAACTATATCGCTCTTCTAATAGAGTTCCTATGATGAGATTTACAAATCATTCCGTGCATGTCGTCCACACACACACCGCTAGAGAGCAATTTATTTTTTTATTCACCGCCTTAAAGGGGGCATTTTGAATCGTGCTAAAGTCACCATAAAATGCACATCCAACAACCTTGGTGGCCAAGGTGGTGCTTTGCATCTAAAGAGAGATCAGCGGCGCCACGATATTACTGTATCTCTGCATGCCAGGGAGCTGCTGTCAATAGCAGCAGGCATATCGATTTGGAAATTCTGACCCTCAGTGGTATTGACTTGCTCGCTCATAAAAAGGTGACTCGTACTTCCCTCGCATTCTGCGTACAGATGACAAGCAAGAGCCTTTTTTTCTGAATTCCCAATTTAACCCTTTCTTGTGCAGCACACGCGCTAGGTTTAACAATGTTGTTTTCTAGATTTGTATTTCGTTTCTAGAATTTACAGATATAAACGGAGAAAGATAATTGGCCTGCGAACTAAATTTCCCCCGGTGCCCTGTGATGGACTGGCGTCCCATTCTGGGTATAGCCCTGCCTTGCGCCCTGCGTCTGCCAGGATAGGCTCCGGCTCGCCACAACCCTGTGCAGGAAAAGCAGTTTCTGACAATGATGATGATATATAGACGTCACCAGGTTGATTCAAACTCCCCAGTACGGCAGTTTTATTTAATTCCCCTGACACTGTCCGAGCAAGCGTATAAATGGTACTCCATGGTACACCAGTTATACTATAGTTAATTGATCGCATGTGCTGGAGTAAGGCGTGTGGGTGCTCCCACTTATTCCACGATGTCTGGCCAGAATGTTAGAGTAGACCAAAATATAATTTAGAGGGGCTGTCTAGAGCTCCCTCTAGTGGAGGGCATTCCAACCATCAATGGAATAAGCAGGCAACTTCAGGGCTGCACCCTTACTTCGTTCCTGTTTTAATTGGTAAACTTTATCAGGTGAGGCAACCGAGCTGCTCCAACACTTCAGTGACACTTAGGTTCAGTACTATGGATAGCTCCACAAGTCCTCACCCAGGGTCAGGCAGATTTTACTCAAAGACAAGTTTTTACTTATGCGTTGTCAGTAATCTGCACCACCTTAGAATATCCACGGTATCTAGTACATTTTCTTTTATCTCGCACTGACAATGATTAATGCGTCATGGCCTGGAACCTTCGAAGGGTTTCAGAGGTGGCAAATAACATTAACACTGCTCGCCGATAATTTCGCGTTCTATTCCTTTCGGCAAAAAGCTCACCTTTGTGAATAATTAGGGATTTTTTTTTCTCACTACATCCACAGTTCCAAACTTAAGCCCTCAAGTGCCAAGCCAGGCTACAGTTGAGACGCCAATTACTGTGGGTTTTAAGCGCCTGGGCGAGTGCCAGTTGAGGGAGCAAAACCTGATTGACCTCCTCAGACAGAGCAGACTCTCTTAGCACCAAACCGTTAATATTAAGCATCCACGTTCTCCCGTGCACCCCCGCTCCCCTGCCGCCCCCCCCCCCTTTTATAAGAAGACGTTGTTTTGGCAACATTTTGCTAAACGTTACACTATATTTCATTATTCAGCGAATCAGCAGTATTTGACCGGCCGTGTGGGGATTTTTTTTTTTTCACTTAAGCGAAACTGACCAGGAGGTTGATTAATAGGCCGGTCGTAAGGTAAAATGACAACGGATGTTTTTAAGAGCGAGGGGGGCCTCTGGGACGTTGGAGCGCGGCCCAGCAAACAGGCCGTGGCCTGACAGCTCTGGGCCGCTCTGCCGCAGCAGAATCAGTAAATACGTCAACCTTTTTTTTTACAAAGCTTCGCATTTCAACACCGCTGGGACCGGCACGGCTAACAAATCTGTTGCTGCGAATGCAAACTTTAAAAGAGAAATCTCTTAAAGATTGCTGTTTTTAACATTGCGTTTTTTGATTGACATCCATTGACTAGATGAGCGCCGTACTAATTCACCTCATCATCGGCATCATCATCGCCGTGGATCGGCGCTGTTATTTTTTAAGAGCATCGAAATACGCACTAAACATGGGACTTGTGGTGCTTTAACTCACAAACAGGCAGAAAAAAAAGACTTTAAAATGTTCACAATTAAGCTGAAGTTGCAGGATGAAGAGTTCGCAAATGGCGAGGATTGCTTTGTATAGTTTCATTATTACAAGAACCTTTTGCAATGTTATGACTGTGTCTAGTGTTGTCATCGTCATCATCAACCATGATCTACCTACTGCTGGATGAAGGCCTCGCCAAGCCGTCACCATCTCTCATGATCCAACCAAGTGATAATCCACCTAGCAAGTGCACACAAACTGAATTCATCACTCCATCTCCCTGGTGGATGTCCTCTAGGTTGTGTTCCCTCCCTTGGCAGCCACTCAATCATTATTATCGACCATCAACCATCATCCCTTCTAGCGACATGTTCTCCCAAAGCCCACTTATTTTTCCGAATAGTCAATACGATGTCTCGTATCTTGCACGTGCGCTCTAATCCACGTACTCTCTAATCCGCGTACTCTCTTATCCGCGTACTCTCTAATCCGCACACTCCAAGGATACATCTCTCCACGCTTCTTTACGCATTTTTGAGTTTTGTATTTATTTTATCAGGTACCGTATAACCAACAAAAAATCTTCCCTGTCAGAAGATGAACGATTCTTACCCAGTATGCTTCATTGCAAATGGATCAATGTTGGCAATCTTACAAATTAAAACGGGACAAAATATGACTTCAAAAATACACGTTTGCTTGACTGATAAAGTTTAAAGAAAATATGTGTTGTAATTATGTTTTTTAATTGTAGGTATAATTAACAAACACAATTTTTTTTTAGTATGATGCTTATCAATGTACGCTGTTAGAGCTCTTTTGATATTCAGTTTAATTAATGTAAACAACTTGATATCAGATTCATTTTAAAGCATCACTCATCATAAACTACGACTGGCCTTTAGCTCATGTCATTAAAGTGTAAGGTGAAAAGGTAAAGGTGCAGCACTGCAATTGCTTGCCCGGTCCACCTCTGGCTAAAGGACCTCCGCTAGAGAGAGCCCGGAATTGGCCAACTCCTCCACTCTGGCCAGACCTATTGGAAGAGGAGTGAGTACCCACTACTTGACCCCACTACACGCGACCGTCTAGCAGTGGTGCACCCATTCGTACTGCTGCGTGGGGAGACGTGGTGGGAAGGGGGATCTGTGAAAATTTTACCGTTGCTTCCAACTGCCGCGCCGGGAAATTGAACCGGTGACCTTCTCCCATCAAAAATATGCTCGAGCATGCACAAAATAATTGCCAACTCGCGCTTTTCTGTAAGCGAGCAGTTTACCTGGATGCCTCCACGGCCACTGGCCCTGCAGCTTGAGGGGTTATGATTGCTCGAGAGCGGATAGGTTTCCAGACCGAGACCCGCAGCCCTCCCGAAACCCCTCCCCCATCACAAAATTCCAGATGGCAGGCATGTAACAGGACCAGCACTTGCATATCTGTGGTCGCGCTGCATAACTGAGGTTTAGAAAAACTGCAAGGCTAAACCTTGGAGTGTTTCCATTCAAACAATTAATGTGATTTCAGCCACGTTTATTGCCAGCCTTGCTTCTTTGGTCTCCCTGCTGAAATGGCAAGAAATAAAAAGCCAAGCCTTCTACAATTACGCTTTTGATCCTGGTTAATGTTTGATGGCTGCTGTCTTGAAGCCAAAATGGGAACGTACACCGGATCACCGAGAAAAAAATAAAACGGTAAAGCACGTCCAAGAAATTAAATCGTTGCATTTGGATTTTAATTTCCCCTCGGGGAATTGAAAGCAATAGATAAACTGAGATGTTATAATTTGCTAAAATGTAAATGTTTACCATACCGCGGTTAACAGTTATAACTTGCAAGAACGTGTTACTATTGCTACCCGAAAATATCGCCTGTACCTCCATTCTGTAATCCGGTTACACAGTGGGACCTAACGTCAAATCTAAAATGGTAATTAATGTCATATTTGCGGTTGAGCAATTAATTAGATGAAAATGTATATTATGTGTCACCCATTAAAATCACTCCTTTTGGCATAGGGTGCGATGTTAACAATATACGGAAAAGCACGAATAAGTGCAGCTTTTACAGCAAACTATTTTTCTCCACTAACGTCTTGAGAGCCACTCGTGTGTATATATACATACAGATTGATGCCATACGAATATACACACGTCACTGCATATGCTAATTGCAATAATTGCATCCATTGATCTTGGATGAATGTTAATAACTGTAACCCTACACCAGCACTGAACGCTGGTATCTGGGTGCAATGTGAGAACACATCTAGCGACAATGATGCACGGGGGACGACCAAGACGCCTGATCGAGAAGGAACGCAGACATTAATCAGGCAGCACATTCCGCGGCACTCACGTGCCCCGACGACAGCCCAAACGTTTAACCCTGGCAGAAAGCAGATTTGTGCACGACAGCATAATTCAAAGTAGAGCATTTACAAACAGCAAAGACTCAGCGCATTAAATTCGCAACGAGGCGTACAAAAGTTTACACCAACGAGCAGTGACACATATTTTACTTAACGTAGCAACCTTTAAATGTAGCCTAATGTCCTGACCCTGTCTTTGAGTACTTATCAAGGGGATACAAGTAAAACCTATTGAAAGCACGTGTGATTCACGGGCAAAATTGCCTCCTGCACTTGTTTTCCCGACCATTACAACGGCACGGCAGTCCACAAAAATGCTTCTTCAGCATTTGTGGAACATGCCACACGGTCAGCCATATGGCAGGCACAACATGTGTACAGGTAGAGCAACATGTGTTAACGGGGATTAATTGAATTCATCATCGAGCAGATCGTGTTACGCGTCCCCGCGTGCCAAACTACAAAGTAGCTCGCGTTGATTATTCGCACACCTCCAGCAGCTGTTAATAAATAAGGTAATGTTATCAACGCCGAAAATTTAATAAAATCAAACGATATTAAAATTCCCTGTGTAGAGCGTGCTGCAGTTTAAATGGGAATGCACCTTGCATTTAATTCAAACAGCACCTGTCTGTATCGTAGTCCAAACAGAGCCCTGGTTAAACCAAAAAAAAATACACTTGAACATTGCGGCTGTGGGTATTTACTTTGTAAATTATCGCAATTGTTTAATACTCTTAATGGTATTATGGTTACGTAAATGTAAAGACATGAATGAATGTTAAAAGGGATTAGTAAGGGCACTAAACAATTTTAAATCTGACGCCAAAATAATCTGGTAAATTTCTTAACAAGCTTGCCCTTGAAATGAATCGTCGTATTTTATGCTCTGCACTGATGACTAGGCTTGAGGTTCAATTCATCATTTTATGTCGGGTTTAATTTCTTTGATTCAATGCAAACGGCGGTGGCTTTTAAGTGTTCTCAGCTTCAGGCCATAACTGAAGCCAAAATATACATTATTATCACGCGACGTTACACTCTGGTATTACAATTATGGTAGCGTTTTCATGGACAGCCATTGTAAGCGCAGCCTCTTATAACAAAAATAGAGGAATGAAATGAGCTCAAATGTTGGTCCGGAGTCGGCATGTAATCAGCAAGTTGCCATGTAAACAGCCTCCTCAGAGTGCAATAATAATCAGTTTTTTTCTTACCCTGCACGGTGGTCTACACATCTTTGTCATGTGCTGCTCAAGTGTCTTTCAGTTATTTTCACAAGGTTTATCTTTGTCAAATTGTTTTCCTCTATGCACTTCACAACTCTTCCGAATGCACATGTCTTTACAAATATTGGCAACGGAGTCTCAATGGAAGAAGAAGAAAGAAAATAGAATTTCATTATATTTAAAAACACTTTTTTATTTCAGTCCCTAATATCTAATGTGACCATCTTAATGCTAAAGTGGTTTATTTAGTCATTACTGGTAAAGTGTTAAAATAAACAAAAAATAATTACCATTTATTTTGAGAGAATTGATTTAAACACGGCTGTGAGGTCCCAAGTGATTTGCTTGTCCACGCTCATTGTAGAAGGTCAAGGTTTTCTTGTGAGTACTCACAGAGGAGTTCATGGCCAGATGTCTTTGGCTATCAACACTTTGGACTGCCATTTGCGTTGGTCTAGCAGATGCTTAGACAAAACAGTGGCATTTGCTATTTATTTCATTATTACTTTTAGAGTAAGTCCTAATTTTAAAACGGTCCGTAAATGTGTTTGAAATTTCACCTGCCCATCAGTCTCTTTCCTTCAACCACATCAAAACCTAAGTTGTGAGAATGCTCTAACCATAATGCACATTTTGACCTTTTTCAAGAACGAGTGATTGCACTTAATAAGTGCGGAAGAGTGAGTGTGCACTCAAGTTAGTCTTTATAATGGCATGACATCCTTTCTGCGAGTGCCCCTTTCCAGAATGAAAGCCACCACGGCCACAACTGTGAGATGAAATATACGGCATAGAAAATAACCCCAGACAAACCAACAAATAATCAAGCGGCTGAATAATGCGTGTGGCCATTAAATAGCTTGTTCCCTTGTGGGCAAGATGTCCTAGCTTGTGGCCGCTGCTCCATCACCGTCGGTTCCATCAAGGTCGTGTCAGTTCCGCACAGCAGAACACAACAGCAACGCCACATCACGTGTCAGAGCAAGCGTAGCTCATCGCCACGTCACCTCATGTCCCGTTTTTTAAAATCCCTCCACCCCACCTCGCTTCCGACAACAACACGTACAGGCAAACGCTAAACCAGAGGACTGGAGTACACGACATTCGAGAAAGCAACATATGCACTCGTAACAATTAGAAGCCCCTAGGCATGTTCTAGAAAACAACAGACAAGGCAAAGTAGAGGAAAAGAGAGCCAAGGCCAGGAAAATACGTTAAAGAGGAGGGACGGGGCACAGAGTGAGTTTTCTATCTTCACTTAGCAGCTTAAGCTGAGTGGCTTTGCGGTTTGTGCTGTTGTTGTTTTTATGGGGAGCTCACGTCGGGCTGCAGTGGGTGAAAACGTGTTGGTTTTGTCACACTCAAATAGACGCACACTCGCATGCTCAATAGCCCCGTTTGTCCTGCGTTTTTCTGCTGAGGTTGTATTTACCAACGGTTCAGTGATCTGAATCCCACCACTTTCCCCCCTCCTACTCATGATGGTAATTGTGTGATTGCTAAGCCAATAGGCTGCAGTTATAAGAACTCAGGGTCCCTTCCTGCCTTGACCAGAAACGGTACAACGTTGTTTGATGATCGTGATAATGATCTATCATGAGCTATCATATATTTCCATCTCGTCTCAATGCATCTCCCATCTCTTGCAAATGTCTATAATTGTTACATGTAAAGTAGTTTTTAATATTTCATTAATGTAAAATGACCTGTTACAACCTTGATTGCCCATACAATGTTTCATGCGTATCCATCCATCCATTTTATAAACCGCTTGTCCTGGTTAAATCAAAGATACTGACTGGTATCTCTCATGTACCCGTAACGACGCATCTTCCTCCTTGCTCTTCTAACTGAATCTCTCTTCTACCTTTGTAATATTCAACAATATTTAAGCATAGAACATCACCTCATGTCTCCGTATTTCGTGAACTGCCTGCCAATTGGAGATGTTTTGTTACATATATATACCTCACAGGAACACTAAAGACACTCGCATGATGGGAGGAAATAAAACGTAGGGTTGAGAATTAGTCAAGCAGGACCGAACATGTGGCTCCAGCGCTAGAGCGAGCAGCTCGCAATCAGAAGGTTGCAAGGTCAAGCCCTAGTGAGGGTTTGGATCAGCCAATCATCCCTTCAGGCTCTGGGTGGCAGGGTGGCACAGTGGTAATATATGCACCTCACAGAAAGAAGGTCCTACCCAAGGCGGTTCGATTCCCACCTCGGGCGCCTTTCTGTGTTGAGTTTGTGTGTTCTCCTCCTATTCTGCGCGGGTTTCCTCTGGGTTCTCCAGCTTCCTCTCAAAACTAAAAAACACTCATTAATAAATTGGCCGATAACGTAATAATATATAAGATGCAGTGTCTGGTGGGTTGGCGCCAGCTAACTTCTGAGTCATTCTCTCTGCGAATGAATACATTTGTAATTGAATGAATGCATGCACTGTATAAATCATACTTAAATTGAATTAAAAGAGATACCGCTTTGTGGGAAAGTCAACGGTCGTTGTCCTGCTCTGGAGAGACTCAGCCCTGCCATAGGAAAGTGAAACTCTGAGCACTGGCTCAGGGCTGTGAATAGGGGATGAGCACCTACTCAGTGCTCACTTGAGCGGAAAATCGCTTTGGCTTCTTTCTTTTAAGCGTTTGTCAAGCATGGAAAGAACTTTGAGAAAACCTCACAGAGAAATGTGTTGCGTATTAAGTGTCAAAGAAAACAGCATTAGTGCATGAACGTTTTTTTCTTTCAAAAATGCATTTTTGCATGAATGCCATTTCTGAACGGTGGATTAGTGAAATGCCCAGCATGAGTGAATTTAACCGACATGAATATTACACTACGGCATGCACTATATTACATATTAAGTGCAGACTTAGTTGAAAGAATTATTTAAATAAATTTATAAGTTACATGAAATCAAATACCAGATCATAACAAACCAATCCACCCTCACCGCCACCCACTTGCAAAAATAAAATCTTGACGTGGATATTTTTTTTTTTTAAATACGATTCTCAAATTAAACATGTTATTGTGAGAAAACAATATTGTAACCTTTAGACAACCGCTAACACTTATATTGTATGTTTTTCCACACCGGTAACATGGCCTTGAATGTTAAGACTAATGCAATAATGTTCAGGCACAGTCTGTCAGAATTCATTGCCTTTGTCTTAGCTCGGAGTACATTTGTTTTATTTAATTATTTGTTTACACTGAAAAGTGTGTTATGTTTCTTTATTTTACAAGGTACAAAATGCGTTTACTGTAAAGTTTTCTGAAACCTTGGCCTCGTACCAGCACTATAAAACTTATGAATATTATCCAAATAAAACTCATGGCAACGAAATAACCTTAGCGTAGAGTTTTATTAGTTCTGCTCTACGGCTGTCCGATGTGGTTTTAGGATGTAGCGTATGTTCCTGAGCCTGAGAAGCTCCCGGCACGTGCATGGAAACGTCAGCTATTACGACGGACAACATCGGGAACACGGGAACACGCCACTCCGATGTCTCGGAGCTTCTTCAGTTCACGAACCCACGCACTATTCAAAGTAAACATCTGAAAGCTCGCTTGGCAAGCTGTTTCCTACAACGTACGCATGGAGATACTCATATGCTTACTGTGTACTCACTCTTAGTGCTATACATTCGGTTGAGCCACAAAGAACACACATAACACAATGGCGAACTACTACTATTGTGTAAATGTAGGATATGTTATTTTGGCTATAAAAAAACGTTCAGTATTTTGCAATAAAATCCAGTGACGATGTCTCTTCTGTGTTGGCGTGCCGGTCAAAATGTTTCGTGCATTTTATTTGATGCTGCAAATGTTGTTTGGACTGCCCATTCATTAGGAATGCTGTGGCAATCTTCGCCACCACCATCACCGAACACACCGACATAACTGATGTCAGTTAAAGACGGCTTGCAGTCAATGCAGCTGATGGGAGACACATCGAATACGCGTTTGTGGGATCACACGGCTGATTCGTGCCAAACTTGGTATAAGTTGTGTCATTTTGTCAGGAAAATATAGTTAGTTTTGTTACTACAGGGAGTGATCCTAGGTAACTTTTCCATACTTTCTGTGTGGCTGTCCGGTCATAAAAATATTCACCTTGACCAGTTAAGGCAGTTTAATCAAAAAAGAGCAACAGGTATCGTGCACCATGCAAACACCCCGTGCTGGTTTGTGATTTGTTGGACACTGTGGAGTGAGCGTGGTATACATGCCAGAAGAGTACACGTGTACCGTATGCGGTGTACTATTTTAATGGCGTGTTCATCTTCCGATGTCCAACACCAATAGCAAGCTCAAATTAACTTCAGTTCTACCCCTCTACCTAAGCATCCACTTAAACAAAAGCAGACTGTTTTCTTTTACTTTTATGCGTTTTATAATCAGCTTCCTTTCAAAATGTTTTTTTGTAATATGTCCCCGAGGGAAGCATATTTCCTTTTAACATTTTTTATTATTACAATTTTTGCTAGGCAAACGTGATGCAGAGTAATTTAGAAAAATATGGAACTAATGAACAGCAGGCTATCTGGTGATTGGCTTGTGGGTATATAGTTCTGTGTGTTCCCGAGAACGTTTTGCCAGATTGCTCAGCCTTCCTTGCCGACAACAAACCTCAAACCACATGAAGCATTCCATCAACACAGAGCCCCCGTCCAACTAACATCGAATACTAATTACTGTGTTTCATCCAGCCCTCACGCCACCATCCGCACAACCTTCAGCTGCATACTTTGTGGCTAACGTGGCAATAGATGTGTTTATGTCTTGAAATGCAGTCTTTTTTTTCCAATTTGACGGCTGAACCTTTGTACTCGATGTGCCAGGAGTGTAGCGGTATTAACGTTAGTCACAATATGAACTAACCTCACTTAACTTACAGCCCTTTTGTCAATCCAATGCTAGATGAAGGCGTTACATTCTAGAGTCGGTAATAAAAGACTATTGGACGCTTTTTGCCGTTGTTACAAATAAAGTATAAAGTACGAAGTTTTTACCCTTACCGGCAATAAGAACACAGTGTTGAGATGTTTAAACACCAGTTGTTTGGTCAATGTGGGCTGGTGAGGGGGACCCACGACCTGTTCAGGCATCACTCGCTAAGGACGTCAGCCATGGCTACGGAATGTAATGTACGTGGCCAGGTTCTTGGTGCAGAGCAATACACACTTGTGACACTGCTCCCCTCCCCTATCCGACGTTCATCCTCTCTGTTCATCCACTACTGCACGAAATCGTCACCGTGCGGTGTCAATCATGAGTTTCGGCTGGTTTACGACACTTACTTTATACGTGACCTAACTCATAAAAAGAGCTATACTATGGATAATCATGAGGCTTGTTTGACCAAACCCCTCTGCGCTGGTTACTGCAGGTTCGTAAAGGTTAGCGGTACACCGATGATCGATTTTCACAGCATTTATGTTTCTTCCATGCGGTTGTCGATAATGCTAAAAACACGGAAAATAATAACCCTAGTGTGTGTTCAGAAAAACAGCGGGCTCCCGTTACACACGTAATGCTGGGAACTGTTTAATTGCTGCATAGCTTCAGCCACAAACCTTTAGCAGAGGTCTGCAGAGTTGAACGGGACCTTATAATAAATGGGGCACTGGATTTCAGCTGACGTGGATTTTTAATCATTTGTTTCGACCGGGAGTGCAGATTTTCATACATTGTCAAGGGCAGCATGGAAAAAAGGGAAAGCGGGAACACAAGCGAATACTTTTTCGAGAGTGGGCACTCATAAGCCAGCAACTTGTCTCACAGAAATCGCGAATGGAATTTCCACGAAAGTAAGTCACATTCCAAAAGTATATTGCGCGCGCGTCACGGTTTAAATTGGCAAGGTGTGTTTGTAATTAAAATAACTATTGCTGGATTTATGCAGCCATGAAGCCCAGTGGTGTGGCCTCAAATGTAAAATAATGTCCTTCTGGAATAGCGAATTCTGTCTAGGGTAGGGGTTTAGCCACATGTTATTTTACGGTTCAATGAAACAAGATTGTAGGGGAGGTGTACACACACACACACCCTCTGGTCCTGCAGCCTCCCACAGCAAATTATGGCTTAAATGAAAAGCATTGCAAGCGATGGTACACCACACATTATACATTACATGTCCGTGTAAAGCGTAATAAACTGGCATGATGTAGTGATTTCTTTTGATTCTCTAAAAACACTGCAGTCATCAAACGGCTGTAAATGCCCTTTCACTCGTTGTGTGGATGGTAAACACAAAGTAAATACATAGTTAATAAGACAGAGAGGTATGGTCGATCAGTAGTGGGTTTGTCCACGATGACGATCTTGATGTTAACTATCGATAGCTAAGAACCCAAGGAGATGCCATTGTTTGTTAATGCGTTACAATGGGATAAGCATACCATATCGGAACAGACTACCAAAATATTAGCCGCTTTATCCAGGTACATTTCAAATGCGTTTTCCGTGGATATGTGATAATTCGTTATATAAGTATTGCCTGAGGTGAATATATTTCGATTTTAAAAGGCACACTAAATAAATACTGCAATGAAATTGCCAACAGTGAAGAGCAAGCCAGCATGAACCTTCAAATCATGCCCAAAAGAAGCAGATTTTGGGCAAAGACTTGTGATGTATAAAATGTATGGCTCACCAAGCTGATACTTGAAGCCAATGGCCCAAAAGAGAGGTATTCAACATGTTGTGGTCATACGGAAACCGAGAAGAATGTAAAATGATGTTCAGCAACATGAGCCATCTTGCAGGAATACTATTTCTGAGTCAAATGTGCAAAACATTGCCATCCGTAACAGGAAACACCCTACCTACGCTGATATTTACTATGCCAAACAAATACAATAAGTATGGTGTTATGTTTAAATACTCAATGCATGTGATGCTTATTGTGGGCAAAGGACCTGCCACCAGTTACCAGGGAGCACCAAGCAAAACAAGTTTTTTTCATATGGCAATCCACCCTTGTTAAAAATAAATATAGTTTATTTTAAAAATAATTGCATGTGTGTGTGTGTGTGCAAGTGTGCAGAATTTCCCGTGGCAAAAAAAAACAAACATGTTGTGCATGGCCAACATCACATGTTCGCACAAAGAGTGATGACCATGATTATGTTGTACATGCTCATACCACAAACAATTAGCATGCTGACCAACGTATTTGTTATGATATAATATAGTCACAGTTATGGGAATAGTTAACCATTGAGCAAGCCCTGGAGAGAAGGTTGCATGGATCAAAGCAAGTAGAACATTTAGGGAATGAATGACTGCGATGAAATATTGGAAAAACATCCGTGCATGCATTTTTTACATTCTCTGACTTTGAGTTCAAAACCTTTAAGAAGTATCAATGTGCAGCATGCAAAACGAAAAAGAATTACGGCATATGTCGTTTTGAGATTTTTAATACCTCACAAAACATATCACTGCTCATTTTTAGCCAATTACGCAAATGTTCGATGAACGTTTGACACCACAATAATTTTATAACATCTTTTGAGGGCCACAATGTCCTTTTTACTGTGCAATTTTTCCACAAGTGGTGGACTGTTTTTGGCAAGGATTTAATGTATTTTTTGGTTGCTATAATGCTATGAGTCAAATGGACCAATTTTACAATTAATGCCATAAAATTGCTCATTTTAAAAGTGGCTCGAATGTAAGAAATGGACTCTGACCAAGTTAAACTTTCAGAAATTGTGGAGAAAATAATGTATCATGCTGCAGATTCAGCTTTTTTCTCCCTTCCCGATTATCTGAAGGTTAATCAAGTGAATTGCATCAAGGAAGAAAGAATACAAAAAGTAAGTATAAGGGATGAAAAAGGGCATTTGGCTCATTTAAACAGAGTTGTGGCCCAGAACATCACAGAATCCAATCAATAGTCTTCCTTTCATGAGCACAAACAAGAAGAAATGTTTTTTTAGTTGAAAGCCCTTTCCCTAACCATACTGTACCATCTCGATTGATACAAGTCTATTACACATGTTGTAACTAAATGACATTATGCAAACGAGAACTTAAAATGCAAATAGTAAAAATGCAAGCCGAAGATCTGTTCTTTGGCGAGTGCTTTCCACTGATATCCTCATGTTAAAAAATATGGAGTTTACAATCCATAATGTTTAAAAATATTACACGGTTTCCCATCGAATGAAAAAAAAAAGAACTTTTATATTGTTTTGTTGATCTAATTTCACCAATTATTTCAAATGAATTTTCTCAGGATGGAATGCAGTCACTAGGGTACCTTACATTCTAGGTTATCCGTAATGTTCTTTATTAACAACAGATGGTCGCATATGCATAGTCGCAGGGATTTAGATGTTCTCTAAGTCCACAAATAAAACAAATGCACTTTTAGTCTAAAAAGTCTGCATGTCCACTTGTGGGGTTAACAATATTTTTCCCAGAAAATAAACCATTTATACGTATTAAAAAGGAAACTATTTAATATTACTTTAAAACAATAAGACACTCAGCAAGTTTAAACAATTACACATTTTGGCAAGGACCTGAAATTCTCATTAGACAAACAATTTGTTTATTATTTGTCTATTCCTTGGCATAGATATATGCACCATTATGATTATGGATTTATCATCATTTGGCAATGTTGAGCAGTGGCCAAATGCTTTGCTTGAACTCCAGAAATTGTCTAAGACAGGTGCTCGTATTGCCAAGAGAGTAGAATGCGGTGCATACTGCTTGCTTGCACTACTGTAATTTGATAAAAGACTACCTGTCAGCCAATACCCCCAGGAAACCCAAACAACTAACCTCATAGACGGATACCATGCTGTAATTCTCAAGGACTGTAATTCTCAAGGACCGTGTGGTGAGTTTTATTTTTTTTTAAAGGCCGAAAGAATGTTTAATGTTTATTTACTAAATGTGATTGTACGGGATAGGCAAAAGCACCTTTTCTTTTAAAGTGAATGACCTTTTCACGTCCACTTTAAGTTGGGCTTAGAAAAAACCTTTAATCCATCAGCTTAATTAATTTTGTGGGTTTAGGGGACATGTGTTGGAAAAAGAACAGGTAGCACAAAAGAAGTACGAATTTGACCACGTAAATTAAAAGGGGGAGAGGTGGAATGGCAATGCAGTACATATGCTTTATAACCGTTATATATTATATGCCTTGTCTGACAAAATGACCATTTTGATGGGAAATTGGCTATTGAATTTAAAATGTGGCACCACCTTGAAAGAATGTCATCAGGTAATAATGCCGTTAGTAAGGACCAAATGGGCCAACATGAGTGATCACACAATAATAAATGCGTTTCATTTCCAATTTTAAATCAAAAGCGATGTTTACGCTGCCTTAATAAAGACCTGTCAGCTACATTTGCAATAACGTTCATTACTCTGAAGACTCGAAGTGTACGCAAAAGACGCGAAGAGCGCAATCGTTCAGAAACAGCGACGCTTGGGGAGCAGATGAGAGAAGACAAATTAGTAATCTTTTTCAAATTTCCACTCAATATACAAACGAAGACGAATCGTCAAGTGAGATTTTAATGGCACAAAGCAGGAGAACATTATAACGGCTAACACCGCGGGGCAAATAAAAACCAATTCAACTGTTGTCCCAACCCAAGCGGCAACAACAGCCATTCACGACCAGAAAACGAACGTACGGAACTGTACCTCCAATTCGCACGTCTGTGCACGCGTACAGTGTCATTCTCACAATTCGCAATGTTGCCAGGCAATGGGTTGACAGTTAACACGGCTCGCCATTGATTCTACACGCAGGCAGGAGCGCCTGTCGCAGGTTGCGGCGCATCAGCGATTTCTGATCAACATCGCGGTTTGTACACACAGGGCCCTTAGTAAGACGCGTGTAATGCGCACTTTATAATATCCCTGTTGTGTTGAAAAAGCACACTGCCAAAGAAAACATGTCGTTTGACATTGGCTTTTGTTTTAAATCCTACGTTTACATTCCAATCTCCCGGAATTAACTTTCCGTTATTTTCTCTCTCTCTCACACACACACACACACCTGTTTTGTGGAGTGGTGGCGTGTTAGATCTAAAGAGTAACAACAAATGACAATGATGGCACTGAACATCCCTAAATACATTGAAGTTTAGATTCAATGGGACAAATAAAATACGCTGTTTCAAATATAATTGTGTCACGGCAGCAGATTACATGTCAAACGAAGAACGTGGAACTGGCTACTCAAGAAACTCGAGGGGGTATTTGTTGATGAAAATATCGTTCGTTATGTTAGGTCTACACGTTCACTTTAAACTAAATATCAATGCAAACAGCATAATTACAGTTTTCAAAGAACATTGTTAGAAGAGGAACTCACAAGTGTAAGCCAAATATTACATATGAGTGGTGGCCTAATGGTTGCTGCAGCATGCTACGCATCCAAGAGTTCCGAGTTCGATTCCAAGCAAACTGGCGATTCTTATTTGACCCGTTTCAGGATCCACCACCTCAATAACCCTAATTGAGCAGCGAGGCGTTTGGTCAAACACTCCCCATGACCGATATGACCAACTGTTTATGTACCACTGTTTCAGCTGTTGATGATTGACTGGCAATGATTGCATGAACCCCATATAATGATCGTTTGTAATGGATGTGTTCTGCAATCAATTTGATGTCTAATCACAGTGAGTGCCTCGTCAAATAATACCATCTCTTTTTCAAGCTAAATCTGGATCAGTCAGTCGTGCATTCAACAGTGAAGGCGTTCTTTATATATACGGTCACTCGTTAACAATATTAATATTTTACATCCCTTTGTATATCTGCTGCGGAATAAAGGCCTACCGGTCCAGGACTATCTCCGATATCATTCGCCACTGATGTTAGTCATGGCTGTGAATCAAACTTAGCGTCAGTCACCAGCTTCACAGTATATACAACATCTGGAGATGTGACTGCATTTAGACACTCTCTATAAGTGCGATGAGCAATGTTATTCGTCAGTCTCCACCACCAATCACCGTTCGCGTGTAAGCAAAGAGCCCTGTCCGCTTACTCTTGTTACCGGTGGATAGTACGCCTACGACTTGCGTACGTGTTCTAATCCATGTGACTCTCTTCCTTACTTGGACATTCCAAGCATCAGATGCAGAGCCGCACAAGGCAGAACTCCATTGACGGGTATCACATGAGAGAGAAGTGTGTAGGGCGTGTGTGGGCAGACACCGCGTGGCCTCTACGTCCGTGCCACCAATGGCTTCCCTTTTCGCACCTAAAAAACAGCGCTACCGCTTCACATCACCACGCAAAACTGCAGCATTCACAAAAGTTCCCCGGGGGAACACTTCCTCATCAGCTTTAAATCCCGACCAGCACTTCTCTCCGAGTCGATTTCATTAACCCAGTCACAGTTAATAGAGTCCCGGACCCTCGGCATAATGAGATGGGAGAAGGTGCCCGAAAATGCGTGGCCTGTCACAAGCCAGGCAGGACGAGCGTTCATGTTGAAGGGCGGCATTCATTCCGCGCATTAGCTGTAAATAATTATTAATTTAAGGGCCACTAGCAATAACAAATAGCCGGTAATATTGGAGCGAACGTTTAAGTGCCTTTAGTCTCTACTCTGATCCTACATTGTGCTTGGAAAAGCCTTTCTATTAGGGTGAATTACTTTTGAAGAGATACAGTGCCCTGCCCTTTCGTGGCCTTCTACCGAGGTGTATGCTACCCAGACAAAGAGGCATTCATGAATTCTGTAGCTGTCACAGATAATAAAAAAAATGCCACCTACTTTTCCTATTTTTATCCCACCTTAGTCTTTGTTCTTTAATAAACACCAAGTCAAGCTGACAAGCTATCATTAAGTAAAGTGCACTAATGCTCAACAATAAATCTACCCGGTTTCTTTGCATGTGTAGTCTGTAGTAAGCTGTAATAGAGTATAAAACAAAACAGATTCCTTTGAAAAAAAGACTAACCTAAGGATGACATATTAAGATGCTGCTTGCAATTACACATTCACTTTTTACTTAACATCGTTACAGATGAAAGTCGCGATTTTTTTTTCTTGAGCCAGTTACATGAAATAGAATCCCTGAAGGAGCTCGCAAAACTTAGAGTCGAGGGAGATGGATTGTTGGATATTTAATGGAAATAGTAATTACGTTTCCTAGGAATTTACGGTATAATTATGACTTGCCATAACAAAGTATTTCCACAAAGAGACTTTTAAAATAAAATATTAATATTCCTGCAACAAAACCTACAAGCTCATTGTCTCTGTCATATATGCACAAACACACGTTCGATGTAGATAACGGTATTTTAAAATCAAGACTCCAGAGCTGACCCATCTTAAATCAGGCTACCCCATTACAATATTTAAATGCTGGTAAATACATCATCAGAGGTGAGAGCTCGTGATAGATATTACGGCTTTATGAACCCATCTAGGTGTCCTCCAACGTTTTTAATAGAATAAATGTTGGGATGACAACATTAAACATGTAACAAATAATATACTATCGATGTAAAAAAAACTTGCAAGCATTCGAACAAAAATGCGATTGTAATATCATGTTTGTTATTTTTTCTCTATAAATATCTGGCAATTTATAAGACATTAGAGATTCCAGTATGT
The DNA here is from genome assembly GCA_036362915.1 of Geotria australis. Taxonomy (NCBI): domain Eukaryota; kingdom Metazoa; phylum Chordata; class Hyperoartia; order Petromyzontiformes; family Geotriidae; genus Geotria; species Geotria australis. The sequence continues at coordinate 10,591,531 of JAZEWU010000002.1, read as the reverse complement.
GAAAAATGTCATAAACCGGATTGGTTTCACAATCCATTGAAGTTAACTGATGTAATTTTCATTTCTATTTGTCTCACTATTCGGCTATTCTGCACTGGGCCTTTACAAAAAATAATTGTCTTGGATGGTGTACGGAATGTTACTAAAGCAAAGCTTTTTCAGAACCGTTTGAAATGTTAATGGAAGTTTCATTAGCATGCATGTTTATATGTTTTTGTCAAATCCACAGTCACGCCACACATTTGCTCCGACATATTCATTCTTGTAACAATAGCAAAGGCGTGCAGCATATATCAAATATGTTTTTTTGCAAATGTTAATTATTTGTAGAAAATACGAGGTTTTACTCTGGACTCAAATCATACATTGGGAGTCGTAAGGTGACAGTTGCAGCAAAGCGTATATGTTCTATAGCTCTCATCACCGTAGCATTTAATCACCTGTTTATTTGCATGTACAGGGTGTCCATAAACGCATCGTCCATTATTAAAGCATTATAACGCAATCAGTCAGTCAGTTTCACTCTAGCTGGAAGGAACCGTTGAGCTATGCAGCTCTTTTGAACAGTTGTCCAGCGGGGAGGGGTAAGCATAACTGTACTTCTTCTTTGCGATTCTTCAAAGCACGATGGTCAGCCTCTGGACATCGTTGTCTTTCAGCTCGGCCTCGAAGTGTTTGGTAGAATTCGCAGGCAATACCAAGTACTACCTGACAGGGATCGCGACGTGAACGCTTCTACCTTGACCCCCATAACGGTACTGAAGTTCGAGCTATGTTGATAAAAGTACACACGCAGGCACGCACTTCGTACATTGAAGAGTTTACCACAAGAACCTCATCCCTATAAACCTTTACGTCTGCCATGGCTTTGGCGATGGAGACATCGCACTGAGATTTGAAGGAGTCCCACGGGATCGCCAACATCTCAGGGTGCAACACTTTCCAAGCTTGTGTTGCGTGCTGTTAAATATCACCGTGAAATCTCTTCGGCTTCAAACATGTAAGCGCATATACAAAACACGCTGCCAATATTTTCACCCCCGCAGTCCAGACTGCTGTCTAATTATACTCGTCTGGTAACGGATGATACCTTTGCGGACACCCTGTAGTTTAATTGGTCGCATGAGTTCTGCTCGATGTTGAGCTTAATTACACACAAGTGCAGGCACTGAACTCACCTGCCATATCACAGTGCAGGAGAGCTTACAGATCCAATTAACCTGCGTCTGGCTCCGGAGCTTCTAAACTGCCCATATCCCCAGCCCCGCTGCCTTCCAGGCACCTTAACATCCAGCAAGGCAAGAGTGGGCTAATTGCGGCAGGAAACACACACATGAGTTGCATACAGTGCAGACTTGCTCAGCGGTAACACCTAATGCTGTCACTGGCGCTGCAGCACAGGTTACTGCAGCTCGAAAAAAATGTGTTAAACGGTTTGGACAATTGGATGAGTGCCTTATTTGCTAAGGTGGCGCTTCGAAGAATCGCAAAGAAGAAGAAGTGCCGTAGTGATAAACAACGGTTTTGAAAAATAGGGCTGATCCAATTAAAATTGGCCTTGGGGCTCAAGGTATGTGAGCAACATGTTATTGAGCATGCCATGGAAGATAGTACGTTTTTAGTGCGCCGCACTGCCAACACAGTGACCCGAGTTTGATTCCTCCTGACCGCGGGGAGTGTCACCAACCGGAACTGATGAGCGTGGTGAAGTATGGTAGAACAATCCCCTCATAGCCGACAAAGCATGAGGATTCCTTCATTAAGCAGGGGGCTGGCAAAGGACTAATTTAATTGCTTTATAATACGTGTGCAATGAACACCCACACTAAGGGTATACCGTTTTCATATGCAATATGCACCGCTGCAAAACGTGCCAGGACTGAGCCCATAATCATAAACGTACTGCACTTGGGGATCCAGGTTAACCATGGGTGGCTGCTCGGATCCAAACTCTGGATCTGAGCGTTGTTAGCTCAGTGCTCTGATGTTATTAGCCCTGTGAGCCAGCCCGCCACCACAAGCAACACATTATTGACACACGCAGCACATGTTACAAAACGCTCCTTCTATCCGGAGTGGGAGTAATATGCTTGCGGTCAGCAAGAGTCTCCAATGGTATGCTTTTTAAAAAAATATTCAGAACTGATTGTTTAATTCCCACAGCCACCCATGAATTCCTGTGAGAAATTACCAAAGTGCACCGTCTGCTGGAAAATGAACATGAAAGAGCTCCTGACGTCATCATTAGCTGCAGCTGACCTGTTTACTTTAGCAGATTTAATACGTATGCGCTGCTCACCTTTTCCTGCTAATGTACCTGCGTTTTACACTTTCAAGGAAACGTTTCTTGTATTGTTTTGATTGCCTATATATTTTGAGTGGCAGCTTGCGAAGGCTTTCATTCAGCAATGCATGTACCGTGGCTGATGATACGTTTCATTTTGGTCTTTTGACATATTGCATAACTTTGACGCTTGTCTTTAGAAATAAGCAAATCATCCAATATAGCTCTAGGCCATGCCATGTTTCCCAAAAAAGATTGCATACAATAGAGTAGAACTCCTTTTAGCCACTTTTTCTATTATTTGCAACTCAAACTTGATCCGTGGAAAATCCCATTCTCCTTTTATCCAAACCTATCCGCAGATATGTGGAGAACCTTGAAGAAGTGGAGAATTCTTCATTTTATCACGCTTAACTGCAGATAAGTCAGCTGGAAGTTGTCTCGCAAAAATGCAACTTTCATCCTATTATTTGAAGTATTAGCGTGCTTGTTGCAGAGGTTAGCGGCACGAACCACACGACCACCCTGGGTAATATCGGGGGTGTATTAACTGCGAGTCTATTAACTATTAACCAACAAACTTGTGGCGTCTGCTCTCACACTTGACGTTTAAGATCCCGTGACATTTTTTTGATAAAGAATAGACCCTGTGTTGCCAGCGTAATTGCGCACATTTTCCTCTCTTGAAAATTCTCTGCGAATTACCTAACTAGGTAAACCCACAGAGCAACATTGTCCCCAAATGGAAGAGTATATTATGAGGATAAGAAGAGAGCAATTTATAACGAGCGCAAATTCCACGCCTGGTCATGGACGAGACACGGACACGGAGGCGTAGCGAGGAAACCACAGAGAGCGGGTGGGAGTCAGCCAGGTGGTCGGCAGGTGCCAACTCGCCACACACTGTTTCCGATATATTATGTTATTGGACGATTAATTAGTGAGTGTTTTTTAGTTGTGGGAGGTAATCGGAGGACCCAGACGAAACCCACACAGAACAGGGGGAGAACACAAACGCCACACAGAAAGGCCAGAGGCAGAAAACAAACTGTCTAGGGCAGGGATTACTTTTTGTGAGGCTCAGATCTCACCACTGCGCCACCCTGCTACCCTTGATGACGATAGTCTTGGCACGATAAGAATGGTGCAAACACCGCATGCATTTATCATTACGTGGATAAGAGACATCGGGGCACATGAATCTGTCCACGTTATTTTACCGCTAAAGAGTAATTTGGTAATAGACTCCGAAACTTATATACGAGGATCCCAACATCAACAAGGATAAGTAACTGCCAGTACGTGCATACCTTCATATGTGAGTTTGACTAACTTGCTTTATAAGGGCTGGAACAGTAGCACACTGATTACTGGACTGCGTTATGAACCCGGTGACTTTAGTTCAATTTTCATGACATCTGAACCTGTATCGACCCCTCCCTCCACCAACCCTCACTGGACAGCGTGGTGAAGTATGGTTAATTGACCTCCCCCCCCTTGACTAACACGTTGTTGGAAGGACGTTAATCGTGAGAAAAGGGCTAGATATTACTAGTCATGTTTTGAAACGAACTTTAGTTTATTTATATGGTAATGTTTCTCATGCATTTAATATGCAATGTTTTGTATTGTATCACTGTATATCATAACAACACTTGGAAAAAAAGGGGGCTTAGAGTTGGGAACTTGGCCCAGCTGTGTCTAGGACAAATGTTTTGCTCTAATCAGTTTTTAAATGCAGCGAGCCCATAGCTATGATTACATTAAACATATGCTGGGGATACGATGAAACGTGTTTGTTGTTTAATATGGATATATTTTTTCACCATTTCCCCCCCCGAAAAGCACTTGCAATCAAACTTCATGGCAAAATGCTTGCACATCAGTGCAAGAATATTGGCTTTGTTGCATTTAAAGCGCAACGCACACCCACTGGTGAAGTATGGTCAAACGGCTATGCACACTCATCCACACAGCTGCAACAGCATGAAGCGTGTAACGTATGGGCAATCATTCGAATGAATCCTGCAATGGGGGAACAAAAAAACATTTTGCAAAATAGTCGGTCAGTTTATATTTAAGCTAGAAGAAACCGTTGAGCTATGTAGCTACTTTTGTCAGTTGTAAACAAGTTACAACATGTCAGGGCAATTTAGTCCGAACAATTAATCTAGGCAGCAAGTCTTTGAGCTGTGAAAACCCGGAGAGAACATGGAAACTCCGCACAGAAATGTAGCCGAGCCGAGAATCAAACCCGGGACCTTGTTGCTGTGAGGCGGCAGCGATACTCACCACAATGCCACCACGGTAAAGGTGCAGCGCCTGCAATTGACTTCTGACAGCACTGCTGGCGAAAGGGCCTCCACTGGAGCAAACTCGAGGCTGGTATTTGATCTGCTCTTCCAACGTTAACCAGACGATTTTGGAAGCGGAGGATAAACCCCTCACTTAACCCCACCACATATGACCTGCTGATCGACGAACTTTGGCCGTACCCATTGACACCACTGGGTGGACAGATGCGGTGGGAGGGATTTGAGAAACATATCCCTCTCTTTATGGTCGTTAAACTGCATCGGTAGATTTGACTGACACATTTACTGTCCAAACAAAAGAGTTTTCGTATAACACTTAGTACAATATGTGCTGTCAATAAAAATACGTACTTTTGATAGTTAATTCGTAATCTTTTGTCGTATCATCCTTTAAAGCTGCCACGTTGGTGTTATATTTATATTTTATTCATAAGACACATTGATTTATTAATGCAGATATCACCATAGACCAATACAGATCAAATTGTTGCGTTGCAAAATATATAAATGAAAATCTAAGAGCGAATGGAAGTTTAAAATCATGAAATGTCTAGCCAACTTAATAATAAAGTAGCACTCGCCTAAAATATATGTATGTGCAGTATGTTTTAAAAACTAAGCATGGAGAAAATGTAAGTTTTCAGTGGCAAATTAAGAGTTTCAGTCTCTTTACAGACCAACACATTTGAAAGCCCCAATTACATTCAATGAAATGTAAACAAGCAAACTGTCAAGTTAATACTTTCATGGATAAGCGCCAAACTTAAGTATTTTTTCTCTTGGTTTGATGCCCAAAATGCAACACGGTACAAATTTCTTAAAACAAATATCCCTCGCCAAGTCCAATTAATTTTGAACAACTCAGAAACTCTTCTAAGCGTACACAGTGCTTATAAACAATCGCTTACTACAGCTTCTCCCACCTCAATTATGTCGACGCATATTCATTTTGGTCAAAGCTACGCTGAGAGTAATTGCGTGTTCAAAAACCTTAACCTTTTCATGTCACGACATAATTGGACTCGTGCACTTCGTACAGAGAATGACGATACAAACGCAGCAGAAGCCTGACGCAGAGATGCCGATACGGTGAAATGGTCAACACAGAGGGCTTACAATCCAGGTAAAAATAATACTATTTTTTTATAATTTTTAATTTATAACGAGCACATATTCATTAAATGTCGAAGGTATTCAATTGACGAGAGAACGACTCAGAGGCAAGTTTCCTAAATCATCCAGGCCCTGTCCACGCAGCAGTTTGAATGGGTACACCACAGCTATCCGATCGGTAGGTGCCGTGTGGTGGGGTAAAGTGTGGCCATCCACACATCATCCGAGAGATTTGGTCAGCATGAAAGCATTGGCCTAAACACCCTCTAAAGGGGGGCTATCTTGTGCTCCCTCTATTGGAGATGCTTTCACCAGCAGTGACTTGAGCAAGCAATGGCAGGGCTGCACCTTCACCTCTTACATTTACTCTACCACACATGAAACTGCATACACGGAGGGTTGAGGTGGAAAAAAGCAGGTAGCATCATGGAAAGAACAAGAAGATCTCTCTACATTAACATTTCTCTTAAGAGCTGCTCTTTTGGGATAGCTGTGTCGAGCGTTCCCCCTCTCTCCTTCGCAATATTTTGCCTCCCACGTTGGATGCATCATCGGGCATCCGAATCTACATCCAAAAACAATATCTGCAGTGGGGTAATAGCATTAATAAGCAACTGATTATAATCAGCACTCTTAATTTCCTGGCAAGACTTGCAGGCTTCCAGTACAGCTACCTTAACAAGAGGACACCCTGGGGAAACCGGGACAGGAGTGAAGCCTCGGCGTACCTGAAACCCAGCGACCTTACGTGGAAGTGAGGTGGCGCGAAGGAGGTGCGTTTGCCACGAGTGGTGTTTGTGTCGGGCTCTCAACTCCCGTGTGGCCCACACCCCGCGGGGCAGGCGGAGTGGGTGTCTGCGAGAGCTTCTGCCCTTTAAATACACTGGCGCACGACTCCGATGCCCTAGCATCTGGCCTTGGAATCAGGCAATGTCAGCCGCTGTAATGGGAAAAAAAAAAATCACTGACGTGCCCAATTACATTATCTGATAAACAGTAGAGGGCCGGCTTTTTGTCGACCCCATTGCCAGTCGCGCGGCACTGCTGGCTCACCTTTTAAGATTTATCAAGGCCTGTAAGGAAAATTAGTGGCTTGGAAGCATGAAGTAAAGGAATTTTTTTTTTTATACAAACGCCGGTATATTTGCCGCGTGGCGTAGCGATTTAATGGCGGTTGCGGTGTTACGCTTTACGTTTCTGACTCGGCTAATATCTCTCGCGGGAGCGTGGGGGTGGCGAGGAAGAGAGGTCAGGCAGCGGGACAACGCGCGACGCTCTCTGCCAGCTCTCCCCGCACAGATTCGGCTGCGAACTGCACTGCGCCGATAACACTCGTGCAGTATGTTTGCTCGGGTGCTATTAAATCGCTGTCGCGTTTCATGCCGCTAAAGACGCCAGCGTCCTACAAATGAGCGCGTCAATTCATCCGGGTTCATCCTTAAACACATACCATTAAATGTCACGGGAGCATTGCGTTTTAGGTATTGCGGATCACGTAAACCCATTACACCTCTTACATATATATGTGAAATATGTTGTGTATTGACAGTGGAGTGGTGGTGGCGGCATAGTGGTTAAGCGCACTGTGCTATAAACCTGGGAACCTGAGTTCGATTCCCAGCCATGGCTATTAAGGTCAAGTGATATCCAACCTGGTCCCTGAGTCTTTACTTTAGCCACCTGCACTGACTGGAGTGGTGAAGTACGATCAAACTACCCAGCCTGACTGACACAGCATGAGGAAATATTCCGTGGATTTGCAGATGACTGTAAATAATAATTCCCACCTTGCGTAATTAGCGTAAAACATTTCTGACAATACAAAAAGCTATTAACGCAACATACGCAACTGTTAAAACACACATGCGTGGATTATGAAACTGTGTGCACATCTAACGTTCTGTTTCAAAACACTATTGACTGCCCGTCAAATGTTCGTGTGAAGGGTCAGTCGATATGCCCCCTGCCGCCCCTTTATCTCTGGCTAATCGGGCTGCTCGTTAGTTGTGTTCCCTTGCACGCCCTGCCAAGCATGCACGCACGTGCTTCGCTGCCAAATTCCTGCCGACTGGACAACACCGTGCTATCTGGATCAAAGCAACTCCTGTGATTGGCAAGGTCGTCCTAGCCTGAAAACTCTTCGGCTCGATGCGGTAAAGTGGCACGGCGAGTAGCCTTGCTGCCTCATTGCAAGAAATGCCTGGGTTCGATTCTCGGCTCGGGTACCTTTCTGTGCGGAAGTTTGCTTGTTGTTCCCGTGTCTGCGTGGGCTTTTCGCTGGGTTCGCTGGTTGTCTCCCACAGTCCAATGTCATGCTGTCTAGGTTTTTTTTACCCTGACTAAATTGCCCACGGTGCCCTTGCTTGCCCCTCCCTGCTGGACAACTGTTAAAAAGAGCTACATAGCTCAACGGTTCCTTCCAGCTTGAATAAAAACTGACTGACTGATCGAGATGCGGGGCAGCAAACGCACAGTGGTGAGTGCACTCGGCTACGGACCCAGCAATCTCAGTTTGATTCCCAACAACGACCAACATAAGTGGCAAGCGATATCTGAATTTTAACTGGTTGCAGGCTTCCCCTATATTGACTCAGCCTTACATGGTGCAACATGTAAGACATCAGCACAGTAGACCTGCACAGATAATTCCAGCCCACGTGCCATCAATGTTCCACAGGAACTTAGATTACCAACTTGACCTGCAGAGACTGTCAAGACATCTATTTTAAAATACATATTAAATAATGATGTTTCTGCAAGATTTTTTTGCCACACCATTCAGCAAAGTCATACAATTTGACCTTTCCCTCTGCCAGAACGGTAGTCAAAGTGCCTGTCATATATTGGTTCCAATGTTGTGAATCCAATCTGGAGTTGGACCAGCTCCACGGCACCCCGGCACAGCTGATCAGAGGCCATTCATCCATCCATTGTCAGAAACCGCTTAATCCTGTACAGGGTCGCGGTGAGCCGGAGCCTATCTCGGCAGACACAGGGCGCAAGGTAGGGCTATACCCATGATAGGACGCCAGTCCATCACAGGGCACAGGGGGCGATTTAGTCAGCAGGCCAATTAACCTATGCAGCAGCATGTCTTTGGACTGTGGAAGGAAACCGGAGTTTCCGGAGAAAACCCACACCGACACGGGGAGAACATGCAAACCCCACAGAGAAAGGCACCCGAGCCGGGATTCGAACCCGCTGTGAGGCGGCAGCGCTTGTCACCGCGCCACCGTGCCGCCCATCACCTGGCCACCCTGATATTTAAACGTACAAACTGTATGCGGGACCTACCCTACTGGCTATAAATTTCCCAGAAACATATTACCGCACACACGTGTAATACGTGATCGACTGCTCATGATGCCAGTGAGCCACTGTCTTGCTGGGCAAATGTAACGTGATGTACGCGAGTGTAACACACTGCTCATGAACAAACTTATTCAAGCACCGTATACGACTCTACAATCATATACAGGTAGAGATGAATACACAAGAGGGAGCTCTAGAGAGCCCCTAAAGAGTGTATTTGGTCAGACCTCTTATAAGGTGTGGGACTACCCACACTTTACCCAACCAGACGTGGCCTGGTCGATCGGCTGACTGGTGTACGAGTGAGCACTGCTAGGTGGACGGGGCAGGGGGGAATTTAAGAACATTCTCCATTGTTTAAACTGAGGAGCCGGGAGATTTGAACCAGTGACCTTTGGATTGCAAGTCCATTACACTAAAGCAGCATGAGCCGACAACTGTATAACAATATAGAGCTACACTGCACTGAAAACTACAGTATTTCATCATGTTGGTAAAACCTGCAGAGAATGTTGTATTATTACTAGCAGAATACCGATCTAAGGGCAGCACGGTGGCGCGGTGAGTAGCGCTGCTGCCTCACAGCAAGAAGAACCCGGGTTAGAATTCCGGCCCGGGTGCCTTTCTGTGTGGAGTTTGCATGTTCTCCCCGTGACCGCGTGGGTTTTCGCCGGGCACTCCGGTTTCCTCTCACAGTCCCAAGACATGCTGCTGAATGGGTTGATTGGCCGGTGGACAAAATTGTCCCCGGTGCCCTGTGATGGACTGGCGTCCCATCATGGGTACAGCCCTGCCTTGCACCCTGTGTCTTCCGGGATAGGCTCTGGCTCATCGCGACCCTGTACAGGATTAAGTGCTTTTCTGACAATGGGTGGATGGACGACCCATCTAAGGACGATCCTGTGCCAAGTGTGTAACGGGCTCTTCTGACATCTCTTGGTCGTCACGTTTTCTGCTGACATGACCGCTTGGACCTGGATTACTTCCTGATGTCCTTTTGGGAATATTTCTGCTGGCTCTCTGAAGTTTCAGACGAGTAATCAATGTGGGAAGTAAAGCTGAAATCAAACATAAAAGCCGTGGTGTTGTGCAGATAAAATGTGTGCTCTCAGTGTGGACATACATACATCAAAACACTCCCTCGATTATATATGCATATTAAACCAAGTCATAAAACAAATCAACTTGGCTCAGACATGCAATGACATTTAAATGTGAGTCTATACTATATTCAGTTATTTATCTATTGGTGTTTTTGTTCCGAAAGCAGCATGACTTCCATATCATACTTTATAAATGTCAAATCATAAAGCTGTAACGTGAATGTAAAAAAAAAACAATTTATTTAAAAATAAATGCGTATGCTGTGTCAATTTGGGCTGCACCAGTGCAGTCTCTGGCGTGTTTGTAATATTTCCATAGTTTCTGAGCACAGGAGCGAAGATTCCATCCATCCATCTTCAGAAACCGCTTAAACCTGTACAGGGTCGTGGTGAGCCAGAGCCTATTCCAGCAGACACAGGGCGCAAGGCAGGGCTGTACCCAGGATCGGATGCCAGTCCATCACAAGGAGCAGAGACTGGAAACATGAAATGACCAGCAACAAACAGCACTTTCAATGTTTGAATGTGTAAGAGTTAAAAGCGTATTATAATAACTAGGGAAAAAATGATGGGAGGAAATTTGTAATCCACACTAAAATAAGACGGATTTTTTTTACATTTCAAACAAAGCTATGTCTTTTTTCCACTCCGAATTGTCCAAAAGACACAAAAAATGTGGACGAACATAAATACTAGTATTGGCTCAGAGATCCTGTTAAACCATTCTAATCGACATCTCTTTAAAGAGCAAAAAAAATGCTGACATTTATTGACGAATGATTTCAAGGGCCCTCTTTTTATCTTTACAAAAATTAACGATCCAAATTCTGCCCACCAAAAGGTTGCAGGAAGGGGTAGTTTGTGTCACTGTCAACTATAAATGACTGCTCCGGCACAATCAGAGAAACTGAGGGACAGCACCGAGCTAATGGGCACACATTGACATGGAGACCTTTTCTTCAACCGACATTTACTAGACTTCACATTCATCATCGTTTGCGCCACTCACCAATGCCACTGCACTTAAATCGCTCTTATATCTTTAGTACTTCGTAACTGCGCCTCTCGTTTCACGGCGCTGAAGTTACGCAACGCATTCCTACGACAGGCCAAGGCGGCAGGTAATGTAACGTTCGAATATTGCATTAGTGCTTGACCGCACGTTTTGGTGCCCCGCTATAAAAGGGTGGAACATGTGAGAAATGATGAATTACCCACGTAGCAGCTCTTTTGAGAGACTGCCCTCTTATGTTTCAGATGTGATGGAAGGGTGTGTGTGTTGAGACAAATGCCAGGCCCACAATCTTGCTTTAAAAGTGACAGGTTTTGGCTGTGAAGACTTTGGAATGAAGTTAAGGAATACAAATCATTCCTGTCGCCTTTGTTGCGGTAGCACTAATAAGGTTTCGTGAACACACACCACAGCCGACTGGGTGAGCCTGCGACAACGCATGGAATCTAGCCTCGTAGTCGACAAGGTTGAACATGTTGATGAATGGAATGTTACACTAGAAAGATGATACACAGTCTACGATATTGGAGTTGATTCTACTGGCTGGGCAATGTCATTATTGGACGTTGTTTGTTTATATTTTGTTCCAAAATCAGTATGCAGACTAAATGTATTTTGATAAAAAAAAAAACCTAATGAACAAAAGGTTTGCTTAGATTTTTCATTCGCAATGATGTTTCAATTGCTTTCATGTGCAAAGAAATACATGCTAGTGGCGCAAGAGAAAAGAACATGCTTTTATAAAAATGAAGTGAAGTGATCGACTAAATTGATTCACATCCACTTAGGAGTTTCTTATAATCAAGACCCGTTCAATTTACTAAAAGAAATCACTGGATCTGTACAAATAAGGATATAATAGACAGAAACTAAAGCTCTCCCACGTCCGTGTGGGTTGTATCGCATGTTGTTCGGCGTTTCGTTCGACGTTTCGCTCCGTATGCAGGGAGCGTCTCCGGGAACTGAAGCTTCCAACAAGTGACACGGAACCTCGGACATGACGTCCTGAAGAAGCTCCCAGAACGTGAAGCAAAACATTGGACATCATGCCGAACGACTCGCGGTAACAAACGACAACACATCACAAGCAAGAAATCCGACACAGGAGACCGAACCTATGTCACGTAAGGATAAGTACTGTCCTGTACCTGGCCAATGAGCTATTTCCTGGCTCCTCGCAGCACTAATCACCTGAACCATTACTGGCCTGAGTAAATGAGCAATCCAGACCTATTAAACATCCTTCACAAGTGCTGAGGCCTAACTTCATTTGGCCCCACAAAGCATCGCAGATCCCAACTTGCAAATAATAGTTTGCAGATGTACCGAATAGTCCTAATAGCCTCTCCAGTGATGGCATAATAAGCTCCATAATTACACTAAGTATTGTGTGCAACTCACCGCCACACTTACGGGTCACAGTAGTACTTGTAATTTTTTTTGTCCTAACAATTAGACGGTGCATAAAAAGGCTTATATAATTAACGAATAATTATCCCTATGCATAGGTGCTTCTATTGGATGAGCTAAAAAATATATACATCTTCTCTTTTGCTTTACAGATTGAGGACGTGATGATAACGAGCATCATGCCAGACCATCTTTATCTGTCCAATTATTATATCAACGTAATTGACCAGGTGATCGTTTTTGGCTGAATAAAACTAGGGGAGGCCCAGACCTAGTTTGGGGTAGCAACTGCAACTGGCATTGGAACCACATTCACCAGTTTGCAAATTGCAGTTTAGTGCACTATCAAAGTTACACAACGAGTTAGCCTCCTGAACCCATAATTGATAATTGATAGTGAACTTAGTCAATTAGACTGAAACAAAAGTAAGCTCCATGGGTCCCCATGATAATGTAATTGATTAGCAAACACTGTATTAATATGTATTCTTGTTTAAATTCATTTCCTTCTGCTCTGGGCCCCTCGGAGCTAAATATTAAACAAATGCATACATAATACTCAGGTGGTCAGTATTTGTATAAATCTCTGCTACCCGCAGCCGATTAGCTGCCGCCACATGCCGTTAAATCATGTCAGCTTCTAGAGTAATTTAGAGCGTATGTTTGTCTACGTCCAATGCTTGAGTTTAGGTGGATGCATGCCAAAGCAAATATGCGAATTATTTAAAATGCACACCAACTAGCACAAAGCAAATCCTCAAGTAGCACTGTACAGAAACCACATTTCCTTAATAATTTAACTTCGTGACGTGTATTTTCAAATCGCGTGAAGGATTAGGGCCGAAATGAATGGTTTTCCTTTGACTCGATATCTCTCGCCAGCAAACGCGTTGCAAACATTACGGCACATCAAATTCAAAACGATCGCAGTGCGTGTGTAACGCTGTCAACGTTCAACATGCTCCCAGCTACGGCCTTCATGCCTCCCCATCCTTCACATGACCGTGTTTCAATCATCCAACCAAATATGTTATTGATGACAAATTGAAATCCAACCGGAGCAACACGCCCCATTTCCAATTGAGTAATTTGGTAAAGGTGCAGACCTGAAACGCAGGTTTTGCCTCCTCTTCCATACTGGCGAGAATACCCACGATTTAACCTACACGACCTGCCGATCGACTGACTGTGGAGCATCCATTTATACCAGGGGATCTCAACCTTTTTGCACGTCAAGGCCCACTTGGGTTAGAAAGGACCACTAGGTGCCGTTCGCAGCCCGCTGATGGGTCGCGACCCACCGGTTGAGAATGGCAGATTTATACTGTGTACTACTGGGTGAATAAATGTGGGTAGTTTTGTTACATGACGCACATGTCTGTTGACAATTTAACAATGATGGAGGCACCGGAAGGTGAAGTGAAAAGCCTTAAGTTAAGACCCATTGTCCTTTAAAATAAACACACGCTGCTTCAATACACTGTGGACAGATCCAGTCACATTTAGAGGCTACATAAATACAAATTGGATTTGCATCCCGGTGTTGGTAAACACGAAACACTGTGCCAATGGAGGCAGAGAGTGTTTTACAGCAAGCGAATTCCATTTTTGTTTTCATTGCCCTGAAGGATATGTAGATTGCACATATGCATGGCCAGCTTTAAAACAGAGTTGGCTATGAACTTTGATGCACTCCAGCAGAAGGCCTTGATGCGTGGCCGTTCCATATGCATTTATTTATGTATGTATTTATTTTGCAGATGCCTGCATGCCAATTGCCTAGAGGTCCAATGAAAGACGCTAACGTGATGCAGCTTTCACTCGCTCTGCTTTCTTTTTGTAACGGCACGTAAAATAGTGTTAGATAAATAAATAAACAAAACGTGAAATTTACATGCCAAGAAACCCACAACATAACTTCGTACGCGCACAATATTTACACGCTCCAGGGGACGGCAAACTTGCGGATCTTTGAATGTGTCTCCAAGACACGTAACTAAGATGCAGCATTTTAATACACGACATATCTAAACACTGAACACAAAAGGGGTCAACGCCAACGTGATTTCCTGGTGAAATGCGCACTGGCGCATTGGTGCTCATCTCATGTCTACAGCCCCGAGGCCCTGGTGAAAATTACACATCCTACTCGGTGAGGGCCAGTCTGTCTATCCGTGATGAACCCCGGGCAGGATGATGAACTGAGATCAACTCCCAAGCAGGATTTGAACTTGCAACCTTTCAATTGTGAGCCACTCCTCCGTCTGTGGCTGAGCCCACAACAGAGCAGGCGAGACTCTGTATCGAAATCGCTGGAACCCACAGCGTGCGGGAACGTCCACCGTACATGCGTGAGTGCGCCGCACGCCTTGAATTTAGATTATATTTTTTCATGCCCAACTGCTCTTAGGCATTTGCTTACACTGTACATTGTTTACGTGCTGCGGATTCGTCGCATCTGCTCGGCGAAAAAACGCACGAGAGCAGGGCAGCAGCAGGCCTCTTGTGCGGCGTCAATAGGTGTGGTTTCACGGACAAGTGGAGTGATAGGTAATTTGCAAAGCTAAATCCACCGAGCCATACAATGGGAGGGTAATTGACTGCCATCCTCTATTTTGTCTCAGGTCCCGGATATACCTCTGCCGCTGATTACTCTATCCCCAGATAGAGAGAACAAATCCTAATTCAATGC
This sequence comes from Geotria australis, assembly GCA_036362915.1. Lineage (NCBI taxonomy): Eukaryota > Metazoa > Chordata > Hyperoartia > Petromyzontiformes > Geotriidae > Geotria > Geotria australis. The sequence goes on along the minus strand of JAZEWU010000002.1, from coordinate 10,576,290 downwards.
AAGTACATGGACGTCCAAGCATCCTCTCGCATCGCGGTTGCGAGGCGCGTTTTTCGACAAGTTAATTCCATACGCGGGCATCACGCGCCTGTTTAAAACCAAGAGCAATCACGACAATGCACCTATTAGGAATAGCAGTCGTTTAACAGTGCTTCAATCCCTGGGAATGACAATGCAGTCGCCGAGAATTTTAATATCATCAAACGCAGGCCACGTTCAGCGGCAGCTGACCCAATATGGAGAGAAAATTACTCGTGCCTGGAACAATACAGGCATTTACATGATGCCAATTTGGATGTGGAATGCATGAAACTGGCTACAAGGTAAACGAATTCAACAAATTCTGTACGTGTCAAGTCCATTTTGTATTTAATTCTGTAGCGCATGTACCATATCTATAAATGAATGGGTTTTTAAAACTCCAGCTTTCAGAAAATGTGTTGTCTTACAAGCAGAAACATATAGATCGTATAAAATGACTGTTATCAATCTATACACGATATATTATTACTCGTAATGCAATTACCTAAAAATAAATTATATTCTAACATTAATTAAAAGGGACTCAATAAATGAATCTCTATTTTTATAACCGACATTTTAATGTTCATCTTAATTCAACCAATATGTGATTAGCAAACGCCAGGAATGTATATTGACGAAAGGTATTGACAGAAAAATTAATGAAACATAAGATCAATAAACATTGTCCAAGTTTTATCATGAACATAAATAGCCAACTTCACATCAACCCATGACGTAGAAAATAATAAATGTATTCAGCATCGGTTTCCTTGCATTCATGCTTGTTTTAGCTTTCATCAAAGGTGTTTCATATTGGATTAAGCCTGACTATTGCCAATGGGCTCCTTATAACAGCAACTTAAACAAAAAAGTTTCATGCAAGTACATGTGCAATTATGTACAAATTTGGAAAACAATGTGAAATGTGAATCTGGCGAGTAACTTACCCATGTACCTGGTCCAGTCTGAAACCACACTAGGTTACTTTCCTGAAAAAGCCGTATTACTTTTGGCTGAACAGGTTGCTTTTTTAAAAGTTCTTAATTAAACATTCGGCATTTGATGTTGCCGTTAAACAAATGTTGAACAAAACAGAAGTTGAAAGCAGAGAAACCTGTATTGCACTCGTATTAAAGGTCATTAGGAAATAATTCACTCTGGTGATATTCTATAGCTCATAAGTGTTGTGCAGTCTCTTATTAAACCTCCAATGAAAATTAATAAGTGTACCACCGTATTAGGCTATTCGTCAGCCTCTTTCATTTAACGACTTCCGTAAACCTAGACTGATAACACATTAGCAGGAAGGCAGGGTGAACAACATGACATTCACTAATTCAGCCTTGTGGTATGAAAGTATACCAGCAAGAGTCAAATGCATTATGCTTAATAGCTTAATACTCTGTTGACCTACATGGGGAGCGGTAGTGTAGCGGTTAGCGCACTACTATACAAACCCGGCGACCTCCGTTCAATTCCTACTTCACAACCCCCGATAACGGTGGCAAATATTTGAACCAGTCCTGGGCCTCCCCTAGATCCGCTCAGCCTTAAATGAGTACCTGGTGCGGCATGTAAACATCGCCACTAGGGAAACAAAATCGGCCAGGCGTGGTGCTGGCTCTTCACCCCGTCATGTGCCATGCCGGCCTTTGTAGGTGTTCACTAACAGCACTTACCCCAACAATCTGTTAAGGCTAAATAGGGGATATTTTGTCCGTTTGTTTGTACTACTGTGCAAGCGGGTGATGCTGGTGTGACGTGACCATTAGCGCAATCCAGAGGTCACCCGTTCGACTTGATCTCCCGCGTGTAGCAGGTGAACACACGGTGCGAGGTTCCAAATCCTCTCCACCCTCCGCGTCTGTCCACCCAGCAGTATATATGGGCGCATGACAGTAAGTCGATCGGCAGACTAAGCATTGTAGGGCGAAGCCTGGGTACTCCCACCTCTTACAAAACGTCTGTACGGCCAAAGTGGATAAGTAGGCCAACGCTCCTCTATCGGGGGTTTCTCTCGGGCTCCGTCTAGTGGAAGCCCCTCTCTCCCACCCCCCCCCCTTGGAGTGGCATGAGCAAGGAGTTTCAGGGCTGCACCTTTCCCTTTTTACTGTGCCTAAGCATGCATCGCATAGATTTACTGATACTGGTGAGATAGACAATGTTATTTCGATTCAAAGCGCACGACTGTACTGTACATTTTATCCAAATTTTAAAATCCATTTAACATGACCATATTATTCCGTACTAATATGTTAAAGTTACTCTGCAAATTAATAATCTGGATAGCTATTAAAGCCCGTGTAACCAAAGCTGGACTTCGTTAAACACTAATTTCCCGTAGCAAGAGGTTAAAAACAGCTAATTTCCTTTATAATTAACAGCCACATTTTCTTTCGATTTCAACGTACCGGTAAGATGAAATCCACTGTATGGTGTATATATTTTCTCTTCTGCAGGTCACCATGACAAACCGTACAGTGATCTCCATTCGTGTCCAATGACAGGACAATGAAAAAGATACATGAGCACCGCATGTCACACATCATATCTCTACTTTGAATGTATAAAATACAACCCAACACAAAATCCCACGAGGCGACTCATGAATTATGACGGTCCATTGGAAAAAAAAATTAAACGTACATTTGTTTGAAATGGAACCAATTATGTTTATTGGCGGGGAAATAAAATCTAGCGTCGTCATACTTTTTCATTTTTCTTTGTCACTGACTTCTACGGAAGACGGCAACAGTTATAAGGGATTTTTTTTTTACAGGCTAAGGGCGAATGCAATCACAAAGGTCTCACCCTTTGGGGAAATCCGATTTAAAAGGCTCTATAAATAGCCGCTCGGATGCGGTTGGTAGCGTCAGTCAGTGGCTGGGAAAACCTGCTGCGTTGGGAATAATAAATGAGCCCCCAAGTCAGGTTCCCCTCAATTGAGGAGCAGCCAGATTTTCAGTGGTGGTTTTTTTTTTCTCCTTTCTGTTCATAAATTTACACCTCCCTCCAGCAATGGTTGATATGCTAAGAAATATTTGGCCACTTCCTTGTCATTGAGACAATCCCATGCCTTTGAAAAATGTGCAACTACATGAGTGTAATCCTCAGCAGTGTGATATACCGTGGCTTTCATATAGATTTTTTGATGGAAGCGATTTTCATTTTGCTGAAACTGTATGATTTTTGTACATACGCGTGGTCTGCATTTGGCATTGCTAGGCTCTCCCAGTCTGCTGTGCTGACTTCTGTTTGCAAAACAATTACAGTGTATAATATTCCCTGTTTTCTATTGAGATGTGGAAATTTCTATGGGAAACTCTTTGCAGGCACAAGTGCACTACCCTGTGTTTGGAGACCAGCTGCAGACGATGATACAAGAGAACCACTTATGATGTCACCGCCACTGGCCTGCTTATTCGCACTAGAACCTTCGTGTTTTTAAGTCGTACAATACTATCGGTAAACGCATGAAACATTAAAAAGTACTGAAAAGATTTTGCCCAAGAGAAAGCAAGATATTTTCATTACGTTAATACATCGCTTTGTAGTTATATTTTATTAGGTAAACCAACACTATACGCATTTCCTTCAGTTATTAGCTCATGAATGTGAACATTTCCAGACATAGCTAAGTGCTGGTGGTGCTGGCCATGGTTTTATACTAAGTAGACGTTTATTTGGTGTGCTTCTGGACGACAGTGGATCTGTCGGAGGCTAGAGACATACTCATGATTGTACACACGAGGAGCTGTTGAACTTCACAGTACATTGGACTCATAATTATAACCCAGGATCAATACCAGATTCAGGAAAAGGGACAGCAGGGTAATTTGCTTAACGATGTTAAAATCCTCATGAAGGACACAGGTTAGGGAAGCCTTCATCATTATTACGATTATGTTGTGCTTCTGGCTGGATTCTATGAGATGTTCACAGTTACTTCAAAGATATGGACAATCCTGACGGTGAGCTCTGCCAGTGGGCGAGCTTGCATTTCCCACACGCCCAAAACCACATGCTATACACCTGCTGGATGGCCGGGCAGAGACAGCTATATGGGTATGTAATGGGTGAGTGAGCTCAACTGAATCCGCACCACCCATGGATATCGTGACCAACCCCGTGGACCACATTGTGAAACCACTGTGAACGTCGGACATTCAACGGTGAGCACTGAAGCCATCCACTCAACTTTCCCCGAGGCTGCCCTCCGGCTAACCGACCTGGACACGGACGTGTGAGTTGTTATTCAATGCCATACGCAAGAAGAATAAGAAATTGGCTACTTAGAGACGAGGCAAGAAGGGCAGATATGCAGTCGCCCTTCGGCAACAAAGGAAGGCAGAGGAGAGGCGCTCACAATAATGAGCGTATTGTCTGGCAGCTAAAACACAGTGAGTTGGCACGGTGGGGGGAGTGCAGGTATGGGGGTAGTTCTCCGAGCCAATGTTTGTCCTGTGACCTACCAGCGAGCATTTGCTACTTCACATGACCTCGGAGAGCACCGGGACTGATATTAACACGGTGGCGGTGTCGCCAGCACTTAGCGGCAAACCGCAGCGTTGTTGTGTGTACGTGTGCGGACGCAAGGGATGGCACAGTATTTAGCGGACTGCACTCGAACTCGGTGACCTATATTCGATTTCATTTCACGGATGGAGAAGTGGTGTCAACCCTGTCCTGGGTCTCCTCAAGATTAACTCGGCCTTAAATGTGCACCGAATGCAGCGTACAGACATCAGCACTGCATAGACAAAATTGGCGGTATGCAGTATACTATACACCGCCTTGGTCTTAATAGGTACTCGCTAACAGTACTTTTGCCACCAGTCTATAACACTATACGGTAGATCCTGTGTGTTTATATATAGCGTACAGGTTGAAATAGAAAATCGAATTAAATCCTGAAAACACACACATAAAATGTAATGATTGCCCATTATTCACCACTGGCAGGGACATTTGTCTGGAGTTTACTCATCTATGACCAAGATCACTGTACAGACCCCCAGGTTTACGTACCTCTTCAACCATTTTTTAAACAGATGTCTAGTGAACTGAATCATTATTGCCACCACAAAACAGTCTGCACCACTGATGGAGAGTCCTCTGGGTTCTCGCCCTAACCCAACATTCCACCACGTTCCATAATGGCTATCGAGGGTTAACGTTTAGGATCTGTGTGGCCAAAGGCATGGAATAAGCACATTATCGCAGATCAACAATTCAATAGTGAAGTAAAGAAATAAATAATAAGAGACATTCACAAGTGCTGGAACTAACTTTACCGGTCAATACTCTGATAATAATAATTAAAAGATATATATATACACAGACATAAATACAATAATTAACAATCATTCTCAACCCAGCAATGGGTGAAGGCCTGCCCATGCCATGTCAGTCATGGGTATTGTTTTTACAATATTTCATTGACATTTGTCAATGTGGGTTGGTTAAGTGAAAGGGGAGCGGTAACATAGCGGTTAACGCAATGTGCTATGAACCTGGCCACCCGAGTTCAATTCCTGCTCACAGACGATTTTCTGAACTGGTCCTGGGCCTCCCCTAGGTCGACTCGGCCTCAAATGAGTACCTAGTGCGGTGTCTAAACATTGCCACTAGGGAGACAAAGGCGGTCGGGCGTGGTGCTGGCCACCCACCCCGTCGTGTGACGTGCTGGCCTTCATAGGTGCTTGCTTAACAACACTTGCCTCAAAGTCTGTTAAGGCTATACGAGAAATCTTTATCCTGGTTAAGTGGCGTAGGGCTGCACTGGTTCAGATACCACTCTCCGCTGTAGTGCATAGACCAGGGAAGAAACTGGCCCCTTCAAAGACAGTAAAACATTGGTACAGTTGTACCGGTGTATTTATATGGCTATTAAAAGCGAATCACTTAATAACCCACTCATTTCCAATGGTTATCACATAGTTCACTTTTATTGGTCACATAATGATATTGAAACCACAAAGGTTATGCCACCTCAGCTGGTAACGACAATTAAATGAAACATCTGATCTGGGCTCATTACTAATGACATTACCTGTGGCTGGGAACAAATACGGTTCGTTGGGTTCATAGTATAACGCGCAAAACAGAGTACCACTGGTCCATTTGTTTTAAATGTACACAACAAGCAAACACTGCACACATATCAAGCTGCTGTAGGGGTTACGCATACAATCGTAAAACTAAGACATTGAGACGAAATAAATAAAATTAATACAAAATAAAAATGCCATATGTGAATATTGATGTGGTGTGACACTGCGAGTCATCCCCACCACCGTGACTGACCTCACACAGATGGTTAGTCACACAGTGATGGGTAACGCCTGGGGCAACACCATCTCTAATGTATGCAAGCAGGGCGGGTGACCATTACGACTGAGGTGGGAGGGCGATTTAGGGAGTGTGTTCTTCGAAAATAATGCGTCAATGCAGGCGGATAGAAGGAATTTCTCAAATATGGACCTGTGATAAATACACTGCTGTAATGTGCAATGTACATGAGTCATTATGCGTCTCCAAACTGATTGTGATTCTTCATGCTTTCCACTTATAGGACAATTTTGCGTTGAAGGACGTAATCGTCTCTATTAAACAGCCAATGTAATAACGTAACAGTGTAGCAACGCAATTACATTCTCACACCACAACTGGTAGAAGGGCCTCACTAGAGAGCGCTCAAAATAGGCAGTTGGCCTTCTTTGCCATGCTGGCCAGATATCTTGGGAAAGGTTGGAATATCCACATTCTACACACACATCAAGTAAAATAGATGGACTGTATTGCTTTCATTGTTGTTCGGGACACATTCAGTGGCAGACACAGAGCCCGCACTCTTTGGTACGATGCGTGATGCCCGCGACTCGTGCAGGAGGGGTTGTAATGTAAAGTTTAAAAGAAGGGCCTATTGCCTTCACCAGGCTTGTCAAGGTCATCAGCCGATGCCTCTGCGTTCAAGTGTTCGTTGATGGCAGGGATTGGAGCGGCGCAATGTCGGGGAGTGCAGTCCACGCCATCTGGGTCCCCTAGGGGCCTTCACCACAAGGAACTCACTGCTACTGTCAGAGTGTATTGGAGATTCCAGTTTTGACAGCATCTGTCCCTTGCAGAGTCAGAAAAAGAGCGAGAGAGAGAGAGAGCCGATCTCAACCACACAGAGGCCCTTTGGGGAGATTTGTCAAGCATCTGTTCGCAGCCAAACCTCAATGCCCACAAAATCTCAAGTAACTCAGTAATGTCATACTAAAGAATGCCGGTGCTGTATATTCCACCAGACATGTACTGAGAATTGCTTTAAATGATTAGCTTCAGGGTATACCACTTGATGAAGTAAATGGAATCCTTCACCAATCCAATAGCAAAAGTGGTAATAATAACGGTTTGTCGCGTTTTGTACGTATCCCAATACTCCGCGAATATCACGTTGATTCAATTACCCAGCGATTAAGTTCTCACTGAATATTTTCCAGGTCACCGGTAGACTCCTTTAGACACGTGACTAAGTGTATCCACGGTCACAACTAGAGCAATGGCGAACGTGGTGTGCCGGGTACAAAAACATGTCCTCGGTCTGTGACCCAGAAAGACCCAGGTGATATTTGAAATTAAGCTGTGGATTCAGCCCCACACACACATTGTAGGTTTTTGTATAATCTAAAGAATATGAAGACAAATTAGTTCCAGCTGTCATGAATGTGTCACGTTCATTTACTTATGCATTGTTGATTTCAAACCACATGTTTTTTTCAGTAGCTGTCCCAAAGTCTAGCCAGAAATGGAAAGATAAATGTTTATTATTATTATTGTAACATAAAGTACCCAGTGAGTTTTCAAGCTCTTTAAAGGATTCCTGCGACACAACAAGCATACGAATGGACAAAAATAAATAAAATGTAAAAATCACAAATTAACCAAACAAAAGCAAAAAATGGTTGACCCAGATCTCAAACTCAAAATTCCAGCCTTCTTCCGATGGACTGAGATGCTTCGTTGTTGCATCCTACTTCTGAGTAAGAATCCCCTTGACTGTAAAGACACATCATGTTTTTACTACTTCCAAACATCAAATACTTGAGTTTAGAGGCCTCAGAGATGCAATATATAGTTTTACTAGGAAGACTTGACGAGAAGCCATACGCACAGAAAAAAAAAACTTCCAATAAAGATTGCAGGATATAGCGTAACGTTAAAATATTCAATTTAAATTCCGTGTGTCCTGTTTTGTATAAAAATGGAATGTACGGCTTTGAAAGAAGATACACATACGCATGTGCATTTACACATAACGTTATTAGATACCTCCCAATGGGAAGAAACCAGAAAGGGTAATAACCGGGTTTTAACACGTTTTGTATCACGCTGACATGTTGTGTGGATTCTCAGCCATCGGCTTAGCTATGAAATATTAGAAATCAACAGGTGTGAAAATCACCCAACTTGTTTAAGAACACTGTGAAATTGTAAGTGTGTACACTCCAATATGACAGTGCTAATTCTGAAATCACAGGCGTGAACCTATAGGATTCAACATTCGCAGGTTAAGCGTTTGTCATCACTTGTACAAAAAAACGTGCTGCGGTGTGCAACTGTTCCCCCATTCACAGATTTAAAACAGGACAGTGTACTCTACAGCAAATATGGTATTTTAGTTTCATACAGATTAATTCGTATTAACATCGTTTCTCTTTGCAGTGGAGTCGGATGTTGTTTCTCATTACTCTTGAAGATTTAGGAAAAGCAATGTCAAAGTTTTGACCAAGCGTGACAAAAACTGGTCGCCTCATCAGTCAAGAAAAAACACCGTGAGACTCAGAGGGAGGAGATTCCCGTCTGTTCCGTTATCCGCAGGTGACGAGCTGGGACCGGGCATGGCCGAGATAAATAGATGGTTTTTTTATTACAGCAGAAAAATACCCGGTGAGACTGCAAGCTCTTTACGGGATTCCTGCGACACAACAAACACGCCGAGGCCACGAGATGTCTCGTGCGGCCAGGAGAGTTCCTCCTCCGTGTGTTGTCGACGCTTGAGCCGCAGAGGAACGACGAGGTGGAGAATTCAGATCCGACTGATTAGTGCGCCGAATGCCCTCGACACCCACCACCACCAGCACATCTGTTATTCTGTCTCGTGGATTCCTTCTGCTAGTGATGGTCTCCCGTTGACAACGTGTATCTGTGTACGGCCCGCAGACGGAGCGAAAGCAGTCGAGGTTACTGACCCTTGCTCGCACTTTACCGTATCGATATTCGACAGCTGCTGGCGTGTTTCATTGACTGACCCGGGCTGATGGCGAGGGTGACGAGTGAGCGCCACCCCCTAATCAGGAACGGAACGGCCTGTGCTTGATATTCCATTTGTGTAAAGGTAGCATGTTCCATCTTTTGCAAGGATGACTGAGGTTTACGCCTCACTGCTCCTGAAGACCCATCACATGTGTTTTACAGCGTCTGTTTTTTTATTGTTTTCTATGTGGAGACCGCATTTAATGGCACGGTTTATACTCCAATAAAATGCATATTCGTAAAATATGTATCTGTCATACAACGCTCTGTCAATGTATCCGTACGACTTAGATTATACACAATGTGCAGGTCATACGTAAAGCCTTCACCTGTACGGACTCACAATTTACAATTATGCACCTCGAAACGGAGAGGCTGTGAATCTTGCGCAAGAGACGCGTCTCCCCCTGCGACCCTTCCTACTCCACGCGGCGACCGGAGTAAATTACTCAATAAATTGCCCGTTACGTCGTACTCCTCCAGCTCGGAGCCTCGATACAGTGGTGGACAGGCAAGACAATGCAGCTGTCTCACAACGGATAGACAGACAGATAGATGTTTATTATTACAGCAGAAAAAGACCCTGTGAGCTTGCAGAGCTCTGAAAGCGGGATTCCTGCGACACGACAAACGTGCGAATTAAAAGGATTGTTCGTTTCATATCCCTGCCACGCAAACTGCAGTACTGTACACTGATGACGATTTTCGAAAGGGGACATTCTCTTCAGATAGGATTTCAGGAGCGTATGGAGCCACTGCCTACCCGCATGCTAATGAAATGGCACCAGTGGACAGAAAGGGCATTCGAGCGTTCATCGGGCTAATTTATAAAATAAACCCGTACGTATGAATCCGTTTAGCGTGTACATTATGAAACCGCTTGCGAAGCGGTTATTAAAGCATTCTTATTTTTTTTCAATAAAGCACACTCACTTTTCTGAGTGAAGGATATGTGGATTATACTTAATCTATGTTAATTCGAATGTTATTTGTGTACTGGAGCATCGTATGTTAATTTAGTTTTCTGAAGCAAATGCACACATACACACGAGACAGACCTAAGAAAGAACACGCTGATGATTTGGGCCCAGAGGGATGTTTTCAAGCAAGCACATGTGGAATATAATTTCCGACATTTTCTGCTTCTCAATCACCATTACAGAAAAAAAATATTCGGTTTCAGAAAGTCGAAATCTAAAATTGACTCTAGACTGAAAAAGAGGTCAACAACTTTACCACTCCTCAACCCTAATGAGCAGCAACAGCTGCCAAACACTGGAAGGAACTCACAGATTTCCACATAATCTTCCAGGCGATACAATGCCGAGCGGCACGGTGGCGCGGTGAGGAGCGCTGTTGCCTCACAGCAAGAAGGACCGGGGTTCGAATCCCGGCTCGGGTGCCTTTCTGCGTGGCGTTTGCATGTTCTCCCCGTGTCTACGTGGGTTTTCGCCGGGCACTCCGGTTTCCTCCCACAGGTCCAAAGACATGCTGCTGCATAGGTTAATTGGCCTGCGGACCAAATTGCCCCCGGTGACCTGTCATGGACTGGTGTCCCATTCTGGGTATAGCCCTGCCTTGCGCCCTGTGTCTGCCGGGATAGGCTCCGGGTTACCGCAACCCTGTTTAGGACGAAGCGGTTACTGATAATGGATGGAATTAATAGATGGATATAGAATGCCACAGTCAAGGTCTACACTTGTGAGTGCTCCGGCCAGCGGGCAGTTTACCAGGCATCCCAAGACGTGCGATAACGCTGTCTTAGCTTCAGAAGCCTCGTTTCCCCCCACAACTGTAATCTCCTAAAGCGATCCCCACGCAAACGTTTATCACTCCAGTGGTAAAACACATTACAGCCCACAGGTCAATATGACTGATTGAATTAGTGTGTACAAAGAGATAGCTTCTAATTACATTAACATACTTATTGTTATGACAGAAATGTTGGAGCTCATCTTAGAACGTCGTGCAGTCTCCAGTGTGCATGTACGACTAATGGTGTGGTTTTCATTTTAAAAAGTTGTCAGTTTTAACGCACGTTGAATAGCTGTCACCTCTGAGAATACTGTACGTAGCAACAATGATAACCACAGCCGTGTATAAGTATGCCAGTACTGTATTCATTGTGATGCAATGCACATGCAGTTCAACCCAATAGGATTATGCGAAGTCACCCAGTCTCTCTCCTCCCTCTGTTTGCTACGAAGGACAATTGCCCGAAACGTCACCTGGATTGAGATGCACAATCTCGTAGTATTTTAAAAGCAACGGTTGGGGGAGCATCTTACAATCCGAGAGATGTGTTTGTGTGACCAGACTTGAATAACTTTACAAGCGCCAGGCACATGTTTGGAGTGGTTCTAACGTTCTGTGGCGTTTTATAATGTCGAGAATCCATCCAGTCATCCATTGTCAGAAACTGTTTACTCCTATACAGGGTCGCGGTTGGCGGTAGCCTACCCCGGCAGACACAGGGCGCAAGGCAGGGCTATACCCGGGATGGGAAGGCCAGTTCATCACAGGGTACGGGGGGCAATTTATTCCGCAGGCCAATTAGCTTATGCAGCAGCATTTTTTTGGGCTATGGGAGGAAACCGGAGTGCCCGGCGAAAACCTACGCGGACACGGGGAGAACACGCAAACCACACACACACAAAGGCACCCGACAATCCTCTATACAATACCCGCTTTTCCTTTCAGGGCGGTGTTATGGACAGATGTGTTGACTTTTAATTCAATGATTATTTTCCCCTTACACAGATGCAACGCGATGCAAACGTGCATTTTCCCTCGTCGAAAAAAATGTGTTTAAAAAAAAAGTTGGGTGCTGTCGGCAATAGTTAAAAAGGAGTATGCGCGAGGTGCCAACGCAGCTAATCAGAGGAGACATCCTAATTAAAGATGGCATCTTCTGCTTGAGAGATAATTAAGGAATAGTAGCGAAATGCAAAAATTAGCCTATCAATTCTCTACATCGGGATAGTCAGAGCTTGCAATGACAGGACAGTCGCAGTGTGTAGCATAGCGGCGATGCGTTCTGCATTAAATAAATCAATATATGCTTACACAGGCATGTTGCTGGCGTAATGTAATGGTTAGCACACTGGACCCACAATGCAGACAGAGATCGCTGGTTCAATTCGATCTCCTTGCGCGGCAGTTGAAATATTCGTGCGCGTCTATTAAATCCCTACCCGGCTCCGTCCACCCAGCAGCATAGTTGTGTACACCACGGTTAGTTGATCTGCCGCCCGTCGTGTGCGGTGCTATCAAGTGTGGGTACTCCCACCTCTTCGGATACGTTTGAGTAGGCCTCTCTGGAGCTCCCTCTGGCAGAATCCCTTCTGCCAGCAGTGATGCGAGCTGGAATTTTCAGGGTTGTGCCTTTTCTGTTGAAGCTCACGCAAATGTATAAGCAAGTTATCTAACGTGAAAGACGAGTATTGCTTAATTGATGGAATAATGTCGCATACAAAACGGTGAAGTACAGTCGTAATTTACGATATAAATCAACTTGTATTCAATACATGTGCATTTATAATACTTCAGTGTAATATTATCAATAATGCCAATTCTTCTTCTTTGCGATTCTTCGAAGCGCGATGTTAAATTACAGTTTCCCATTTGCCAATTGAGAATGGCTTTCCCCGGCGGTTCTTAAGGGATAGCCATGTCGAGCGCTCCCTCTCTCTCCTTCGCGACATTATGCCTCCCACATTGGAGGCATCCTCAGGCGTTTTGAGGACTGTTCTGAGAACAATAATGCCAATTATCACCAGATGAAAAGCCTCACTGACTCGCAAGACACCTTTTCAGGATGGTGCCACATTGGGATGTGTGACCAATACAATGAATGATCATTTCTGCATCTGAAACGAAACAAGATAACCCGGAGAAAACCCATGTTAATAAACTCCCATCTCCTGGCCACCTTGCAACACAATACCTACAGTACTCTGCACACCCTGGTGGTCACTTATCCAAGTAGTCACCAGGCTCAAAACCTGCTTGGCCACTTTTAGGCTGGCTTGCAAAAGGTGAACGGCCGTAAGAAAATATTGAGCGATGAGATCAGTTCTTGTAGAGGAGGGAGACGGATGGTAGTGGCACCAAGATGTGAGGGATAGCCAGGACACGGGTGGCCTTCACTCAGCAGTAAATAGAGAACGGCTAATAATGATGAGTCCAGTAAAGCCTCGATTTAACGTACCTCTATTCAATGGACTTCGGGAGCAAAGCGATGTCTTATTTAAAGGAGCTTTGAGGCAGTACTGATCCCCTCTTCACAATCCTGACCTAACGGTGAACATTCCACAGTCCTACAGCAGGGCCGAGTCTATTTATAGGACAACCACTGTTGACTTCCCCACAATGTTGTGGTAATTTTATTGGCCCTGGAGGGATGATGGGACGAATTAACCCTCAGCCAGGATTTGAACTCTCGTTCCAATTGCGCCCCCATCCCTCTCACGCCGTCACCAGAGACCATCACAAATATTCCGTGTAAACGCATTGCCTGGGCTTCAGCCAGTGCTCTATATACAATTCTACAACCCGTTTTTCAAAAGCTGTTTAGGGTCAGATGGCATGAAAGAAAAAACGTGTGCTACTTTATCTTTACATTTTAGAGCTTGGCCACTTTCAACATGACATGTTTGTGTATTTAAGTCGCAGCTACTGAAATACCTCGTAATAATATACAGTAAACGATCTACTTACTGCAAGACCTACTGCTAAACTGCAGGGATCAATTGACAGGTTTTGTGTAAAATTAGGTTGATTTCCACTCAAGATTTGCAATTAAGATAACCATAATTGTGGCAAAAAACAACGGTTTCCCTCTCGGTGTAATTACAATTGTTTTCTTTCTAGATTTCCAAAATGAGCAAGCACGAGCAAATTGCTTCCCAGTAACCAAAACCGTTAAGCGATGCATAGAACCTCACAAAAGTAAAACATCCTGCCTCTCTTGCCACAGTAATGTCTATTCCACACAGAAGGAAAAAAAACATTTTGCTCAACCCACTTTCCCCTGGGCGCCTCCAACAACTTGCCCCCACTACACATTGTTGTCATGTGGCCAGTAGCGCTGCAGAGCCCACCTCGGCAGCTTGCTGGTGCCGGTAAGAAAGACACAAATCAGAGGTGAGAGTGACTGCGGGAAAGGAGCCGAACATGCTGTAAACTGTGAACAGGAAACCTGCTTCAAATCGAGGGAAAGTGAATGGGACGGCTGCATGTTTGCGCGTACAATGCAACGAGCACTAACCTATTCGGCTTGTTCCGCCTTATCTCAAAATGACAAGTTTCAGCAATAATGAATTGTCTCGACCCGAGATACTAATGTATTGATATTTGCATTGTACGAAACTGCTTGCTTTTCGGCAAAACTTGGCTAACACTGGGACTAGGCTATAAAGAAAGCTGTCTCTGGTGTGGGCCAATCAGTTTCAAGGACAATGCATATATTTATCAAAGCATTCTGTTTGCATGTTTTTGCCATAAGCATGTGTTGTGGCTTCTTGCAAACTGGACCCTTTGTAGAAAGGTGTCCATTTGAGGTCGTAACACATGTCTCATTGCCAGAAAAAGTAAAATCTTGTTTCTTTTTTACCTTAAGAATTGATTGATCACATTTGATAATGCATATCAATCGCCGCTATATTTAATACACTGCTGAATGGAGGCTTGCCCACGCCGTGTAGGTCAAGGGGATGGCCTGACCATACCTCACCACGCTGCTCCATGCAAGTACAAATATGACTCACCGCTGATAGTAGCCATGGCAAGGAATCCCTCTTAAGTTGCCAGGATCATAATAGAAATCAGGCACCTACTGCTCCAGCGCTCCACCCCCACTGCACCTATTACAGTTGAGACACGATGTGAGTAGGCGGGCGAGTCTCCAGCTCATTCATGGAGGATCACCTTGGTATCTCTGGTGCTCAGAACACGTAGAACAATGTTCTCATTTTATGCCAAGTGAATGTCAGCTAAAATATAAATTTGCAGCCGTGCAATTGCTTGCTCATGCCACTGCTGTTTTAAGGGCATCCACTTGGCAGAGATGGTAGTACCCACTTTTCATCCCACCACACACGACCTGGTGATCATGGACTAACTGCGGTGTACGCATTTATAGTGCTGGGTATAGACAGGTGGGAGAGCTGGTGGTAGGAAGGTAGCTAGGATTTTAGAAACATTACCCATTGTACTGATGTAGGTTTTCACGGCTCAATTCATGATGGTTGCTTTTAAAAACTTCTAAGGGTGCTTCCAACGTGGGAGGGAGAGAGGGAGAGTGCTCGAAACGGCTATCCCGAAAGAACAGTTTTGAAGAGCAACCATCAACATTATCCATTGTTTCCACTGTCATACTGGGAGGTCGAAGTCAGCTACATACCGTAAACTCTACCGCACTGTCGCATATGCAAACAAGAACACAAGCATTTGCTAAAATACCGTATACAGTGCACTAAGAGGGATTTCGGACAAGTCTAATATGTGAACATAAAACAGCCGGTTGGATCCATTGATAGCTCTTACGAGATTAATGTTGCTTTAGAAATAAAACCCGGTGCTGATTTTCGAGACCTCAGAGGCCTCATACATCAGGGAGCCATTACAATATGAAGCCGAGAGTGAGGCGCTCAGACCACCGGAAATCTATGAACTATTCATTCTAGGTGTGCGCACGTATGTGTGTGTGTGTGTGTCAAATAAAAGCATTAAGGGAATTAAATTAATCTCTGTCCAGTGATAATATTAGCCTTGCTAATTGAACATTACTACATTATTTACGATTCAAAAGTGACTCAGGAAATGTGTTTTCAAAAGGGGTGCAATACCCGTAATATTATATTGGGACCATATATAATGGTGAAAAGCAATCAACTATGAACATGTTTCCCCCTAAAAAATATTAAATAAATATGTAAAATAACGTGTCCGCAAACCAAATAAATACTCCGGAATATTTAAAATAATCATTGATTAATACGCAACAAAATAATACGTCATCAAAAATGACATAATGATTTCTATCAACTCACAATGTGTGAGATCCAAATGTGTGCGTGACAGACACATGATAAAGAGCAATCATTAACAATACGCTTTGTCACGAAAATGAAATACTTATTTTTTATTTGAAACGTGCTATTCATTTGAGTATGCATGTCCTGTCTGGGAGAGGTCAACCCATGCCAAGAAACTTGACCCGGCATTGAACAACACCTGCCACCTCATCACTGGCTGCTTGAAACCCACACACACAAACAACCTGTACCTCCTCGCTGGCATTGCCCCTGCTGATTTCCGACGGGAAGTGGCCAGTCGAGTCGA
>JAZEWU010000002.1:10508182-10549330 GCA_036362915.1 Geotria australis | reverse complement strand
GGCACTGATTGCACAACTAAAATAATGTATAAACATTTCTAAAATATATATTAGTCGGTAAAACAGTTCCGTTATATCAGCTGAATATTAGTTAAAAGCCTACTGTCCCGGGAATAAGGCTTTGACCTACCAGCCAGACTCCAGACTAGCCCCTGTGTTGGTGTTAAACACATGGCCCCAAACACAGGGGCAAACCAACATTGCACTTTGATAGCTCTGTGAAGGTCAACGTAAAAAGCACTCATTAGAGAAGAAGGAATGAAAAATCGCACGTGCGTGCTCGCACGCTCACGCGCACACACACACCGAGCCATTGCAAATTAACATGAGCATTGGGAATTAGAAGCAAGGCCGGTATTGAGAACCCACCTCAAGGCCAATTGCATTGTCACAGATCTCCAGCACGGTCAACAGGAAGCTGCTGTTTGCGAGGTGCACCACACTTTGGCTGGCAGCCAGCTGACGCACGAGCCCGTAGTAAAAGGCTAACCATTCCAAAAAGAGAACCTTGATGACAGAGAGTGTGAATTGCTATGTGCCCAAGACGTTGTAGTCATTTCCTCAACACCCCTACTATTAACACTCTATGCTCGCATCTCAACGATCGTGTCCGTCTCCTTCCAGATTGCCACCTTCGGCTGAACGCTTATGGAAATTAGAGGGCACAGAAATATCTGGAGCCCGATGCCATCACGGGTCTTTTTGTTCATATTCACGAATCGAGAGTCGCAAACAGCACGATGTCATGGTGACATGGCATGCGATGAAAGAGGAAGGTGAAATTTAATACGCAAAGAGTTACCTTGGTTTAAAACCTTCAAAACCACGTGTAAATAACTGCGGGTTAAAGGGTTAAATAAATGGAAAAAATGCATCCCACAGTTGGGGATGTAAGGTGACATGTGCCGCATTAAACGAAAGACAGTTTTGTAGATGTAAGGCTGACGGATCCTATTTTTAACAAGACACATCTGTGAAAATTAAAAAAAGGAATGTATACGTAATGATTTGTTTCAGGTTCAGCTCTCACTGAAATCACTCCCATGCAGCACACAAAAAGGGCTGCTACGGTCCTGCACAAACATGACAATAGTCAAGTTCAATCAGCGCTAATAACAGAGACACAGAACAGCCAAAGGAGAAGACAAAAAGGGGAAAAAGCCTTTATAATTAGTCCAAGAATAGTATTTATTTTTTTCCCTCTCTCAACATTCCTCAGTCCATGGCTCAGGAACAAGAGCCGGATTGGCAGAGACAAGATGCCCTAACCTCTGCTGACCAGCTGAATAATTTGGGTTCAGTCAACCCTTACTGAAGAGGTTTTTTTACTTGATTAAAACAAGCTCTCCACAGTGTATATTTTTGGCGATTTCACAATTTTTCCTCTCCCTACAGTGTGGCCCTGTGTAAAAAAAAAGACTTGGACATAAGTGTCAGATAGCCGATGACCATCTGTAGTGCTGGCTCTTCTGCTGCACATTTACTGCACAAGTTTTGCCTGATTAGCTGCAAGGCCCAGAACAATGCCCAGAGTGATATGAGCCAAGAGGGGAATGTTTCCTGCACTTTGCTACTTGGCATTTAAATCAGTATTGGCATTTTAATGCGATTACACAGGATTATTAACTCAGTGCCACTCTCTGGGAAACATTTTAATTTGAAATTAAGGAAGAGTGTTAGAGTATAGAATCTTGCATAACCGTTGCACTAAAATGGTACGCAATGTGAAACAAGCCTACTTCCCGAAATACTCTTTTGGAGTAAAATGAAAATCCTAAGCTATTTTGGGCTGCTATCAAAGCAATTGAAATAAGACTATTTCTAAGAGTCTACCAAGAAACCTTTCAGTAAATGGGAATCTAATTACAAATGATATAGATATAATAAACAGCCTAAATTCTCACTTCTGTATAGCTGGTCATATATTTGAGAATGTGCATAATTGTCCTCCATCTCAGACCAATATAACTGTTGGAAATAATGCTGCTATTTCTTCAAAATAATTTAAGTTTGGTCCTATCAGACATCTAGATGTCTTGAGTCATTTTACGTCCCTTAAAACTACTTCTTCGACTGGGTCCGACGACCTTCCACCCTTTTTTAATCGCAGTGGCAAATATAATTTCCATACCACTAACCCATATTTTCAACCTAGCCATTCAAGAATCTACAGTTCCTGTTGATTGGAAACCGCATTTGTTTGGCCACTTCATAAAGGAGGGTCTATAGATGATCCAAATAATTACAATCCAATTTCTATATTATCTCGTGTGGTTTAAATCTTATAAAACATTCTCAAAAACCAGATTTCCAATTGTATCTCCGTTAATAAATTGCTACATCCAAAACAATCAGGTTTTCGTAAAAATTACTGTACCTCAACGGTACTTGACTCTCTAAATTTAGTTCTAACGAATTTAGGCAAAAAAAACAATGCTGCGCCATTCTATTCCTTGACCTCTCGAAAGGCTTTGATACAGTAGACCACAATATTCTTTAAAATAGACCTAAACACTGTTTCCCAACTATGTTCCCTGCAATTTCTTGCTCATGGCATTGCTGGCTCCAGTTTCCTCCCACAGTCCAAAGACATGCTGCTGCATAGATTAATTGGCCTGCAGACTAAATTGCCCCCGTGCCCTGTGATGGCCTGGCGTCCCATCCTGGGTATAGCCTTGCATTGTGCCCTATGTCTACCGGGCTAGGCTCCGGCTCACCGCGACCCTGTACAGGATTAAGCCGTTTCTGACAATGGATGGATGGATGGATTGCATTGGTGGCAGAAGGGTCGCCACTAGAGGGAGCTCTAGACGGTCCTTCTAGAGCAGCAGTATTTAACCTCGGGTGCACGATGCCCTTTCTGGGGGTGCGAGATGCCCGTGCTGGGGGTCTGAGACATACCAGATGTTTGTATTTATTGTATTATATATGCATTGTATTATATATATGTTAGAGCATGTGGGGGTGTGTGAATGTGTGTGATATGACGTGAATGTGTGCTGTGTGATTGATATTGGGAACGGGGCGTGGTCATGGAAGGGGGTGGAGTTAGGATGATGGGGGCGGAGCTACTGGGCAATTGAGTGACAGCTGGGAAAAGGTGGGGAATCGAGCAGGGAGGTGCCTCGCGTTATGTTTAAACAATAAAGGAAGGTGGCCTACCCTCACGGAGATGTCAGGGTCTTCTTCACCATATGTATTTATTAATAGAGGGCGGGAGAACGTCTGCTGAGTACCACAGGGGTGCAGGTTGCAGTAAAGGTTAAGAGCCACTCTTTACTCTAGAGGGTATCTTAGCGTAGTCTTTCATGCTGGCCAGGTATCTTGAAAGAGGTGGAAATACCCACACTTTACCCCACCCAATGCCACTTATCAGCTACCGATCAACTTAATGTGGTGTATGAATGTATGCGCTAGGAGATCGAATTGGCGGCCTCTGAATTGCGAGTCATTTGACCATGTGGTATGGGCACTTTATCAAAAAGGGTAGTGTAAATAATTCCCACGACACTTTGAAAAATCAAGCTATTGTGTTCCATCATCAAGACTAAATACCTGCCACAAAATTCCGCAAAATACCATTTAAAAATATCACACTCTCCCATTCGTGCGCGGAGCTCAAGTCGAGTAATTTGTGCAACTTTCATGCATCATTACAGACTGAATACTATCTTGCTAGAAAGTAAAGTAAAGATTTACATGCTATTAAATATTACCATATTGCATATTGCAGTCTTCTCCGGATGTTCCCCGTCGACCTTCATCGAGTGGGATGCCGCTAATTATGTTCTGCTTCTCCTATCGTCTGGACCAGCCTTCCCCAGCCACGCATGCAGTAAACCCCCCGCTCCTGATCAAGTCAGGCTCAAGATCTTCCTTATTTCCTCTGCTTCTGTCCATTGAAAAATAATCCAATTTAATTACGTACAGCGTCTCGAGATGCAGTCACATATAGATGTTCCATCCATCGAAACCGCTTCATCCTGTACAGGGTTGCGGTGATCCGGAGCCTATCCCGGCAGATACAGGGTGCAAGGAATGGCTATACCCTGGATGGGACGCAAGTCCACCACAGTGCACATATAGATGCTAAAGAAAGCCAATGTGTATCGCATTGTAATTGCGTTATGAAATGCTGGAGAGGGGATTGCTTGAAAACTGAAAACAAAAACTGTTCTACAACAAGCCACACATTTTGAACACGTTGTTGTTTTGCGCGATGGTGACAACGCGTACGGATTGAACTTAAACAGAAGCACTCATCCAACTCCCAAAACTTTAATCCGCACAGTATTGTACGAGAGTCTAGTCATACATGACGTAAACTCCCTAGTTTAATATAGTTGAACATCATCGCTGAAATTTCACGACACATTAGCGCAACCGCTAGAGACATCTGAAACTATTTCAATGATGGATTACTCAATTTAGCAAAGCATTTAATGTAGGGTAACTTTTTTCCCCAAGGTAAGCGAATGCATGATATGTATCTGCAGCAGGGGAAAGGATGAAATGGAGGCATGCAGACAATGAACCGTTGATGTTAAATGTTTTAAGGAGGAGACAGAACTGTCCCTTGACCAAAGCGTGTACGCCAAACCCACAGTGAACACACTGCGCCGCTCGCGAGCGTGATCCATCAGTGTTTCAATAATAACCTTTCAACCAGCGCACCTCTGCTCCCATACAAAGCTTGCTGCTTAGTATCGCTGCAATAGCTAGCTTTTGGCAACATTTCATTGCTGCCTCGGGCACGCAGGCTTTTCCCTCCCAAAAAGCGAGAGGCGTTTATAAAACTTTGAACACAATAATCACTTTGTGCCTACGAGATCGCCAATAAATCATGCCTTCTGTGTCTGCCTAAGGGCCATATCCTCATCACATGTTTCAGACGATGGGTGATCTTGCTTAAGCATTTCTGCAAATGATCTGACCTTATCTGCTGAGACCCAATCCGATCTCGGTATCATGCCAACTTGGGGCTGTTTTGTAAAGATGAGCAATAGGTATGGCCTTCAAAAAGGTGGAAGCGAAACCCATTTGGCAAGGATCAATTTAAGACCATTCGAGGTCAGTATCTGTTTACTCAGGATAAACCCATTTTCTCGTGGGCTACATAGACTTACAGTGAGGCTTTGAAGCACAGCAAACACTGCACGAGACTGCAATGTGGATAGTAATTTTTTATATTGTTGTTTTGTCCATGGATCAGTGCACTATTATGTAACAATGATGCATGCCCAATAATTACCTGAAAGAATGTTAAAGAGACCTAGTTTTCAACAGATGTTGCGTTACTTAACCACATATTAGCCCACATCGAATTACCGTTACTGTAAACGGTTGTGTTAAGGTATATGGATAATTGCAAACTTTAATAACTGTTCTTTGGTTTCTGATTTCTGAAGTTACCGATTTCCTGCAACGTCAAGTCTCCAAAACAACTCTCAAATTTCCTGACAAATTTACCATTTCTGAGCACAAAATGTAAACCACGTGCAGTGAGTCAGCTCACTGTCTCTAGGCAGGGATACAAGGAATCCTGTAAATTTGTAAATATCCTCGGACGTGGCATTTAACTGCTCATTACTAACCCAGGGATTACTATAATCCCTAATCTCCTGTTTCACAGTTTAGGTTTTTTTTTGTTGCTGAAAATCATACCACGAGGCAGGGAGGAATAATACATAGGTTACTATCTGCAGATACTTTGCCTTATATCCACATTGTGTAAGGGATATGTCTCCTGTGGAGGTTATTACAGCCGCGTATCAGCGATTAAACATCTGCTATATCGTTTATCTCTGGCCGGGATTTGCTGTCGACAAGCTGATTATTATATTTTTTAAGCGAATAAACAAAAACAAGAAAGCACGCACAAGCATATGCAACTGTAGATAAATAAATAACCGAATACCTAAACTGCTTTTTTTTTTCCCTCGAGAATCACGATACGTAATTATTTGTGTGCGGCGTCCAAGACATTTTCAGCATCAGAGGCTGCAGTGCGCAGAGCCCTTGGGGTGTTATGTACGACTCGTTGAGCCCAGTCTGTCTGCAAGAACCAAGTAGTGGAACGCGTTCAAGAGGACCCCCACCAAGGAGATGGAGTGATGAAATCGGTTCATGTGCAGGAACAGGAACTTACGAAAGTCCTGCCTGAGACAGTTCAATTCTCGCCTCACGCACCTTTCTGTTTGGAGTTTGTGTGTTCTCGCCCTGTTCTCCGGGTTCTCCGGTTCGCTCCCACAACTAAAACACACTCATTAATTAATTGACCGCAAACGTCAATGTATATAGGAGGCAGTGTCTGGTGGGTTACTGCCGGCTGACTGCCTGGCTGACTTCCCCCCCGTATCTGCAGTTTCCTCGCACCTCTGTCGTGGTGTCTTGTCCATGACCAGGCGTGGAATTTTCACGGCGCGTTATAAGCTTTAATATTTTTATTCTTATACTAGGTAAATGATCACATCATAGGATCTAGAGAGGAGGCTGCAGCTTGGACAGGGCCTCATTCCGCAGTGGACTGATGATGATGACCACGGAAATGGTGCCTTAGCGAAATGCAAGCCATCCACGTGGTGGCCAGATTTGCAGGCAGCCTTCTTGGAGCCACAGTTCCCTCCAGGTGGGACTGACGAACAGGGGATGTAGTGTTTGCAGTTTGCCTTAAATACCCTCTGCAGGAACGTGGCTCTGAATAGCATCCGATAAGAGGGCATTTTATTGGAGAGTCTGCTGGCACAGGGCAGGAGGAATTCGGGAGGTCCAAGGGTGAGATGGGAGGATGTGGTGGAAAGAGATATGAGGACAGTGGATTTGACGAGAGAAGAGGAGCGGAATAAAATTACGGTTAGAAGCAGAAAGAAAACGCAAGCTGCCGACCCGCGCGGCAACGGGACTTTGGACTCTGAAGAAGAAAAAGCGGCAGAATGTATTTCAAGGACCACAAACACAAAGGTGGCTTTTGCAGGCCTGATGGCCAACATCCTTGTTGGACCTTGAGTGTGCCCGTGTGTCTGTGAAGTCATTCAAAAACAGCTGCGAGCCTCCACCGAGTCAATAATGATCCTGCATGCAATGCCAAGAACGAGTTGTGAAAATGTGTTTGCATGCGCACGGTGTTGTTTTTCTTCCTGATGCTAGAAAACCAACAATGTTGTCAATGCATTGCTCACCGTGCAAATGCAAGCCACTGCTAATACCGATTGCTCAAAAGAAGCAGCAAGGTCAAAACAAGACAAGCTGCACAAGCTTGTCTTTTTGTTCATGCCTAGGTATTGTTGCATTGTACAGACTTCAGAACCTAAGTACTTTAAACAGTCAGAGGGGAAAAAAAATACTTTTCATTTGCTAAAACCCTTGAAGTCAATGCCACGCTGTGTTTTTTTCTCTTTAACTCACAGTAGCCAAAGCTAAAAATACCTTTGAATGAATTAGGGATAAGCATTGAGGGACAGGACAACAAATACACTTGAGACACTGTTCAATCTTAGCTACATTTACCCGTTAAAAATCAATACTTTGTTAATACAGCTAAGTGCAGTCATGTTAAAATGGTATGATATTGAATGGCTGTCAAACATTTCATCAGTTAAGAGAACAGTTATTTTATACGACTGACCCATACATCATAAATAATTGCCTCCTATCAATCTATTGAGTTAACCAGAGCAATTCATTTCTCTGCCACTGCCCATATAAGTACACCGTATATATTTGCCTTAAAACTTTTACATTTAATCCATTATAGACTAAACTGGTCCCAGTCTGACCTAGACTGGCCTGAGGGAAATGTCAGAGTTCTGAAGCAAATTGCTATTTTGTAAAATGTGATATTGCCACATAAAAAAAAATTAATAGCAAACAACTGCGGTATATCCATACACTTCACTGCCACTTTTTGTAAATAAATTTAACTTTCAAAACACAAAACCTGCTGCTCGCTACCAGAATGTCCTTAGAAATGGCAAGCCTGGTTGAAATTGACCCAATAGTGAAATTTACCAAACTGTAAAGCTCCATAAAGTGAGATCTACTGGGCACGCTGAGAGCAACATTTCTGAAAAGGCATGATATATTCAGCCCTTCTGTGCAGAGGGGAAAGCCATTTGTCTTGCAGGCTGGCAAAATAGCTCCAGTGCCACTTGCTATGCAGAGGATGTTAACAGCCCCAGCTAACTCAACCAAGGCTTATAAGGGATAAAAGTAACCAACTCCAGGTGTTACGTTGGCACGTCTGGCTGTCACTCACATGCCAGTCTGTCGAGCAGCATTACTGCTTATGTGCCAATGCGCAACACCCTTTCACTTGTGTTAAGTTTAAACTGTGCATTCCACAAGTGTGTGTTTGTTTTTAAGATGCTGAAGTCATACTATTCCATCGGGGGAGTGGGGCACGGTGGGGGTCGGGGGGGGGCAGGCTGGGTGGCTGGGAACATCGTCACGTTTAGTCTTAAGTCTGAGCCCACGTAACCTGTGTGTACAGAATGATTATAATTCAGGTCATGTTGCTGCATCGCAGCGCTGTCCATTTCTAGAAATAACCATGTGGATTTTTTTTCCCCCCTCTTGTGGGCGAATAATATCCGATGAATGAATGCCCACGCATGTACTTGAACTGCAGACATTGCATTTCCGATCAACATATTTGTATCTGTGAGCAGTATTGTGTTAACTCTAAGAAAATACAAATCACAATGTATAACCCTCGATCGATCCGCAACCATATTGGTCAATGTGGGTTGGTGAATTAGAGGTCCAGGACCCAAATAGAAATCACATCTTTTTTTTCGACTGTTTAGTTTAAATGGGACAGAGGTTAAAAATAGCCCACAAGTTTAGAATCTCCGATGTATCACACAGCAAAAAAAAAATCCAAATTGAGCTGTATCTATGCCCTAGGCAGATGGTCAGTCCTAACACACAGTTCATGAGATGCCGGTATCAAGCCAGCAGTAAAGCAGCATGCGCACGAGGCATGTGGCCATTCAATCCTCCAGTGATGGAGTGCACTGTCACATTTCAAGGGTGCGATTCGACGCAATTGTCAGTTCCTCTTTTTATACTCGATATAGTTTATGGCTTTTGTAACACATTTTTGCTTTTCACATTGCATAAACATAACACTAACATGTCGTTTACAATAAATCAACATATTCATAGATTGCGCGCATGTTTCGATGCATGTATAGCGAGCACAAGAAAATATATCGGTTGATCAATAGACGTGTTATTGCCAGTCTCATGTTTTCCATGAGGCGTGGAGGGGGGGCAGATAACACTGGAAAGTGTTATACACAGTACTGTATAACACAACGAAAGCATCAGCTTTACGTTTTACTGCACCCGGGCAATAACAGGAACCTTGAGGAAGTGCACTGTTGATAATGAAAGTGATGCGCTAACAGCAGTAGTGATTAATCCAGAATCGTTCTTCTGCAGAAACTGATTAAGACGGATGAGGGTCAGAGACAATTAGGAATGACAATCAAATTACACCGCTCGTGTGGATGGATTGCTGCCCGGCTTTTAATTCCATTGCGCATTGCAGTAGGAGAATGTGCAATCCCTTTTAATCCATACCGCTGCTTTTTGTTTGCCACTTTGGCATCCGGTGTGATGAATACCGCTTCCCATTGTTTTACGCAAGCATTTTAAATTGCGGGTTTTACAGCCCGCTCGTGTGCTCCTTAACAAAGCTCATTTGTAAACGCTATAAAATTAAACAAACACATCTCAGGTTGTGTACCAGGCAAAGAAAATATTTGTACACAATGAAAGCACTGTGCGCTTTATGTCTGCAACATATAAACAGAAGCAATAACACGTCGTTATCCGCTGTCTTTTGGCTGTGATGGATAACGGTGTCTCTAATTTTACTGCACTGCTAATGATTTGAGGCCACTACTCATATTTGCGTACAGTTTGACTGTTTTACTCTAGTATTTATGGGCTACTGTTGAGTGATCAGGTTTGCCTCCAACATAAAAAAAATAAGGAATTGGCCAAATATCCCAAGAAGGGCATTGCTTTAAATGTGGTCTTGAGACTTGATGAGGATTTCATCGGCAAATGAAAAATTCAATTTACATTCATTTACTCTCAAATTCTCTGCAATTTCATCACACCATCTCCAATTTAGTTTCCCTCTCTTGGCTGTCATGCCATCATTAATTTATCCGATGACGTTCATCACTCCCAGAGACAAGCTTCTTCACATTTCCCGGCCAAGTCCCTTCATTTCTTTACGAACGACTAATGAGTCTTTTTTATTCATAATACCATTTGTTTACATTCTTGAGTTTGCGTGGCAATCTGGAACAACTCTGCTTTGTGTAATCGAAAGCTTTACTGCTCCGTATTTCATCATGTGTACTCCGTCTTACTATTTATACAGATAAAAAAGACCGACATTAATCTGTGATTGAGGATTTTCATTTTTGCTCAGGCTCCTGGTGAATGATTCAGCTGGTTTCATTTTATATTTGCTCCCGTTTTCATAGGCAAATCCTCCGTGTTTACATCAGGCTCAGGGGCTTGTTCTGTTCATGTCACGACCGACACGACCCATCTCCTCACCGGCTGCCCACTCTAGAATGTCCCGACTTGTATGTCAGTCACACTATGTTTGTTTTACACTGAATGTTTCCTCATTGTCTGCGTTCTGCTGATGTGATTGTCCCATTGACTCTGCCTTGCGACGTATCAATGCTCAGTGACTCATCATCAGTCCAAAGATATGCTCATCATCAGGTAATACTTGGTATTGCCTGCGAATTCTACCAAACACTTCGAGGCCGAGCCGAAAGACAACGATGTCCAGAGGCTGACTATCGTGCTTCGAAGAATCGCAAAGAAGAAGATCATCATCGTCAGAAACCGCTGATTCCTGTACAGGGTCGTGGTGAGTCGGAGCCTATCCCGGCAGAGGCAGGGCGCAAGGCAGGGTTATACCCAGGATGGGACGCCAGTCCATCACAGGCCACCCGGGGCAATTTAGTCCACAGGCCAATTAACCTATGCAGCATGTCTTTGGACTGTGGGAGGAAACCGGAGTGCCTGGCAAAAACCCACACGGACACAGGGAGAAAATGCAAACTACACAGAGACAAGTCAGCCCAGATTCGAACCTGGGGCCTTCTTGCTGCCTTGTGAATTGTCCTGACAACTTTTCCCCCCGTGCCCTCAGTTGTCGTAACATGCTTACACCTCCCGACACAACTGTTAAAAATAACTGCAACGGTTAACGGTTCCTTCCAGCTTAGATTAAAAATA
The DNA here is from genome assembly GCA_036362915.1 of Geotria australis. Lineage (NCBI taxonomy): Eukaryota > Metazoa > Chordata > Hyperoartia > Petromyzontiformes > Geotriidae > Geotria > Geotria australis. The sequence continues at coordinate 10,538,053 of JAZEWU010000002.1, read as the reverse complement.
CTGACAGACTGACTTACACGCTTCTCTTTTTGCTAAAATCATTACAAATAAACTCACTCTCATCCCAGTAAAATTGTTCGCTTACAAGATATGGCTGTTTTGCATTTTGTTCAATTTCATTTGCTAAGTAACTTTCGCTGTGTGCTTTTCTTTTGAATGTTCTGTTTTATCGTTACATGTTTAGAATTGCATCTAATATTGACCGCACGTTCTGTACCTGTCGGCAATCGTATTGGGCCTAGGCACTGTTCGCATATTGCCGCTTCCTCCAAAATTACAAATGTGTCATACAGAATCATTCTGAAGCTGCCCCGTTCCTACAGTATATTTTTCCCTATAAACCCTAATTGTCACCAAGCCATGCTGTGGTCATCCTATTTTGTATATAACTTGTTGCGGTCTTTGACGCCAAACACGTTTTTAAGATAAATCTCTGAGGATCAAGGCCCCGGTGGTGTAGCTATCGAGTGTACAGGTCGTGCAATTACATTGGGGCCCATGGGTTGAGGGGGCCCAGGTGGAAATGTCATTCCTTACTACGCCACTCGCTCCAGTCTCAATGCAAGAGCCTCATTGAGCCATACTAAGGCAGCCCTCCGGTGCATCCTGTAGCATAACTATTGAGAGTGCAGGCGGTGAAATTTCACCAGGATCCGAGGGGTTGGGCGGCCCAGGTGATGGTTGTGGAGATGAGCTGATTTCGGACAGGGTTGGGCCTATTTTATTCCTTGCACCAGGAGCCAACGCCAACCACGCTGTGGTAATTTTATGTTAGTTTCTCCATTATGTCTGCGTCCTTTCAATTTGCAGAACCTTATATTTTTTTGTTGTTGCAGTACACATATGTCTAGTAAATGCTAATTAGACGTAACTACGTTAAATTACGTTGTATAACACAACCAGGCTTGCTGCGTGTGAACGTGTGCGGAGCAGATGCTTGAAATATCCGCTTTCAATCAAGGCCCGCGCATGAGACACAATACAGAATATTCCTAATTTAGTCTTCACAAAACACACAGTAGCATTTCAAATTAACGCTTAGAATAACAGATTGTATTACACGGAATGTAATAAACTCACTTCGAAATGAAATTCTTTACATCAAGGCTCTTAAAATAAATTAGCAAGGGTCCCAAGTGACGAAGAAATAAAGATAAACATTGGCAACGTAGTAATGTAATTTCATATCGTGGGAACACTGCGATCAACACTGTGCAACTTAATGTTTAAAACAATGTTGACTTATTATTATTATTCAATTTGTAGCACTAAATGTGTGCAACAGAAAAAGTGTCGATAATTAAGCGCGCAACTTTTCTAGTCCACTGGACATCTGAGCACTCATTTGACATTAAAGCCCCCAATTCGTTCATTCTCCATTGTATTGTAAACGGCTTAATGTTAAGCGACAGACGGTGTACGAGGTAGCTTGGCACAGGGAGGGGTCTTGAGCGGCCAAGAAGCCAGCATGATTCCACCACAGTAAATATCTTTTCATCATACTGCTCAGTGTTAACTTTCAATGCAACGTGCAAACATTCTCTTTACAATATACTTTACATAATAGTGCACCTGGCATGTATATCGGTGTCCCGCTAGCATATCTGAGGCAAGCTGGTGCAGCACGCTCACGGCACGGATCGTTTTTCCACTAGCCCTTTGCCAAGCCGAGACAAAACCAATCCATGAAACTCTGACCTTAAAAAACATCTGAGTTTTGCTCAGGGCCAGGCGCAAGGTTAACACGCTTTGTTATACGCTGCATCAGTCGGTACTCGTTCACTGTGTGTGAGACCAGAGTCGGCGGCCCGGGTCCTGCAGTGGGAAAACAACTTGGTGTCTCCTGAGCCGCGTTGGCTGGTACAGCACTGGCACAGATCGGTTGTGCAGTGGAAAAAAAGTAGCACTGCTCACACACATCAGCTGTAATAATATGAGTAATTTTCGTTTCCTGACTGCATTTCATCCAAGGGTCGCAAGACGCTGTACTTAGCTAACATAACCATAAAAAGGTGGATAGAATCAAAATCTAAACTGAAATGAAACCCCACTTCAATTGAGTCCACAGCTGTGTTTTTCGGGATAGCCGTGTCGAGCGCTCCCCCTCTCTCCGTCGCAACGTTTCACCCCCCACATTGGAGGCATCCTCAGAATGCGGCTATCCGGAAAGAACATCTTATGAGAGTGCATACACTTTTACAACCAAATTACAACAGTAAAGCGACTTAAGTCTGAGGACGCAAGCCACTCGCTGTACAGACAAAAGAGTGAAATGCTAAAAGACTGAAACATTGTTAAAGTGATAAGAGGGTAAAATGTAAGCAGAAGGCTTTCCTCCATCACAGGGCATTCATCCTGTTATCTAGTCTACCATTCAATGCATGTTGAAAGAGGTTGGGTTGAACCACACTTTGCCCCAACATATCAGGTCCACTGGTGAAATTAATGAAGTGCGTCGATTTTCCTGGATGGACGACTGTACTCGGCATGTACTCGGCATGACAACAAATGATGTGTATAATCCGAGCACATCAATTAGCACATTCCACCTTGGGGAATTACGGGAGCACAAGATTATTTCAAATAATGAAGCATATCTGATAGCGACGCTTAGAGATACAGGGAAATGAACAGCTCACAGAGATTCTACTTCCTTCCTTTAATTCTGCAGTCACAATTAGGTGGTAACGCAGGCGCGTGGAATTCTTCAGTTCATTTTACGTCATGGCTTTCATTTGTTTTATCTAGGTTTTATTCAACGTCATCATCAGCAGTGATGATAAATCCACTTTGGGAAGAAGGCCTCCGTCAAGCTGTCGCCATCTCCCGCAATCTAGCGATGTAACAATCCACCGGCACCTACATTCGAGCTGATCTCGTCTTCTCAGACGCGATCCGTTCCTTGGCTGCGACTCTGTCACGAATCTTGACCATCAGCCGACATCCCGTCCAGTGGAGCTGTCCTGCCAAACCCACTTTTCTTAACACTTAAAATGCGGTCTTTAACCTGCATATGTTCGCTAATCCACGTGTTCCTCTGTCTGTCCCTCAGTGTAATTACAAGCCTGCATTTCTCCATGCTTCTATGCATACTTGTAGTTTTTGTTAATTTTTGCGTGTTACTGATCGTATTTCTAAACCATAAGTCAAAGCAGCTAGTAGCATTGATAAAACTGCTTTACCCCAGCTTAATAATTATTATGCTAATAATGTCGTTTACATAGGTAAGCCTCATTAACTATCACGATTTGGATGACGAGATAATTTCTTCGAGCGAATGTGTGTGTGGGAAGCAACTGGAGAACACTCATACATACAGGCAGAAAACACCCTTTTCTCAGTCTCTCACAATCGTACATGCTATCCTGCCCTTTCAACATGTTCTGTTGCTATGGTTCATTGATACAAGACAACATTGCATAAATTGCCATGCAAATTAAAACTAAAACCTGAGTAGGAAATGCAATTACGCGGACAAATGACACGTGGAAGCATATACAGTGCTATACAGACATAGACACAGGCATGCATACAGAATGAGGACAGGAACAATTAATGAACAGATTGATAACAATTAATCATTTGATCAGCAATCGATTACAGATGCTGCCCACCGCAGGGTGACTGGAGGTGAATAATGTGTTCCCCAGACTGCTCAAACCCCACGTCCTCCGGGCCTGTACGAATGCAACGATATTCAGGCCAGGAGTGTAATGTACCTACAGGGTGTGCCATATAAATTGAAGCATAGGGATGCGTGTTTTAAAGTAACAGCTGATATCTTAAACAGGGTTCACCGTAATTTTCTTGACAGACTACAAATGTGTAAGGATTATAATGGTGAACACATTATATGAACGAAGTGAATTTTCAAAACTGTTATCCATGCTATATCTCGTTTTCATTCTTTGTTTTGGTCCTAATGTATTCTGTACGGTTCAATTCACATGGGCCACCGTGTATATAGTGCTCCTGTGTTGTAGATTATATATATATTTGGAGTTATGCACAAACTCGGTGTCTTATTTTAGCCGGGCGGTGGCGGGTCTACACGTGGCCTGTAATCCAGCACTGTGCAAGCGATGGCCGGTGAATCGCAGAGGCGTTGTGAGACTCGCTCCCCGTGGCTGGTTGAGGTGGTGCGGTACCCGCGTCTCCACGAGAAAGCCGTACAGCCAGTGGACTGACTGATCGACCTCTGGTTCCATCCGTACAGAGATAACGTTGCTCCCTCGCACATATTGAGTTTCTCCAGGTACTCCAGTATCACGTCACGCGTGTAAGCACAAAACATTGGCTGAAAACATCTTAAAATAAAACAAAACCCAAGGAAAGATCCTCCTAAATTAAACCGAGGACTCAGTGTCACTTCGCTCGATAAATAAGCCGTTATTGTGAATTCAACACAGGCAATAGCTGGAGGGGACTGGACAAAATGCATGCATTTATAGAATTAACGGATGGATGTCACAGCTTTTCATATTATACATGGGGAGCGAGAGCTAGAGCAGATTGCATGCGAAGCAAAAGCAGAGCGAATCATTACTCATTCTGTTAAATCAGTGAACGTTTGAGAATTTCTTTCCAAAGCTGTTCTTTCGGGATAGCCGTGTCGCGTGCTCCCAGTCTCTTCTTTGCAACATATCGTGGAGAGACTCAAAACGCCCGAGGATGCCTCCGGCGTAGGAGGCGAAACGTCGCGACGGAGCGAGAGGGAGCACTTTACACGGGTATCCCAAAAAAACAGCTTTGGAAAACAACTCTCATGCATCGAGCCGTGAAAACCTGCATCAGTACACAGTGACCATTTGTTTACAGTTTGATCAACATTTAGTGTGTTGTTGCACACACACAGAGTTCTTTTGGCCCCGCTCCCCTTTAAACAAGCTCACACTACAGGGTTGTAGAGAACATACACTTTTTGTGTCGAGAGAAAAATACCTTCAGCTCATTTGGCTTCTACCTTTATTACTCATAACACTCTATTAGCCCTCTCCACGAAGGCTCGTACACTTCATCTTTTCTCCATTATGGCCCATCACGTTTATTGTTGAGAACCTTTCCAGCTGCTTTTTAAAACGAGCTAATGTAACACTCGTGGAGATGTTAGCACGAGTCTCTAACTTCTTTCTGAAGCGTGTTTCGCTCCTTTCTTCTTAGTCTTCGTTAAATGGACCCGCGCTCAAATCTGGAAGTCTTCACAAACCCTGGCGCGTGAACACTCGCTCGTGTAGTAAATACAATATGTAGCACTTGCCCGAAAGTCACGCGTGTTTGGGTTTGCAATTTTTTCCCCTTCTTCTTTCAAAAATTCACGTAGTCCAGATGTGTAAAAATTCAACACATTGCTCACCCGGCCCTGTGCTTTGTCTAAAGCATTCTGTGACGGTATCGCAATCCTGTCCCATTAGGGTACCCTCGTATTTAATTTGATTCTCTTACCCTTAGGCAAGGCTATTCAATGCTGGCAATCTTAAGGCTGAGAAATAAATAAACACATCCACACAAATACGCACATTCACACACACATCAAATATGTACAAAGGAAAAAAAGACTGCATTAGTTTTATAGACGGTTGGGGTTATTGCTGTTAGAGATCACCTGTTAGGTCCAGCATACCACAGGAGGAAGCGGAGCAGAAAAAGCACCATACCTGACCACCTTTGTCTTATGAATGCTGATGTGGAAAATCACCGGTCACCCATTCTGGCCGAATTAATAATAATAATAATAGCATTTATATAGCGCCTTTCACCCGAGGGTCACAAAGCGCTGCACAAAGCTGCATGTCAACAACGACAGAGAAACGACCAATGAGAAACTCAGGTGAGGTTCAAAAACAAATATTCATGGCCACGGATTGAACTTGGATGATTGAGCTTTAGAGCAACTCTGCCAACCACCACGCCACACTACTGCCCCGCCCCCCCTCCATCTCCCATTGATATAGATCTACACCCACTTATACAGTAGTTAAATATGGTATACTGGAACTAATGTAAAAACCATCCCACATCCCACATGTGATATTTTTCAGTGTAATCTCTCATCTCCTGTGGATATGCGGATTCCTGATGAAAATAATTCCTTTCTGTGCCGTTCGATCATGGCTGAGCAGCCCTTTAGAGGTCATCTTCACACTCTCGCAGCCTCTGATACTCAGGGAGCGTGTTGGCCGAGACGCGTGAGGTCTGGGCCTCGGTGTGGGCGGTGGGACGGTGCCTCCTGTGCACAAACACGTGTTTGTTTCCCATCCAAACGCAGTCGCCTTGGGTTCCACCTGGCATTGACCTTGCGGAAGCGCAAACGGTCACGGGATTATGGTTTCCACAGGCTCGTGCTAAAGCCTTCAGCCTCGCTAATGTCCCGGATCGTGAGGAAGAAAGGGGCTGCAAAAGTGGCCTTTCCAACACATGTGGCGCTCGCTTCTGTTTTTACAGCGTGTCCATGGCTCGCATTTGCACGACAGATTGATCATCGGGGCACTTCCCACAGTCCTCAGGGCTGGCCACACTGCTCAAAAATGTTCTGGCTCGACAGGCCGGGCTAATTGCTGCCTGGCAGGAAAATGCTACCGACTCGTGTGCCTTCAGCAGTTAGAAATGGCTTTAATGACCTATAAACGACCTGTCCTGCAAAAGGGCCCAATAGCCCTGAAATGAAGAATGTTCCCTCTGAATTCCATGGGCTGATCCACATATGGGACGAGGAATTCCAGGAGGAATCACATTACCATCAAGCCTTGACACGTACATCAATCTCCAGGGACACATGTACTGTGCTGTTTACAATAATTAGACGTGGAATATTAGGAGTGTTTCAATTTACAACTGTCGGCTAATTGCGGTAACGTGGACCTGCTGTTGTCTGTATTTGTTTGTTTGTTGTCTTAGGTGTAAAACATTTATCGGAGACACAAACCAGGCGCAGCGTTTCGTTTACATCAGGGTCCCTGGGAAGCCATTGGGTCACATGCAGCTGCTAATGGAATTTTCTATGATTACATAAAAATGACATAACCTATTAAATAATGCATGGGAATAAAACACAACTCCAATAAGCAGATCCGGGACAATTAAGGTCAAGTGCTCAGGACAATTCAGGACAGGATAATGGCAGTTGCGTTAAAAACGTAACTGCGTTTCACAAGCTTAAACATAGCTGCATTCATTCACAGCAGATAATGAAGAAAATAATCATGTTTATTTTCATATAGCACCACTTATGCAGATCGAATGTCAACACACTGCAGACATTTGTAACGCGTGCAAGTTTTGCACATGGAAGTGCTTTCATTAACAATTTTCCAAGCTCTGTTGTCCTTCACCGGGATTCTTGACCAATCTCATTAATGAGCGTGTATGCATGGGTCGATAAAATCAGTCAATGGCAGGAGTGATGTGGAATTCGGCATCCCGGGACCAGGAAGCATGGAATCAGTCCAGCAGTGGATAGGCCATGGCTGATGATGGTATTTGCGTATCACGCTATAGTGCGTGCGTGGGAAAAGGTACATAAACCACGTGATATATTCCGTATCAAGCCTCACTCTTAGTTTGTGCGTGTGTATATCCGAAGGCAACTTGAGCTGCGGCATATCTTAATTATTAAACAGATACTTGCATACGTGTTTATTTTTGATGCCTTGCCACCAGCATTGAGTGTAACTACCTGATCATTAATTTACAAATTTGCTCATTGCACGCTGTTATTTTTTAGGAGCAGCCGAAGAGAAAAATAACGTTCGGCCAGAATTGTCATTGTTATGAGAACAAGGCATACGACACTTTTAAAGTGACATCATATTGATTCTTAGCTTTAGGACTAATTCTTGTTGGCGCTACACTGTGCGACATTTACTAAATAAGGGGTTGTGGATATTTGTTAAATGTCATTGTCAACACACAGAGACGTATCGATGTATCACAACTACTGTATCAATAACAAGCAAAACACAGCTTTTCCGATCAAAGAATACGTGGTATGGTATCTTATATATATAAAGATACATTTTATTTTCTGCCCTTTGCAATTCACTGCTAAAGGCTTCTCTATACTGTGTCATTCATATGGGTTATTTGGTCATACTTCACCACGCCGGTCAATGAAGACTGTTGAAGGATTGGCCGACAATGGTACAAACATCACTCACCACTGCTGTTAGGCATGGCCAGGAATTAAACTGAGGTTGCCAGGCTCTAACTGCAGTGTGCCAACCATCACACCATCGCTCGATAAAAACACAATCGTTAAATCTGCAAGAACAGCTCCTACATTTTTTGCAATAAAACGTATACAGCTCTGGATTTGTGTTAAGATTCCTTTTTTGCCATATAGTGGCAGATAATTTTCACGTTTAGTGATTTGTGCCTTAACGGTGGCGCACAGCGACCCGAGGTCTTAAAAGTGACGCCGCTGAGCTGTCGACATTCACTTTATAGTGCGCTGTGCTTTTATGAAAACCCCGCAGAAATTACCCGGTGGCTACAGGCATCAAAGCTGTCAACCCCAAGGTGCATACCCACGTCTGCAAAGAGTGGGCTAACCACTAGTCTCAGCCACTCCACTATAAAAGCATCATTTAATATTAGGCCCATTCGTGGATGTGCTATCATTAACGCCGCCCCTACTCCAAAAGGCAAACGCCATTATAGATATTCTACGAATTGTCTATTTCTTGAAAGTGACCTTTTCTTTAACTCCATATTGCTTTCCCTTTAAAGCAGAGCTGTGCGTGAAAGATACTTGAATCCCACGCCCACACGTGGTGTCCATGCGTCACGTGCATTCAGTGAGCAGTGGGGCATGCTTTTCCCGTTTCCATGACGACACTCAGCATCTACTTGTAATGGCTTGGTGCATGCACTGAAAATCCCAATACACAGTCTATACACGTATAGTACGGTATAATATTAATGATGATAATAATAATAATAATAACAATGTGCAGCCCTTTGTAAAGGCACTGCTCGATGAAGGCCTCCCGTCATGCTGTCTGTCTGTCGATCAGCCTTGGGCTTTATTTGACCACTTATTTGTGGAAGGGTGGGGGTGAGTAGCGCTGCTGTCTCACAGCAAGCAGGTCCCGGATTTGATTCCCGGTTCGGGTTCCTTTCTGTGTGGAGTTTGCATGTTCTCCCCATGTCCGCGTGGGTTTTTGCTGGGTACTCCGGTTTCTTACGACAGCCAAAAGACATGCTGCCAAGGTTAATTGTCCAGATTAAATTGCCCCCAGTGCTCTGGGATGTCGTCACGTGCTTTCCCCTCCCAACTGGACAACTGTTAAAAAGAGCTACATCGCTCAACTTGTCCCTTCCAGCTTGGTTAAAAACGGACTGACTTGACTGATAGTTCACCACTCTGGATTATGCAAATTGATGAAGAATCGGGTCCAACACCAAGTTCAGGTGTCACTCGATGATGATATTAGCCACGGCCAGGAATCCACCTTAGTTTAGATCAGAGTGCGCTAATTGCGGCGTCACCACTCTATCCCAGCTGTATCAACATGAAGTGAAAACGAAACTTTTTTTTTTCTCACGCAGAGCTAGTAAACAGACTTAGCAGTGATGTCGAATCTATATCCAGCTTCGCTACAGAGCCTCCTTCACCCACGTCCTCTCCATCTGAGCTCAGTTGAAGCAAGGCCTCTATTCACACCAATTTCACAGTGTCGAGGCTTCGGCTGTGAGCTGCAGCAGGTAAAATTACATTCTGATAACACCTCGAAGTTGGGCTGTGTATTTACCCTTGAGCCGAAATTCAAAGGCAACGATAAGCTGCTTGAAATCCTTGAACTTATCCAAACTCACCTGAGTGAAATAAACCTGGGTGCGATCGACAGCGCTTCAATGCTACTTGGAGCCAGATCCACTTATCCATCCAGCAACGGATTTAAACAAAGAGTGCACAGAACTAAAACCGTTTGAGTGGCGCGGCTATTTAGTGCACAGGCAGTGCAACTGCACCGGGTCCTGCAATGTAAAGAGGGCCGAAGTACTGAGCTATGACGAGAGGAGGAAATTGGTTTTGTCTCCTCAATGTCAGAAAGTCAAAGAAGAGCATTATTCTTTTTGCATCATAGTCATTTAACGGACCTCTATTCAACGGACTTCGGAAGCAATGAATGCTGTCCGCTACTTCCGTGATAAGCAGTCTGCGTTGGAAATAATGGAAGTAATATGTTTTATTTTAGTGTTTTTTTAATTGCTGCTATTATATTGTGGGTAGGCAGGGTGGTGTAGTGGTGATATCTGCACCTCATTGAAAGAGTGTCTTGCCCAAGGCGGTTCGATTCTGTGTGGAGTTAGTGTGTTCTCCCCCTGTTCTGCATGGGTTTCCTCCGGATAATCTAGTTTCCTCTCACAACAACAACAAAAAAACCCAGCAATTAATTAACCGATAACATCATGATATTTACGGACGCAGCTGGAGGGTTGGCACCGGCTCATAATATATAGGTTGTTATAAGATATCGTCATCACCGTATATAATCATCTTGATATAATGATCATGATAGAACGGACACCCATTCCCCACCCATTCGTCCGTTAAGTCGAGGTTTTACTGTCCTGCATCTGCTCGCTTGGCTGACGCAGAGGAGACATGCACATCTGCCTTTACGATAGCAGTCTTAGCGAAAGCCGTTAATAAGGTAAAATATAAAGGCATTGCCGTTACACTTGAGCAGTAATTAATTAGGACTGCCTTTTTTTGTTTCATCACTCAACATTAAAGTGCACGGGGATGTTAATTGAGCAGGCCACCTGCTGAAGAAGGTGGATTTGTCACAAATACTCTTGGGTAGAATTGTGCGAACCTATTTTTTATGGAATTATTTCTACGTTGCAAACTATACTCAGGATTGACATCATTTTCCTGCTTGTAATAAATCGACCAACAGAAGATCACAATATTTCAAAGTTCCATCCGTTCATATTCATATTTAATCACATTTCATATTCGGGGTGGTCCAGATGTTTTGTGACCCCATTTTTTTCATTTTCTCATTCATTTATAACCCTGATTTAATTATTTTAGATAACTGATACGAGTTCATATACTACAGTATGTATATTGATTACATTGCATTATACAAGCACAACATCGCAACAAGCAATGCTTATTTATTTAGTGTGTATTTTTCTTATTTATCATGTGTATGTCGTGTTGATGTAAGTTTATCTGGACAAGGGACTAAATGGCAGGTTTTTAACAGTTGTCCAGCGGGGAAGGGTAAGCAAGTAACAACATATCAGGGCACCGGGGACAATTTAGTCAGGAAAATTAACCTAAGCAGCATGTGTTTGGACTCTGTGAGGAAACCGGAGTACCTATGTCCTGCACTTGTCCTGGCACCGGTTGACCCACTAGCCCTGATGCCGGCCGCGGGGCTCCGGGGCTCGAGATCGGCCGTCCCCGGAGCTGCTTGGAGATTCCTCATCCTCATCACTCTCTCTCTCTCTCTGCGTCTCTCCACCAACTCGGGATGTTTGAAGGACACCTCGTCATCCTCGGAGTCACACATCGCTGACACGACGAACACCGGGCTTCTTCTTTCGAGACCCGGCGCGTCGTGTGGCCACGGAGCTCGCCCAAAAACTACCTCCCGATGCCCACTGGTGGCACCGTTACATGCCCAAAACCCCGTGACCTAAGCCACGACTCAGAGTTATTAATTAACCCCCTTTTCTATAGGACTGCCGTCGCTCATCCTCGCTTCTCCGCTCGTCCACTATCACGAAAACATCACATGGCTCTTTGGGGTTACTGGAACACCAAACTCCACCTCTGTTGCGACCGGAGCACAAGGCCTCCATCAGCCAATTTAGCTAACGAGGTTCCTCCCCACCTCGAACCCTCTTATGTTATCCCTCTACAATGTTGTCCAACTACACCTGGTTAAAACTCACACGGACGAACACGCAAACTCCACACAGAAAGGCACCCGATCCGGGAATCGAACCTTCTTGCTGTGAGGCGGCAGCGCTACTCACTGTGCTACCCACCGTGCCCCCCCAGGTGGAGGAGGCCTTCACTCAACAGCGTGTTGAGAAAGGTCCGTGCTCTATAAGCAGCACATTAACAATGCCAGCCACTTGTTTTGTCCTTCGCATAATTACAGACGGTCCCGTGTTACTTTCAGGGGCAAGAAAAAAAGAGCACATCCTTATTGATTGTATGAACGACGCACGCATAATACAAGTAGGAAAGCCTTGCGTAAAATTGAACGCTGCTCGTCATTTGTCAAGGCCCGCATGAGGCGGCTGTGCAATGGAGCTAATCAACTGTTAATGCGGCCAATCATTCGCTCGCATCTGGGATGTACCTCGTACAGATGAGCTCTGCACAGTCCGAACAAATTGAGGCAATGATATTAAAGATATGGATGAAAGTTTCCAAATTGGACATGACAACCCTGTCTTGCATGAAGTATATAGGTCTTTATACGTTCTGTACAGTTCCTATTTCTTTTGCCTAATATACAACCATTAACATATTTTTCTTCTTCTTGTTTTTTGTGTTGTTGCATAATTTATGCACCTAATTAGTCACGTATTGATTTGTCTGTAAATATACCTAAGTGAAGCTGTGGCTACCCATCTCTTTTTTCATGTATCTGGGCTGTAACATAACATACAACTCCGGGCCAATATGTTGCCTCTGAGTTGAACTATTAATTAATCGACCAACGCTGACTAAGATAAAAGGGCTTTACCAAAAGCAAACCTCCAGCAATCCACAACCAACGTAACGCGACTCAATGCCAGTTGTTAGACTGCCCACCACCTCCCGTCCAGCGGCACCCACATGTATTTACATTAAATGTCTATCGCACCTCACGTAGCCAATCGCACTAATCCGAGGCGTGCTCATCAGCACACGTGAAACTCTTTCTATCCGACTGTGTTCGTATTCTGTGATTAGCCGAGTAATGTAACTGAGTAATTGCTTGTATAACTGGCTATTACAGCTCTACACAAATGTGTCGATTGAGACGACACAGGGTGTTACGCGTATTCATTTAATTTAACATGCAGATACTAAGACCGAGAGGCGCGTCCTGAATAAATGTTTCACGCAAACACTGGCTCCAAATTAGTTTTTTCTCAAGGTGTCCACGCGAATCTCAGCTCGCGTGGCAGTGAATCAAATAAATAATGCCATATGTGAAAAGGTTAAAGAGATGCCTTCTCGTGTTTGAGCAGCGAAACAGCCTCATGTTTCATAGTTGTGAATCACAACCCCAGAATTGGTGTCACATACTTTAAAATAAATATACATATCAGTACCCAAAGAACGGAGGCAGCTGTTGCGCAGTTAGTGCACTGCGAGCTCAGAAACCTGAGCTTGATTCCCGTCCACACTTCATTGGCAAGCGATTACCACAACAATACCCTACCCCTATCATCGAACCTATAGTAAAGTATTGCATGAAAATGTCTTAAGCCAGCAGTGGATTGAAAAAAAAACTATATTTTTTAGGCCCACGTGAGTGTGGTAGAACAGCAAGTGGGTAGCGCACCGTGCGTTGAGCCCAGTCACCCGAGTTCAATTCCCAACCATGGGCAACATGACTGTTGGCCGATATCCGAACTGATATCTGGCCCACACCTCAACAGCCCCCACTGGTGAAGTGTGGTCAACCAGTCAACCTGCCCCACACGACGCGCGGAGATATTCAGCAGTGAAATAACAAAGGGCTGTACAAACGGAGTGTAAGCACGCGACCAAATTATAAACAGCCTGTTTCTACCTGTAGCTTAACACAGGTGAGGCTGAGTAAAATGTAATCATAATGGGCACAACGACCAGTGCCTTTAAAAATATGAATATTCACAGATGCTACACCATCGTGGTGGGACGGCTTGGAGCTCACAGACCATAGCAGGAATGTCACCACCAAACTTCACAATGAAGTGTCCAACAAATCCACGACTTAATTTAGCACATGGAGAAATGTACCAAATACTGCTGCCGAAGGCTAGTCGCGGTTTTGCTTCGTAGCTCTCCGACGTCTTTTTGGGTCGCATTGCGTGCTGTTCGACGAGATATTTGAAATTTCACTCCGTGTGCTGGGACCTGCGCATCACCGTGAACAAGCACACGGGTACGACCCCATAACACAGCGGAGAACGGGACAACGACAAGTATGAAGTGTTGGTTAAGGCTGAGATCATTTGCCCAGAGCATGTGTGTATTGGACAATTGTGTCAATGCACACATGCAGCAGCAGTAGCAGCATACAAACAAGCATAGCTCAATGTTTTGCTCAAGGGCTGAGATGATGTGATATTTTTTCATCCGCCCAGAAAATGCCTGAACCATAAAAGTCAATTGCATCCCGTTTTCAAGTTAAATGTGGCAATTAATCAATTCCCCTATAAGTTGAACAAGAATATCTTGTAAATATCTGCATCACTGCAAGTGTCTGTCTCTTGCGTCTTAGTCCTTGTACGTCGATATCTTCTCAATGTTCTCTTGCATTTTTTTGTACCCAAGCAACACTCGTATTACCTGCTCAGCAAAAGCGTCTTAGGAACAAAAAATACCATGATAAACAATGTTTTTCTTTGGCGAGGGAGGCCGGGATGGGTGGTCGTGGTGAAAATTCTTGATAGGAAGTGTCAAGTCTGTCATCTATTCACTGAGGCACCGTGTCTAGATTTTTATGATCACGGGATGAATGTATTGTACGGTCTTGTGTCCCTGATGCCACTCTTAAAAGACAAACATTTCATTAAAATGAGCTGCAGGGTAAGCTGAAAAATACCGTAAAAAGGTCATTGATCGTACGCTATACTTTATCCATGGGGTCTGGATGAATCCTGCAACAGCCAATGTAGAAACCGCAGCCAGTAAATAATTGAGTAAACTAAATAATAAATGTTGGCCAATGAGTAATTTATCGACCAATCACGGCAAATCTTTGCAGAAACGCTTCAATCCCTCGTTATCCCGGAATCAACATGGCTTAAGACCACAGCTGAAATTTAACAATGTGCAATTTTTTTAACACCGTTTGGAGTGGTGGTGCAGTGGTTAGTGGCACTGTGCTATGAGCCCCATGACCTGAGTTGTGTTTCCTGCCAAGACTAACATTAGTGGTAATTGATATCTGAACGAGTTCCCCCCCGACAACCCTCCCAAACAAGCCCAATGCCTTTATCAACCGGCGCAATGAGTAGTGCTGCTGCCTCACAGCAAGAACGTCTAAGTTTGACTGCCGGCTCGGGTACCTTTCCGTGTGGCGTTAACATGTTCTCCCCGTGTCCGCGTGGATTCTCTCCCGCAGTTCAAAGATTTGCTGCCTAGGTCAAATGCCCTGACTAAATTGCCCCCCGGTGCCCTGATATTTTTTTTACTTCCTTACGCCTCCCCGCTGGACAAATGTTAAAAAGAGCTACATAGCTCTACAAGTTCTTTCCAGCTAAGATACAAACTGACTGACTTCACTGACAATGACCAGTATGGTAAAAGTATGGTCAAACATGGGCACCTTTTGCCAGGATACAGATGATGTCCATAAAGGGTCAAACATCCCACTTAACCAAACTGCCATTAAGAGCCTTCTTCCACCAGTAGGGCTGTTATTTGTTATCTATACTGTTTTAACGGTTTAACCACGCGTTCACGTCACGGTAATCGTGCATGTACAGGAAAACGCTGGTAACTCTAGCGATAAAACAGAACCGTACATTCTTTGAAAACGGCTCTCACAAGTAGGCTAATGTAAGTTTGAGCAAATGACTGCTCGTTTCCTGCACGTGACATTAATTGGGCACAGCTCTATGAAACGCGATAATTTTAAAATCGTTACTCCGCTGTTAGTCTTAATTACTCGCCCGACGTGGTGCATTAAAAATCAATACACCTACGCCTTCGCTCGGTGAACTCTGATGATTCAACTTTTTCACACGGATGCTCTAAATGTGATTTTTTTTTGTGTTAAAATCGTGTTTTTTGTTTCAACAACGTAACACAGCAAGGGGCAGGAACCCGGGTCCGCGTGTTCGCACATCGACACGTGCAAGAGGGGCTCATACGTTGTAAATGCAATTCAAAACAATTCTCAAGCATGGTCCACTCCTTGATAAATAGGCAAACTGTATGATAATGGTTTGCAAAGCTGTTCTTTCGGGATATCTGTGTCATTTAGCGATCCGCCTCTCTCCGTCGCGACGTTTCGCCTCCCACGTTGGAGTCATCGTCAGGGATTCTGAGACAGTCCCAAAGGAGAGAGGGGGAGCGCTCGACACGACTTTTAAAATATAACAGCTTTGGACAGTAATTCTCATGCATCCAGCCGTGAAAACCTTCATCAGACAAGCTATATATTCCCTTCACGTGTCTGTTGCTCTACGTTTTACAAAACATACGCACATCCAATCAGCCACACCGCCTTCTGTGAGTGAATCACTTGAGCAGCATTGGTTCAGCACAAGCAAACCCTGGACCGGTTTTGACATTCAGTGTCCCATCAGCTGTCAGGTTTGCTTGAGCACGTCATCACGTGCGTGTTGGAACCGGCTGGAGTTTGGCAGTCGCGTGTAGCGTGGGCCCCGAGCGCGAGCGCTAACACTCCCGCGGCGTCTAGGGTTTTGGAATTTCACAACACATTTCAATCAGCAGCATCCCTTCTTTGGACTGTCTCAAGAGCTGATAGAAAAAAAACTGACCAACCCATGCAGCATGAGCTTGTTTAAAGCGGGCCGCGTATAAACCTCGTGGGGATAGGGCACGATGCAATGTAAAAAAATAAACTTTACCCACGTGTTAAACGTTACACAGAATGAGAAACGATGCGACCTGTTTATGTCTATAACGCATTATGCCCTGGCTGCCGCCCCTTGTGTATATGAGCAAAGGCTGCGACGCCTATCGCTTAATTGCACTCACTCCTGTTCTAACATTTGATTACATGCCAGTAAGAATTTAGAAGTCGGGGCTGAGGCTTCAAGGAGGGGTGGTGGGTGGTGTTGCTCAAGCGCAACGAAATTTTTACACGTTCTTCCTTCACCGATCCTCCCAATTCTCTCTCTCTCTCTCGAGGCCGCCTCTCTTAAATAAATCTGAGCACAGGCTGGAGTTGTGCGTTAAACGCTAATAATGCCCGTATCTACCGCGCACTGTCGGGCTACATTAAGCCCGTGGCGGTTCGAGGCGCCACACGTGTTCTGGCCGTGAGATATTGCGGGTTCACCGTGGGCGCCAACCACTAAGAAACGCGTGCCGTGACAGAGATCGATTTTAATCTCTGTTTGCCTATCCCACGTGCGGATCATTGAACCTGGGTATAACAGGCACCGTTCGTACGGACGTGCAACACTGCTGCAAGCAACGTAAATAATAAAACACGTTATTTGATGAATGCA
This sequence comes from Geotria australis, assembly GCA_036362915.1. NCBI lineage: Eukaryota > Metazoa > Chordata > Hyperoartia > Petromyzontiformes > Geotriidae > Geotria > Geotria australis. Next base: position 10,520,677 of record JAZEWU010000002.1, on the reverse strand, counting down.
CTCATATGCATCACTCGATTGCCCCAATGATTGTTATAAATTCCGTTTGCAATTGTGTTCTATCCCCCCCCCCACACTTTTTAAGTGTTAGTACACGTTGCGGTATTGTCGTGATTGATGACGGATGATTTTGAGGATGATTAATATTAATAATTTATAACACAATTTGAAGCGTATACTACTTTACATTTTAACATGAGTATTACTGTAATTGCAGCGTGGGTATTATTACTGATTGGATAATTACCACATTACAGTATTTTTTTTTTCAAAAGATGTTGTTGTTATTAACTTTGCCACCACTGTAGAGCCATGGGTATCACCTTACCACTAAGCGTCGTCATTATAACTATTCTACAACACAAGCACCCGCCCGCGCACGGGTGACTACAACCAACTCAAAGACAAGGCGACACAGAATCCCCCGTGTAGCCTTCACAAACACGAGGGCGGTGTGTGTGCCGAGCACATCTCCCGACCGCCTTTGTCTCTCCACTGGGTAGCATTTTGCACAACACTCCAGATACTGACAATTGTTTTCAAGATATCCGTGTCGATCGTTCCCCCTCCTCTTGCCTTCACAACGTGTCGCCTTCCACGTTAGAGGCATCATCATTAGCCTAGTCATTAGCCTGATGATGTCCCTAACGTGAGAGGTCACTGGAGCAGGACTCTACAGCTGGCTGCTCTTCCTGAGGCCAACCTCCTGTAGTCGGAGGGCCTTCAGATCGTTATTTGTCCGGAACCTCCGCCGAGACATGTTCACCAAGGGAGAGCCTAGCAGGAGTGCTGAACTCCAGACCTGTCCACCAAGAGATACCCTAGCAGGAGTGCTATACTCCATGTGTTAGACTCACCTCCATCAACATACTACAGGTACTAATTTAGGTTTGAGTCGACCTAGAGGAAGGTGCCAGAACTACTACTGATGTTGATCATCCCTGGCCGGGAGTCGAACTCTGTCGGCAGGGTTCGTGGTGCAATACCACACACACGAGACGCGCGCAGAGAAGTCAATCGAGTGACACGGACCAGCGTGGAGTGGTGGTGTGCGGTGGTGGTGTGGGGTGGTGGCGCGGGGTGTGGGTGTGGGCTGCTGGTGCGGTGTGGTGGAGTGGGGTACTAGAGTGCGGTTCTGGTGTGCGGTGCTGGTGTGGCGTGGTGGGGGGCACGACGTCTCATTAGTGAGGCGTACATCATCAGCAAGAGGCCACGAGTCTGAATCCTTAGCGTTCACGGGCGAGTGAGGCACGAGCGACGCGCCCACACTATATACAAGCGGGGACCGCCGCCAATCAAGGGGAATTCCGCATGCCTGACAAAGAGACAAAGACAAAGATCCCCTATATAGCCTGAACAGACTGTAGGGACAAGTGCTGTTAGCGAGCACCTATGAAGGTCGACACGGCACACGAGGGGGTGGGTGACCAGCACCACGCCCGGCCGCCTTTGTCTCCCTAGTGGCGATATTTACACACCGCACTAGGTACTCATTTGAGGCTGAGTCGACCTAGGGGAGGCCCAGGACCGGTTTCAGAAAATCGGTCACTGGTGTTGGCCGTGAGCGGGATTCGAACTCGGGTCGCCAGATTCGTAGCCCAATGCGCTAACCACTGGGCTACCGCTCCCCACTCCGCATGCCTGCACACGTACACAGACACAAATACAACGACAAAGACCACCCCCCGGATAGCCTTCACAGGTTGTATGGTCAAGTGAAGTTAGCGAGCACCTATGAAGGCCGACACGGCACACGACGGGGTGGGTGGCCAGCACCACGCCCGGCCGCCTTTGTCTCCCGAGCGGCAATGTTGACACACCGCACTAGGTTACTCATTTGAGTCTGAGTCGACCTAGGGGAGGCCCAGGACCCGTTCAGAAAATCGTCACTGATGTTGGACGTGAGCGGGATTCGAACTCGGGTGGTCAGGTTTGTAGCCCAGCGCGCTAACCACTGAGCTACCGCTCCCCACTCCCGAGAGACACAAATAAACGAAGAACACTTAGGCTCCTTGTCACGTGAGCTGCACATTCAGAACCACGGGAGCTCTGGACAACAATGCCAATTCACGCGGCTCGCTATTGACAGCGTTTCCGGACTGATTTTGAATAGGTGAACAATTTCGCCGCATGGATTTACCGCAAACGAAGAACAAATCGCATTGATCGCATTACGCACAAGGGAAGCGGTCCGCAACGAGTTATTGTTTTCAACCTCCGAGTGTGAAGCGTTTTTACTAGTTATTGCACGACTGTGATCATGATTAACTGGACGAGAGGTGATTGGCAGTGCTTGGTAGCACAACTTGCACCGAGCCGCGTTAAATTGGGTGCAGTTTGGTGGGGGTTTCCTAGCTTCAAAATATAAGATGTCAACGCGACTGTCATTTTTAGATGGGCCCGAGTAATTAACCACGAAAAGTAACTTAACTATGGTGATCTTTTTCAACGTGAGTAGATTCTAAATCCACCCTACCCAGTTCTGCCCGTTTGATCACTGATCACGCTGGTCAGTGCGGATTGGAGAGGGGGTGTTGTGACCGGCTCGGGCATCACTCGCCACTGATGGTAGCCGTGAACGGGAATCGAACTCACGTCACCAGGTTGGTGGCGCAGTGTGCTAACCACTGCCCCACAACCCCACGCAATTTTGTTAAGAGCTGTCAACCAGTATTTGTCTATAACACGCTGTTTGTATTGATGTTTCTCTTCCTCTTGGTGGCATCTGTTTGCAACGTATAGGTTGGGTTTATAGACGTGTATATATACACACACCACCAATTGACATTACCGTACGAAATTTGGCATACTTCATAAGCAAGCTGCATGCCACTTAATTGCAGTACTTAATTACGATACTGTACTTAATCTCAGCAAAAACATGTTCTTACTTTCGGTGTTTGCTACAAGACTTTTCTTAAGTTATCGATGTCTCGCTGTTTTTCTTGCGGCCAAAACGCGTATTTTAAGTAGAAATAAGGGACCGCCGCCTTAAAGAACACGCAACAAACCAGCGTGGAGAAGTATGGTCAAACAACCCGTAGGACTGCCACATCGTGGGGAATTCTTCGTCCAGCGACGGACTCACAAAACGTTCTCGGCCCCGTCATAGCTACGATGAATTTCCACCACTGACCCATGGGGCCACCAACGGATTTAATGAGCACCTCCTGGTTCAAGCCAAGAAACGCTTTAACTTTGACGCGATCAAGCAACACGCAGCGTGTAACACGTTCGGAATTACCCACCGCTCCTTGGGCTCACCACATTTACAGCTCTCATGATATAATACCGCCACCGCACGGCAAGAAGGTCCCGGGTTCGAATCTCGGCTCGGGCGTCTTTCTTTGTGGATTTACATGTTCTCGTGTCTGCGCGGGTTTTCGCCGAGTACTCCGGTTTCCTCCCGCAGTCCAAACACATGCTGCATTGGTTAATTGGCCTGCGAACTACATTGCCCTCATGTCCTGTGATGGACTGGCGTCCCATCATGGGTATAGCCCTGCCTTGCGCCCTGTGTCTGCCGGGACAGACTCTGGCTCACCGCGACCCTGTACAGGATTAAGCGGTTTCTGACAACGGATGGATGGCTGATATAATTACCCAGGTCACATTTGAAGAAAAAAAAATGACGGAAAGCCTCGTGCGTTCTCTCCAAGGATAATAAAGTCAATCAATCACAATGATAATTAGCTCTATCGTACAGATACACTGTTAGGCGTAGGACTCAGCTCACCTGCTCTTTATTCGGGGTTATTTCATAATTCTTCTTCACGCCAATCAGTGGAGGTTGGTGAAAGTGATGGAAAGGGAATCCCAGCACAGGTCTCGACATCACTCGCTCACTTTAGCTGCAGCAGCGGTGGTTCGGAGTCGAACTCGGGTAAGCCGTTGCATTTCGGCACAAGTGCGCGAATCACTGCTCCACGACTACTCAAATCAATCAATCCAATCAATCAATCATAAAGCGGCGGTTTTCCTCTTACATCAGCGTAATCTCCGCATCATAGGACGTGCCCTCTCATCACCCTCTCTAATTTTCCCGAAACTCTGGCTGGCTGTGCACCTGAACATCATCTATGCGCGCGCGTGCGTGTGACAGAGAGCGAGAGAGACGCCAAATCCGCACAACTTGAACGCGTGCCGTGGCACACGTTTTGGGAGCGCGTCTTATATTCCGGTGCGTCTTATAATCCGAACAACAACACTGCACACGCGCGCGCGCGTATTGTATCTGGCCTCGGCACGCAGGGCACGCGTGCCAATCGACGTGCCTCCCTGCGCCGCTCGCGTTGCGCACACGAGCGCGCGTAAAGGCAGAAGCCGCACAACACATGGAGGCGACGCGGATTTCTCACAAAGCCGAGGCAGAGCCAATCTTTGCTCGGCGTGTTCGCAAATACAAATAGCGAATTGAACCCGCGGCCGCCGCCTATTGTAGGATAAGACGTGCCGTCGCAAGTGCACGCGTTGAAAAGCGCGGCTGGGTTAAGCGACAGAGATTGTTGGTGGGGGGGCGGGTGGGACTCCGTGCGACGTGGGTGGCCTTCCCAATCTGAACGAACTCGCAGCTGTCGGAGCAATACACACGCACAGGGGGACGTATGCACGTATGTTTGCGGTGCGTGTAAACACAAAGGGGGCCGCCTCCCGGCACGCAGAGACGAAGAGCCGTTCGGCTGGTTTTACATTGCCTTTGTACGAGTGCTTAGTGGGCATTATTGACATCATCATCATCATCAGCTTCGTTGTTATCGTCTGCATGGCAGCCGCTTGCCTGGCGGCAGATTGGTAATGCTGGAACCACTCGAATCGTTCAGCTGCTTACGACCGCATAGTTAGTGTACGGATTGTACATGTGGCGGTCAAAACTTATTCTAAAAACACTCTCAAGAAGACATTTGCGCTCAAAGTTGTTTCACCAGCCTGATAGTTGGTTACTTATTTGGATCTCTTACTATTGTTAGTCGCGGTAACGTTTTAAAGTGTGTGTCTGTGTGCACTGGGGCTGTAAGTCACAACTCGCGCGGATGGAGAGCAGGAAATAAATAATGAACGGTTGCTCTCTTTGCGCACTTTTTATTACCTCGCTCTCAGAAGGGTTCCCGCAACCCGTGAGTATATGCGGGCATCCCACGAGAACGCTAACACTTGAAAGGGACGTGCACAGGGCACACCTGCGAGGTTACGGAACACCCTCGAAGGGAGAGTCATCACTGCTGTAGCACATGTCGAACGAAGAAGCCTTGCTCTCGAGGCGGCAATGAGCTCGCGCTCTGCTCCACACTTGGCAATGATCGGTTGTTATCCGCGCGCAGATATGCGGACTGCAGTCACGTGCATACGCGCACATACCCACACACGCATAAACACACACACACCAGAGACAAAGATCCCCCATGTAGCCTCAACAGACTGTAGGGTCAATTCCGTTAGCGAGCACCTATGAAGGCCGACACGGCACACAAGGGGGTGGGTGGCCAGCACCACGCCCGGCCGCCTTCGTCTCCCTAGCGGCAAAGTTTACACACCGCACTGGGTACTCATAGGAGGTTGAGTCGCCCTAGGGGAGGCCCGGGACCGGTTCAGAAAATCGTCACTGGTGTTGGTCGTGTGCGGGATTCGAACTTGGGTGGCTAGGTTTGTAGCCCTGCGCGTGATCCACCGAGTCACCGCTCCCCCCACACACCCGCGCACGCAGACTTTGTGAGAATAGCGTATTAGAAATCATGTGTTGACAATCACCAATTAATAAAACTTGAAATTCATTGTTAGAATGTTTACATACTTATGCCTAGGTGAATTGTCCTTACTGAATTGCCCCTCGTGCCCGGAGATGGTGTCACTTCCTTACCCCTCCCCGCTGGACAACTGTTAAAAGAGCTACGCAACTCAACGGTTCCTTCCAGCTTGAGTAGGTATTGACTGTCTGACAAAGTGAACAACAATTATATTCATGCCTGAAGCGACGGCCGATAATATTCACGCGCTTATTTGAGCAGTCGTCCAAATTCAGCGCGTCTTTAATATCTTGGTGCAAAAACGGTTCCTTCTCGCGTGCCAACAGTCATACTTTGATATCGGTTGCTGTGAATGTAAACAAAACCCAAGCTGAGATAGTGCATTCATCGTGAACGCGAGTGATGTTAGGTATCTGGAGATTTGTTGTTTTCTATAAATACCATAGAAGAATTAACTCGTGCGCGGCACTTGTACGTCTCTTTAAAAAAAGAAACACGTGCTGTTGCGTTTCTGGCACCACAAACGCTACTGTTTATAGGCTGGGGTAAAGTTCAGCGAATGCTGCAACAAAACAAAAAACACCCGTGCTCCTGTTTGTCAAGGAACGGCATTTTTCATGGAAGTAACTCATGCGTGAAAATGTGCAAAATCCCGACTACGTTTCATCCACACGAGCAGTGCCGTCGATAAGGGTTAGGAGAGTTAACCCCCATCAGATAGCACAGTCATCTGCTGCGAGTTTCTTCACGATCGGATGTCCCGTCGATTACATATGCAACTTTGAGCAACGCTTCAATCCCACGTGTTACCTGGACGGGACGCCGGGCAGATCCCGCTCCACGCACGATTCTGCACGCTCAACAAGACCCCGGACCCTCTCACTCTACCGCTCATCATTTAATAAAGTACTGCACGATCACGGGCAGACGACCGGAGCAACTCTCTCTCTCTCTCACTGCAGCAAGAACATCCCCGTGCCCCATGCTGACGGCCAACACAATGCACGAACCAAAACATGTGAAAGCCACGCGGCTCCGCTTACCGCACTGGTCGCAAAGTATCCCGTTGATCTCGCGCTTGATGTTCTGTCCACTGGACGCCGTCTGCCGCGGGGAGTAGACAGCTCGGTACATGCCGCCGCTCTGTTGACCCCTCAACTGGGGCCGCGTCGTCGTCGTGGTGGTGGTGGTGGACGTTGTCGTGGAGGATGTGGTGCTGCTGCTAGCTGTAGTGGTGCTGGTGCTAGTGGTGGTGACTGCTGCGGCGGTGGTGGAGGTACTACTGATATTCACGGTGGTCTCCTTCCCATCCTCGTCCGGGACGTGGGCGTCGGACGCGTTGGCCACGTTGTCCACGGGGCTCCACGTGGTCGTGTCGGGCGTGAGCAGTTCCAAGAAGAACACGTAGCGCTGGTTGCGCCTGGGACGCACGCACGACGGCTCCGCGCCGAAGTCGCCCACGGTGATGAACTGTCCGCGCTCCAGGCCCCCGTTGTTGACGGACCACACGTCGGAGACGCGCACCCGCAGCGTGTAGCGGCTGCCGGCGAGCAGCGGCGCCGCTACATTCACCGGGTTGGCGGTGGCGGTCTGCACCTTGCCCTCGATCACCACGGCGGAGCGGTACGCCTGCTCGGCCAACGACGGCAGGCTGGGCGCGTAGCAAGCCTGGCCGGGCATGACGTGCCACAGGGTGCACATCAGTAGCAGTGGCAGCACCGGCGGCGGCGGCGGCAGCAGCAGCAGCAGCACGACGGGAGGCTTCATCCCTGAGGAGAGCGGAAAAAATGACCCCCCCCTTGGACCCCGTCGAAGAGCAGCGTGCGAGCAAGCTCTCTCTGCTCTTCGCGGCGTGCGGTGCCCAGTCCGTGCGTCCGTGCGTCCTAGCGCGCTGGAGGAGTTGCGAGCGGCGGCCGCGCAGAGAGAGAGTCCCCCTCGGGGGGTCCGTCAGGCGCTGGCGTGGAGGCAGCTCCGCAGACGGCGCCGTTGCAATGTGCGGCACGGGTTTGTGTTGACTCCTGCACTCATTAAGTATCCCATGTCGCGGTCCTCACGTTTGAATGGGGGGGAACTCCGGATGCGGAACGACGTCAGTCGAGCGAGCAAGCACACCCTCTGGAAGCGGCGCATTGCCGTATAAATATATATATATGCACACGCTCACCGCACGCTCACTCACGCACGGCTCGCATTCACGCAGTAAGAACGACAACAAAACATCCGCCCTTTTCCCCCGAGCGGCAGCGCTTAGTCCGAGATGCGCCTCCTCCTCCTCCTCCTGCGGTCGCTCTGGTCGGCGCGCAAGCAGCCTCCCGGCATCTCCACTTCTCGACCGAATACGAAGGAATAAGGAGGCAGAGGACACGGACGGTTACGTGCTCGGCAGGGAACTACTCTTGTTGGCCGAGGAGGGATGGATGGGACGTACGGCAGGAGAGGGAGGTTTTAATTATTATTATTTTTTGGGGGCGGTCGGGGGGCGGTCGGGGGGTGGGTGGCGGTAATTCCTGCAGAGACAGAGACACACACACACACGCACCACACACGAGACAGACAGAGACAGGACATGCACGGTCCCACGCACTGCTCCGATGCTCGCAGGCTGTACTGTAAATGCGAGAATCGGCCGGCTCGCTGGGCTGGCGACACACACTTGCGCATGTAAAACCCCGCTCGCCACACGCTCTACGCGACCAACAAGCCGAGAGGATGGCACAGAGCGAGCGAGCGAGCCAGAGAGAGCTTGCGAGCGCACGCAACGCGGCACGTATGTATGCAAACACGCATCGGCCGACAGACAGGCTGCGTACGACGCCGGATCGAGCGGAGCGTGCCTGCCGATGCTCGGACAGCATGCTGCCGGGCGGCTTGGGCTAATATTACATAATCATTCAGCACCACGCTACAGGGACATCTCACATACACACACACACTGTACCTTACTGCACCGCTGCGGTACATAGGGTATACTGCACGGCATGCAGAAATTTCAGAGATGCCGATTTATTTATTATTATTATTACTCTCGCTCGTCCTGTCGCTGTCTCGTGTTCTTTTACCGTTGTTGTTATCATCATCATCATGATCGTCTTCGTCACGAGCATTCGCACATTTTCCTCTCTACCGGCGTGCGTGCGTGCGTATGTGTGTGACGCGCCTTGCTGCCCTTGCTTGTTCGATTTTGTTTTACCTCTCGGACCGTTAACCTGCTGCCCAGCGCGCAAGGCTGTAAGGCGAGCGGTGAGAATGGGGAGGGAAGGTGCGAGGGTAGGGGGATGCCAGTGAGGCTCTATATATTTATGCATCTCGCATAGCCGATTGGTCACGTCGGGATATCCCCCCCCCTCGCCTGTATATACGCCACCGTGTGCTCTCCGTGATTGCGGGAAAAATGAAGGCATCGGCATCATCACTTTAACAGCCGCACCGGCTGCATGACGCACGTGCTCGGGCATCCCTGATCGTTCGGCCGAGAGTCGTTCAATCTTCCACGCAGACACACGGCGTGTGCATGTTACTGCAGTCGTACACCCCGCGGAGGTACATCACACATTAACAATCGTCGTCGGAGCCAGGACGGACACGTGCGGTTCACACGCGTGTGGTGATTCACCGGTCAAAAATTGAAGAAAAAAATATGGAAAGTGGAAAGTGGCTTGGTGGAGCGCTTTGACACTTTTCGTTTAACTTTGCGATTCACAAGTAGTTGCTCATTTAGTGAAATGAGCACTATTTGTGAATGGAAATACTGTGTGGTATAATTGCTCCGACTGGGTTGGGATTTATATGTGATTTGTAAATAAAATAGGTTATTGGTTCGCACAATCGTGAGAGATGGTAGCGGCTGAGGGAGGGCTTCATCCAACAGTGGATTGACCATGGCTGATGATGAATCAGTGTCTCACTGGATGTGATTGTGGATTAGACATCGATGTTGGGTTTTTTTTATCGAATATATGCATGTCACTAATAACTTTTTATAAAATAAAATTACATCCTATTATTTTAAGTGATACATTCAAATAAACAAGTACAGTATATCGAAGCCAAGTCAAGCGCTGTGTAATTGCCTCTGCTTACGTATTGCTCCAATAGGCCTGTGGTCGGGGAAGCACTGAGTGAATGACATTGTATGTGATTACTTTAATTGACGCATTCACAAAGGAACAATAACCGCACGTGAAGATGACTGATAACAACAGGGGCGTAAACGTTGCACACAATTATCTAGACAATATAGATTGCCAAGACACGAAACTCAAATTCCTAGGAGTTCACCAATTCGCACGCGTAAACAATCGGTGTGCTTCTAATCGTACACGTCATCTGTAACGAGCCCACGTGACGCTTGCAGCTGCCGAGCCCGCTAATTTATTCACAATAGAAACAATAATCGATCATTGAATCGATTCACCTGGAATTTCGATACGTTATCCAATCGCTGCGGGTGGTGAATGGACGGCGAGTCGTTGCTCCGAGGGCTTAATTTCATCCGGAGTTGTCCTGGTCTGAGCTCCGGAAAATACCCGCCTCCCCCCCACACACCGCACCTTCCATGAAGCTCCGTTGAACGATCCCAGTAAAGCACACACAAACCCCACAACACTCAATACACGCTCCTGCAACGGAACGCGGAGACACGCGTGCTGGCGTTTTTTAATGTGCGACTTATCGGCGCTCTCTACCGGAATTGAGATGGCAAAGCGCTGTCTCCGTACCCTCTTTATTCGCACACGATGTGTTTCGTGGCTGCTGGAGTAAACCGGGCTTGGATGCCGGTCGGCACTCCGCGCACAAAGTGTTAAGAGTCGGGGTTCATTTCTCAGGATCGTTTTATCCGGGGCCACTTCCCCAACTCATCAACACCAAAACCCAGTGGAACCCCCTAAACCCCGCGCCACGAAAAGTGGGGTTGGAGATGTGTTTTCCGGAGCACAAACCCCGAACAACTCCGGCTGAAAGAATCCCCAAATCAATGGTCTTTTAAAAGAACGTTTGTCTGTATTTTGTTTCATCCCACAGTCCAAAAACATGCTGCTGCATAGGTGAATTGGCCCTATGATTAACTGGCGTCCGATCCTCGGTATAGGCCTACCTTGCACCCTGTATCTGCCGGGATAGGCTCCGACTCACTGCAAACCTATGCGGGATTAAACGGTTTCTGACACTGAATGAATGACTAAAGGGAAGCCTTTGTTGTTGTGTGTGAATCTGATGCGGTTCGTCTGGAGTTTGAATTCCCCGCCTCGTGGACTTGACCGTGAGGATGTCGGGCGTTACGACATCACACGATGTTCGGTCAAAACACCCCAAGAGATATAATAACATAGAGGACACAGGTGCAGCCCTGCAATTAATCGCTCGCGCCACTGCCGCCAAAAAGGTGCCTCCAGTCGAGGAATCCCGCTCTCGAGCAGGGGTTCTCGACCTTGTGTACCTCAAGGCCCACTTAACCCCCTTGGAAATGTTCTTCTCCGACCACTAGGTGGCGCTCGCGGTCCGCTGATGGGTCTCGACCCGCCAGGTTAAGAATGGCGGCCCTAGAAGATGTTTGTCCTCCCTTTCCACGCTCGACAGACGTATGTCTTGGTTGAGGCGGGAATTACCCACATTTTACCCCACCGCACGTGACAGTTCCACTTAGTGGTGTACACATGTTTACTGGTGGCTGGATTGATGCGGTGGGGTGTGGTGGCAGACCAAAACAACTTGATTCATTGGTTCAACTGCCGCGCCGGGGAATCGCATCGGCCACCGATGGATTACAAATCCAGCGTGCTTCACCACCACACCGGGGCATACCACCAACCTACATCAGTACACCAACGTAATCATGTGTGGTGACATTTATACTCGGTATTCTCTGTATTATTATTAAGCATATTATTGCTTTTGCAGTGTAAAATTCGATTTCTGTCAAACACATCTCACGTGTATTTATTTTCTTATTTTCAGAGCACCACGAACGTCCCACGGTTGGTTGTAAACGTTAAATACTGTTAAAACGTTATATTTTATAATGGAACAATATGATATAATATGAATTTTACCAGTAACAGGGGGCAATAACTTCTCCTATATATACCAGCAGCACTCATTTAGCCTTGTCAAACCTTGCCAAAGGTTAAATGCGTGCGAACGGATGCTCGACGGTTGCAGTAAAATTCGATTACAACACAATATAGCGCTGGCATTATCAGCAGCAGCCATGGTCAATCCACTACTGGATGAAGATCTCGCCAAAGTCTCCACCCAGCACCTACACACAAACTTACTTCAGCGCTCCGTCTCCCCTGTGCGCACGTCCACTAGCGTACGTTCCATTCCTTTTGCTGCCACTCCGTTACTACTCTTGACAATCTGTCATCGTCCGTTCAAGCGATGTCCCTGATGTGATGGTTAACCTGCTCACGTTAATCGCGTGTTCCTCTTTCTGGCTCTCCGTGTCACTGCAACCGTGCGTCGCTACATCACGTGGTAGTGCTCACTGATTAAAACAGCTCTCACAAGATTCCAAGTGCGACTTTCAGAAGCGATGTGGTGATGTCACTGCAGACCCGCGTGCCTTACAGTCAGTGTAAAGTGTCAGTAGGTGCTCGCTAACAGCACTTACCCTAACAGTCTGATAAGGCTATACGGGGGATCTTTGTCTTTGCATGGGACATAGCTTTAGGTGTGAATTTCCAAGAAACGTTTGCTTTAAGACCGTCTCTTTATATACAGGCAATGTCGTTGTTGACATGTCGTTCTCTCC
>JAZEWU010000002.1:10480903-10508132 GCA_036362915.1 Geotria australis | reverse complement strand
TATAGGCACTCGTATGAATCCCCTAACCCTTTATGGAAACTACCCATTCATAACTCGACGTTTCTTGAAGTGAGACCAATAAGTTATTTAAAACAGCTTGCTTTAAATGGCGTGTTTTCAAACAAAGGTTTTATTTCTCTTGCTTGTCGCTGAATGGATTTCAGCTGTTGCAGCTGCCATTCATTTATGCCATGTAAAGTTACATCCCATGAAGTGAAATTATCAAAGCATCTATACGTAGACGATGAAAGACATCGGCCGAAAGGCATGCAATGTATGTTGTGGAGATGCGTGCTGCACAATCGACAAGATTCTCAGTGAACGCGGACAGTTGCAAAGGTCTAGGGAGTTGATTCCTGCCTTCTCAAAGTAATGCTGGTGTTATCAGGAAGCGTCACGTGCTATGAGGTGGATACTCCAGACCCTAGGACAACATGTCACGTAGCTGAGTGGCTCATACGTCAGTGCAATTAAGACCAGGTTCGTAGGTTCGATTAAGCTAGGTTCTCAAGCAAGTTGGTTAAATTCCTGCTCTGAGAATTTATAATATTGGTTGCAATGTCATGCGAGAATCAATCTCATTGCAGAGCACGTGATAATGTGCACTCCCGACTGTGTTTAGACTAAAAGTCCATTTGTCCGATGTTTCATTAACAGGATCTGCGCGAAATCCCTCCTGCGGAGCGTTTGGGAACACGTGGGCCATGCTACAATGCGATTTCCGAATGGAGGCGTCATCTCGTGACATTACACACCCATAGTACCATTTGAATAAATTGGTTAAAAAAACGCAAACGCATAGAGGCTACGCGTGTCCTCGTGCAATGACCCGCGTTATAATAGACTGCAATTAGTTAATTTTCAGCAATCAATCATCGAAGTCAGAATGCTTATTATAATGAGAGGTTCCCGGTGATCAAACTGCCGCACGGCAACACTTGTACAAGAAATATATCTATTGAAGATGCTAAGAGGAAAATTGTGGAAGAGGTACAGGGGTGAGTAAGCAGCATGGCAATAATCACAGGTTGACGATGATAAAGATGACGTTTTATTCACTTTCATACACTGCCATTTTCTAAAGTGTTCTTTATTTACTTACGAAATGTGTTAACTGATTTGACTACCATAATGTGATTAAAAAAAGTTGTACGGTTTGGCAACGGGCTTGCGTGCTTTGTGTGAGAATGAACCGTGCATTTGCCAAACGCTATCCATTGCTTCTTTTCACAACCGATATAAAGAGTAGCCCTGCAGCAACTGGCAAAAGACGCTGGGACATGAAACAATTAGTGTGCCATCTGCTCTGGACACCAGTGAGTCTTCTGGGTAAGGAATTCAGTGATTGCCTGCCGCTGGTGGAATATAGATGCTAAGTGTACGACCAACTCGGCACAAAATTAATACATTATGAACGGCTCTGCAGAATCTGGGACCGTTGGCATGAAGGTGACGAGGCAAATGTCAGACTGACGAGTGGAATGAACACTCGTGGTCGGTGCTACAAACGTCGATGGCTCGCCGGTGTGCGCCGCGGGTTGTAACGCGCGTTTTGCGCGGCACGATGTCCAACGGTTCGCTCCACGTGCCGGGAGCTTCTGCAGGAAATCGCGTTCCGATTTGATTATATCGGACACCAGCAGCAGCCGGTGACACTTTGCAGCTGAAGGACGCGAGCTGGTCAGTTCAGTTCTTGAAACAGCCCCCAGCACGGAAAGTGAAACGTTGGGCATCGTGCCGAGCGATGCCGACCCCAAATCGCATGGCAGGGCTCCACGGCACAACCGCGAAAACCTAGGCAGCGCTATTCCAGATTCGTCTGAATATTCTGGACACTACAGAAGATGCTGCTAAAAGCTCTGCAACAAGCTGCCCACATGCCCCTAGGCACACAAGTGTTGCGTAGACAACCACATTTAAGCATTTTATCTAGCTAAAGAAACGATCCAAGATCCGATGAGTACAAATAGAATGAGTCGGCTATACTTGGCTTTACTATACCAATCAGTCTAAGGTACCTTGTTGTCCTGCCATGGTTTTTAAAATGCCCTCCACCCTCATCTCCAGATGACTTGCCTTTGTCAGTCATCATTTTGTTGACCCGGCCTGTGGGACAAAAGTAACTTCCGAGGGGCAAAGAAAGGAGAGAAAACATGCAATAGGGCGTGTACCGTGGAGATAGAGTGATGAGATCAGCCTGTGTGTGTAGGGCTGGGTACATTGCTGCATTTTGGGATGGCTGGAAGGTGAAACCAGGATCGATCGTAGCTGATGATGATGATGGTTTTTTTCCTGAATTGTCACGGCTTGTTGGAAGACAGGTGAATGAGTTGTGTGCTGTGTTTCTGTGTTTCCCACTGACACGCCTCCTGTTACGGAGTTAGGTTATGTCTGGTTTCATAATGTGACATGGTCATAGCTGTAATGTAGTTTCTACCTCTGTATGTTACTTTTGGTTTTTTTAAGTTAATGTGAAAATAAAAACACCGCAATGTTTACAACTGGTTCTCATCACCGCTGCCGGCGCGAGGCATACACACAGACTAAGCAAACGCTTAGGGCTCCGAGCAGCTCAAGGGGCCCCCTATTCACTTTTTGCTATTATATTATTTCATAAGAACTTGCCTGGGGATTCAAAATATATTTCTGCTTAGGGCCCCCAGTGGGCTAGCTCCGGCATCGGTCATCACAAATGTTGTTGCGGAACATGCCCAAAATTGGTCGTGTCATCTTGCCATGCACAGCATGCTGTGATTGTGGTTGCGTTCAGCTATTGAAGACACGTTGTTGCAGAACGTTGCCATGGTGCAATGGTAAGCACACGTGCCATGCAATACAGAAGTCACAGCTTCAGTCTCCCAGCCTGCCAGTCGGAACAAGGGTGCATGTTTCTGTTTGCAATACAATTTGATTGATTTTAGATGTATTGCTGGGCAGGACCTGGCCGTATGTTGTGAACCCTTGAAACACACCGTTCTAATCCTCATGTTCTGATGGTATCCCGCTGTAAATGAATGCAGTTGCAAGGAATGATGTTGATAGAATTGCCACACCACTGCTCCTCACTGAAAGATCGAGCAACTTGACATGTCCTAGAGTGTACACAAATGGATGGTCGTAAGACTTGAAATTCCCCGAATTGCATCTCATTATTGGGAAATGGCAGTCAAGAGGAGCTGACCTTGCTGCGAAAGCTTTGTAGTGTCTTGTTAGACTGTATAATACGCACATTAGAGAGTTGCCCAGCTGTGTACCAACCATGCTGTACAAATAATAATAATAACATTTATGTAGCGCCTTTCACCCGAGGGTCACAAAGCGCTGCACAAGGCTGCGGAGAGAATGACATGTCAGCAACGACCCTCGGGTGAAAGGCGCTATATAAATGCTGTTATTATTATTAATATCAACTACACTGATTTTCTACCTAATTTTGCACGAAGAATCCAGCGTCCTCAGTTCGATTCCCAACCATGGCTGATATCAGCGACGACAGAAATGTTTGAACCAGTTCTAGACTAATAAGCGAAATGTTTCACGAAGCTAAATCATGGAGCATATTGAGACAAATTGCCGTTAATATCCAGGCCATTTAGTAACAAGCTGCCCACCAATTAATGAGGTGCTGGGCTGGCCAGGCCTGTAGTCCCTGTTGTAATGTCTTCATCCTCTTTAATATTTGGTGACTCCCTTAAGGTGCACGCGGTTTCTCGTTAAGTCTGTTTCACCGTTGTTGTCACATTGTGAATGATCTCATTGTTTGTCTACGTATTTTAAAAAGCATTTCACAAGTATTTTGTCAGCTATGTTAAATGTTTAAATACTTTCAATTCCTCTGAAAAAGTTAAAGCTGAAAACCCATCGTCTTCCACTTAAAATGAAGGTCAGTAGAAACCTATATTTATCCAATAGATAATAAGAATAGTATACACTCGACAGGTAATACTAAACGATAGTAATCGTGTTGTTTTAAGCAAATTGGAATTATTATTTCTTATTTTACGCACCAACTTGTTTTCCTGTTGCTCAAAAAGCCCTGGCCAGTCTATCAGACTTGGCAGTCACCTGCATATACATTAAGTATTAGCACTGCAAAACTTGGTATAGCCTGCGAATTCTACCAAACACTTCGAGGCCGAGCTGAAAGACAACGATGTCCAGAAGCTGACCATCGTGCTTCGAAGAATCGCAAAGAAGAAGAAGCACTGATTGATTTACCGTTGTTTTGCCGGGACTCGAACAGGCACCCCAGGAGGTAAATGGTGAATATTGTCAGCCGCGTTTGTCCCACGGAACGTAATCAAGGAACCCACGCGGTGGGTTCGGTTCGTGTCCCCGCTGAGGTGTGCGTACACGCCGGGAACATTTTTACGGCACGAAAATATCCGGTGAAGTACGACTTGGCCATCAAAACGAGATGATAACGGAGCGGTCCGCGCATCGCTTCCCGTCGGCGAAAGTCACCATGGTTGGGTTTTTTTTTCCCTTTCCTTTCTGGGCGCACGATAAGTCTGGAGGCATGAAAACCTCGCGGCGATAGCGAGGGATGCATCACCTCCGCGTGACGTCTGGGTTACTCACGCAGACGGCGGAGCCACCGTCGCAAAAGGCCAAATCAAGTGTTTTGTTTTACAGAGATAAAAAATAATGCATTCCAGTCTGTGACATTCAACGTTTTCCTATTACGACGACAACAACAAAAAAGAGTCACAAAAGGAAAAAGTGTCTCTGCCCAAATAAGCGTCGGGGTGTGCTCGTATCAGTTTGATGAATATATGACGTCCATGATGGATATTCCACATTCGCGTGAATGGGAGCAGGTCTCCGTCTAAGTCCGTCCTTTTCGCTGCTCTGACGGCTTCGCACCCGACCCTCACCTTTCGCCTTGCGGATGGTGGGCCCACAAGGCTGAAATGAGGTTTCTCCGCAGGGTTGCTAGGCTCACTCTCCGTCACACGGTGAGGAGCACAGAAATCCGGGAGAACCTCACAGTAGAGTCGCTGCTGCTTCGGATTGAGAGGAGCCAGTTGAGGTGGTTCGGGCATCTGGTAAGGATGCCCCCTGGAAGGCTCCCCCGGGAAGTCTACCAGGCACGGCCCACTAGACGGAGACGTAGAGGCCGACCCAGGACACGCTGGAGGGATTACAGTATATTCTTCGGCTGGCCTGGGAACGCCTAAGAATCCCCCAGGAAGACCTGGAATCTGTTGCTGAGGAAAGAGATGTCTGGTCCACTCTTCTTGGACTGCTGCCACCGCGACCCTCACCAGGACAAGCGGTTTAGAAAATGGATGGATGGATGGGAGCAGGTCTCATTATAGGATATTTCCTGTTTACATCCTACGTTGTGATACTGATTTTAAGATCCCCGCAGCTGATGGGTTATTTTAACATTGCCAACCGGAGTTTGAACTAGCAACTTTGCAAACGTGAGTCAATTACATTTTCCGCAGCAGCAAGCAGTCAGGCATTGCAATCTTTTTATGGTATGTTACAATAAATAAATGTAAATTAGAAAGCTCAGCACCGCAGTCTAACTCAGACGAGCTGGGGAAGAAGGCTTACATCGATGAAAAAATAAACTGCACAGTGTTAGCATTGTGTCCCATAAGACAATAAACAGTGGGAGTTTATAAACAGGGACATCTACACATGCGTTCCACATGCACGTTTCGAAAGGCCCATAAATTACACGATCCACGCTTTGCCACAAAAGACAGCCATGCGTAAAGTCGTGAGACCTATAGACGTAGGGAAGCAACATTTTTTCGCCCCCTTGTCTCATTTTTCTGGAACTTGTGAATGATTGTCACACTCCACCAGCCAAGGGCCCCCTTGTCTAAGTTTAAAATGCTTTCTCCCGCACAAGGGAGGCAACAAGTAATTTAATCAAAACTGGTTTTTTTTTTACTCCAAAAGATGGTTCGTTAACTAAATTCACCAGCAGCTCATTACGTAAGCTGCAAAAATGTAGCGACGTGTTTTTATTCTGTACATTGCACACCGGTGGACTTGTGCATCTTCATCAGTTTGACACGACCAGTTCGGGCCCTCTTCAAGCAGGATAAATAAATACGAAAATAGACCCTCGCACAACCAGGGTTTAGATTAACAGAAGTACGTGCTCATTGAAGAATGGATCACGTCCAAAATGCCTCCGATGTCAGTTTAAATAACTGACTGTCACTCACACTGGCTTGTGGGGTTAAGTAGCAATTCATTCGGCATGCATGTGCATCAGTAGCTGGGGTCCTCTAGTGGATTAGCGTGAGAGCAGCACATCCCACGTTACGTACGAACGCGCGAGAGGCGAGATTTGAGATTCGTGCGTGGTGCACGCGCAGCAGCATATGGTGATAAAACGGAACCCGAGCTCAGAATTCATCGAATTAATTAATCCAGTGGTGAAAATAATCCCGAAAGAAGCGCTTCATTTTAAAGGTTAGTGACAACTAGGGGTGCTTCAAAAACCATCAGTCAGTTTTGATTTGCGCTGGAAAGGATCGTTGAACCGTGCAGCTCTTTTTGACAGTTGTCCAGCGGGGAACGGTAAGTATGTCACAACAGCTCAAGGCACCGGTGGCGATTAAGTTCAGGACAATTAACCTAGGCAGCATGTTTTTGGATTGTGGGAGGAAACCGGAGTACATTGCGAAAACCCACGTGGACAGGGGGAGAACACGAAAATTCCACGTAGAAAGGTGCTCACCGCTCCGCCATCGTGCCGCCCAATCAGGTGTAACGGTGACTGCGACTAACAAACTCCAATACGTGCCTACGACGAGACTGACTAAACTAGGCTAAATAAAGACGCAGGTTTAAATAATTCAACGTTATTAGAAATTCCAGTGCACTGAGAGAAACCACAGATTGTGGTTACCTCTATATTTCTAAAAAGATGATTGAATTCACCGATTGGCTGAGCGGATACAATTTGGGTCAACGTTGTATAACTGACACGAGGCAACATGTTTGTACCCTTTCAATAGACTAGTCTGAGAGAATGACTGAATGAGACCAAAGGGCTCATCCTCGACTAAAAGGTTCGCAGGTTATGGACGAGACGACTGAAACTTAAGTAAAACCTGCCGGCTACATTAACGCTGCTGCAGAACTAGGCCGCAGCGGCAATCGCATCGAATCACCCACGGCTCCGAATCCACGATACTCGGCAGCGAGAATAATCAACCGGTAATTCAAAGCAGTAACTCAGGAGTTTTGCTGGGTTACACATTTGTTGACTTCATCCACAGAAACGTCCGAGCATTGAGGACATTTCCTCGCGCAAGCTTTGCTCTGATTAGAGCAGCGAATGATGAATGGCTGTGTTTGTGGCCATGCATCATTTATTTTTGCTCTACGCATTTCTAATTGATACCGACACCTTCTTAAATCATACGAGTATAGTTTTCCAATGTCAGCGAACCGCTCACTCAATTGAGAATGCTGGCATCGGTGACGTGGCGTGTTTTATTTTTATTTTTTAAACAACGATAATGCAATAAAGATCGATGGTCTATCACATATGCAGGTCAGGCTGAATTAAGTGCTGCTCGATTCTCCCAAAAGCACAGGAAAAAAATAAGAGGCGTTCACAACTAAATGACTTAGGTGTATTTAAAAGACCTGTAAACAAAGTTTGCAATGCCTTCTCAAAATCTGTCGAAGAATAATCCATATTATTTAAATGGCAGCGGTGTAATAGTGAGGACGCCGCGCTTGTAATCCAGTCGTCGCTCGTTCAACCTCCCGGCACGACAGTTGAAATGTTTCTTAATCCCCCCAGACTGTCCACCCAGCAGTAAAGCTGGATACGCCACAGTTACCGATGCAGGTTTTCACGGCTCCACGTATGAGAATTGCTTTCCAAAACTGTATTTTTGGGATGGCCGTGTCTAGCGCGCCCCCTCTCTCCTTTGCCACGTCTCGCCCGAGTACTCGGAACGCCACAGTTAGTTTATCGGCAGGACGCGTGCGGTGAGGAAAAGTGTGGGTACTCCCACCTCTTGTGAGACATCTGGCCGGTGTAGACTGACAGGCCAAATACCCGCGAGAGGGAGCTCTCTAGGTCCTGGTGGTGGGGGCCCTTGTGCCAGCAGTGGGAGCAGCAAACCATTGAAGGGCTGCGCTTTTATCGTTTACTTAACACAAACATATGCTTTGGTCAGATGGGGCTACAAGACCGGCCCAACCACCTGTGAATGTGGAGAAGCAGACCATACTATGGAACACTGCCTTGTCTGTGCTCTACTACCCAACCTCTGCAGCTCAAAAGACCTTGCGGAGTTCAATGAAAATGCAAGGGGCTGTGTAAGAAAATGGGAAACTGTAATTTAACATCGCGCTTCGAAGAATCGCAAAGAAGAAGAACACAAACATTTAGTATTTCATTCATTTTCAGAAACCGCTTAATCTTGTACAGGGCTGCGGTGATCCGGAGCCTATTCCGGCCGACACAGGGTGCAAGGCAGGGCCACACCCACGACGGGACGCCAGTCCATCACAAGGAGACCAGAGGCAATTTTAGTCAGCATGCCAATTAACCTATGCAGCAGCATGTCTTTGTACGTTGCAATGAAACCGGATTGCCGGCAAAAACCCACGCAGACACGGAGAGAACCTATTTTTCAAATCAATATGAAGAAGAATTTGTGTGACGATTACATGCACACTTGCAGTAGTATACGTTTTCACGTAGAAATAACATTCAACCGTCGAATTTAAATGTTGTTGTTGTTTGATCATATTTTATAGAATACCGCTACATTTCACGTGGAGGTGTCTGGAGATAGATGTGAAGTTACATTTGTGAATCGTGAGCATCCCGAAACGGTGCTTGTTATTGTAATCCTGCTCGTAACACAGGTGTTACCGGTTAGCACGAATCCTCAGTTCACACGCACGCACGCACACATAAACACGCGCAGACAAACACATGCCGGTACACAGGGCTGCCAGATTGGGCGATGTTGTGCACAATTGGAGATGTTTTAAAGCTGTTGTGAAATGTGATTCAGAGGGAAACAAAATACTTTTCAAACATTTCTGCTCTGGGTTCGATTGTAAATAAACGGAGCATTTTTTGGGAGGCTCATCTGCCCCAGAAGGTTTAGACGCTATTTACCGAAAAGAATGATCCTCGCAGCGCAGCCAGTACATCACAGACATTCATACGTTGTCAGAACCGCTTAATCTTGTACAGGGTCGCGGTGAGCCGGAGCCTATCTCGGCAGACACAGGGCAAAATGCATGGCTATACCCAGGATAGGACGCCAGTCTGTCACAGGGCACCGGGGGAAATTTAGTCTGGACAATTAAGCTAGACAGCATGTACTTGGACTTTGGGAGGAAACCGGAGTACATGGCGAAAATCCACGTGGACAGGGGAAGAACACGCAAATTCCACATAGAAAGGTACCCAAGCCAGAATCAAACCTGGGCATTATTGCCGTCAGATAGCAGCGTTCCACACCGCTACTCCATTGTGCCACCCTAGGACATACATAGTCTCATATTTAGCTTTGTTTGGAGTCACATTCTGGGTAGGTCCGCCTATCCAACATACCGATACGGAAGGCCGGTTCATCACATCGGACACATCCGATCAGGGGCGGCACGGTGGCATAGTGGATAGCGTTGCCGCCTCACAGCAAGAAGGTCCAGGGTTCGAATCTCGGCTCGCGGGGCTTTCTGTGTGGACTTTGCCATGTTCTCCCCGTGTCCGCGTGGGTTTTCGCCGGGCACTCCGGTTTCCCCCCACCGTCCAAAGGCATGCTGCCAGGTTAATTGGCCTACTGAGTAAATTGCCCCAGGTGCCCTGCGACGGACTGGCGTCCGATTTCCCCCGTTAATGCGGGCGGCGAAATCGACGCTTGTCGCAAGCGATGCCGTCAACGCCGGCGGGGGGCTTCTTCACGTCGACGTTTGAACCTCCGACGCAAGCAAGGGCGCCTGCAAAGCCACAGACCTATCTCGGCACCTAACGACCGACGTGTGTCCGCCCCGACTTCGGGGGAGACTGCGGCCCTAATGGGTTGCGCTTAGCCGTAGGAGGGGGGGGAGAGGAAGCGGGCTGGCTCCCACATGGCGGCTACTCGGCCTCGGGGTCACGACGTTCAACGCCGCCGCCGCCGCCGCACACTCAGAGGCGGCCTCTGGGAACGACACGGCGGAGGCTTTGTAGGGGGTTCGCTGCTGATGATGGCTTCGTAGCACCTTCGCCAAATTGCTTACGCCCACAATTCCGCGGGGTTTTTTTTGTTGTTTTGAGGATGGAGGGTTGGGGGAGAGTCGTTGCGCGCGAACGTTCGTTTGCTCCGGCTCTCTGCCCTCGACCACCTTTGCAAAAAGTGTGGTTGAAGCCGGATGTGGTTTACGCCCCGCGGCACCGTGCCGGCTGGGCGGCCTCCCGCACCGATTGCCGGCGGAGAGCGGCAGGGCGACACCGGGCGACCCCACACGCGCGTCGCCACACTGGCCAGGCCCGCTCACATCTGCTGAGAGCTCTTTTATTGGCAAATACATGCCACGTTTGGTCACGTTCCAGCACATATCTGCTTTTGGTGGAATTTGCGAAAGAGATGCAGTCAATTTATTCGGCTATATTGTTGCCAATCCTTATGTATACCTTAGGGCGCATGCACTTTTGATTACGCGTTTTAATATTTTATTATACTCGCGCTGAAACTACGTGACCTACAGCGCGCGTTCACGTGCGTGTTGGGATCTATTTTTTCACGTTCTTCTTGTCAACGTCATTAAGTATTTTTATGATGGTCCTTTTTTATCGCATTATGCAAATTGTTCCCGTATACAAAACGCTCCCACAACTGTCTGTAACAAGGGAAATTGTTTACTATCAAGACAACAAATCGAAGTAAATCCCAATAGTAAGCACGCCGCCCCGACCCAGTTTCCACGAGGTGTAGAACTCATTTGACGAGGCACACTCACGGGCAATAAACAACGAGTGGAGGAGGAGCGAGTGATTGCGCTGCTGTAGTTACTCCAACGCTACGAGTGTTCTGGGGACGCAGTAGTTATCCCACTGCGCGAGTAACGCAGCGACATGAGTTTGATTCCCAGCAATGGTTAACGTTTGTCGCGAGCGCTATCGATACCACTATTGGACCCCCACGTTAGTCACCCATATAACCCCCTTCACCAACCCGCACTGACCAGTATGGTGAAATAAACCGCTATGAGCGATACGACATGGAGTTGACTTCATCCAGCAGCGAACTGATTGAGAAAGGTCTGTGAATGTTGTGGTGAACTACTAGTAGTGTTCGTTTCCATCAAGGATGCCAACCTAAGCACATAAAGCACAGTGTTAAACTGAAGGGTATTAACTGTTATTTGTTGAATTGGGATTTGGTGTTTTCTTATGTAAGACTGTTATTGGGTTTATAGTTCCGTTTCTTTTCGGCTGAAGTTATGAGTCCAAGCACTGCTGTGCCGTTGTCAAGGAATTCAATCCAAGGAATTCAATCCAGCATAGCTGACAATGTTGTGCTTTAACCCTGCGTGTAGAGTCGTGCAGCCTCGTTTTACTACACATATGCACGGTTAAAGTTAATGAGTTGACGAACTAGCATGACGTTGAACTATCCAGTACCAATACTCAATTGCTTGCTTTAACCTTTAAAAACACACAATTCACCTTTTTCTTCCACCGTCTAAATGACATACGTGCACTGGGTGGAGTGGCAGCAGAGTGGTTAGCACATTGCTCCGCGAACCTGGTCACCCGAGTTCAATTACCGGCCGCAGCTAACAACGGTGGCAAATTAAATCTGCACCAGTTGCCGACCCCACCCCTTGCACAAAGCCGCACTTGATTATCCCGGCGAAGTATGGCCACACACATCCCCTTCTTCGTGCACATGCCTCCGACCAGACGTCCTCCCAACCGACCTGCGCTATTTAACCGCGACCGACAACGTGTGTCGCGGGCCACCATCCAGCAGTGGATTGACAAAGCGCCTATCCGTGAAAATAAATAATCCAAGCGGAATGCGAACTGTGTGCTTGGGACGGTCTGCGTTACAGTGGCAGTGAGACACCGCAGACTGCGATCCAGAGCCCAGGCAAGAGCGCGCGTGTTATTTCGCGTTGCCGTTCGCGTGTGGCTTACGTTACCACAGGGAGCTTCCACGCCGCCGTCAGAGGCCGACGCGCCTCCGGAGGAGAGCGATTCGTATATATATATATTTATTAATTTGTCGGAAAAGTCGCGAAAATACATCACGCGCCCCTAAAGCGGCGGCAGCCCATCGCACGATCGATGGCCGCGGAGCGCACGGGACGCGTCTTGGCAGCATGAAAGGCGCACACGGATGAGGAAGAGGCCAGGTGCGCGGCTCCGAATCCGGTGGGGGGCAAGACGAGGTGTCCGGTGACAGCATTCCCGCCCGACGCAGATTGAGCGCGGTTTGCGCGCACGTCCGCTTCCGGGGCTACCGAGTGAAGAGTCGCAGACGCAGCTTCTAAATTATATCACGCGGCGACACCGTCGATAATTGGCCCTATCGCGTTGCACAAGATTGCCGGCCGCAAACAAATAAGCAAGTGCGTTTATTAGTAAATTGCTTGGCTAGAGAAACCTCGATTGAGTTTCTCGGCTTTTTTTTTTTCGCAAAGAGTCTTGCGCAGGCATGTTTGACCAATTTCCGATCAAGTCTCCGTGCATGTGGGAGGAAACTGGGGTACTCGGAGAAAACCCACGCGTGTCAGAGATAAATCTCAAACATTCCCGCAGGTGGGGTCAACAACCTATGTGCTGTTTCAGTCTTCGACAAGACATCTGACAGCGGGAAATTCCATAACCATGTGATGCCAGTTAGCGCAGGAACAAGCATGTAGCTCACCATCTTTCCAAAGTATTCACAGCTTTTTGCGTTCACAGTAACGTAACTGAAACATTTATAGTTTAGAATTTCACAGAATGATGATCTAGTTACTTATTTCTTCCATAACAGTCTCATCCATAGCGCGTCCGCGTGGCGTCAGAGTGCACGTAGCTTGTCAATTAGTGGAGATTTGGGAGTTTTGTGGCATGCACTTGTGCGGGTCTCAGTTTATTTACGCATGTGTCAATGACACGTATTGGCCGTGTTTTCACTTGCTTACGTACTCGAGCACATCTATCTAATTTGCAATGAAGTTAAAGAATAGTGTTACTGTCTTCTGTGTGGAATTGAGGTTCTGTTACGTTCGCGGTCACGTGCTTTTTGTGGTTGCCATTGTTTGCGAGTTGGCTTCAAGTGTAACAAACTTTCTGACTGAGGATTACCTGGGTAAACTCTTTTCTCACGAGCAAATATGAGAAAATAATAAAACAATATCACCGGTAAACAGACCATTCATTTTTTCATTCTTCGAGGGGCGGGAGCAAAAAAAACATCCTAGCTTCTGCGCCACAATGATAAACCCAAAGTGACGTTTTTTGGCAGCCAGCATAGAGCAATGCAATAATTGCAAACAACGCAATGCTAACCCTGTGGCTCTCTTTCCCATTATTTTGGTTAAAGCTGGAGAAAAGATTAAAGTCCTTGCCTGCGGCTCCGTGTGAATCATTGCCAAGGCTGCTGTACGCATGGCTTCATTGATAAATTACTGTGTAGCACGTTAGCGCGCCGGGGAAAGAACAGGAACATCAAGGAATATATCACCGAGGAATGCCCCAGATGAAATCCCAACTTCAGAGATGTGGCCAACTTCGGACGTGTAAAGTAAGGCATGCACCAGGGGTCATTTTTTTCACTGCCTCTTCTCTGCTGGATTAGGGTTGTGGGAATTCGGCTGGGTGATGTGGATTAAAGCGTCGGTAATAAACACTAACGATACTGCAAAGTCGAAACATCTGGCTGCGGTCACACATCAGGACAATCGCAGCGAGCTCATTTACAGGATCGTTTGTGATATTGTCGTCCTCCGCGAGACTTCTTTTGTTTTACGCCTGCGTCACTTTAACACTTTGCATGCCATGAGCCTTGGACACTAATTGCCGCCCCGTAAAAGCATTACACGTGAGGACCTTGTTCCTAATTGCGGCATGTGTCCAAGCATAATAGTCGAACAAGAAACAGCCAGCTGGAATGCAGCATCTGCAACACATCTTCCAGAGAATTAAAAAAGCACCCCAGGGTGCCAGGTTTAGGCCATGCAAGTCAAGCCAAGAATGCCCCCTTTTTCTGTCAATTTCTACAATTTCCGCTAATTCACAGACTCATCATTCAAGAAACAAGACGTACAACGGTGAAACACCGATGTCAAGAGGACGAGCTGAGCGCGCTTTGATTTTAAATAGATACAGAGACGTTTTTAATTCATAGGGGACCTTAGTATCCGGAAGCGCTGCTTCTCAGTGAGCGTACCTACTGCCCGTTGTGCAGTAAAATGTTCACGTTCGTTGATTAGAAGTGTAAATTCCTGCTTTGCATGTTATTTCTAAGTTACACAATTAACCTAGACCATGTGTGCAATAAGATAGATACGTTATTCGCATCAGGTAACATAGATCTAGATTATCAAGTAAAATGGATGTAGCAGTAATAGTGATACGAATCACTTAAGTGTTTACAATAGCACACTTCTGATTGAATTACATTTGTGGCACCTCTGAAATGTGTTGTCAGAACCTTGGCTCAGACTTGTGATTGGCTGGTCGGCATTCAGTGATTCATTGATCTATCGCATAAAATCGATTGGTATGCTCCTAACATGTTTATTGAATTGTTCCGTGTGGATTCAATTGTGATATATTGAAATATTATGAAATATATGTGTGAAATTGTATGGTTACATGTAGGCTACCGGAGCGATGATTCAAACGACGGTACAGAACACGGATGGAACAAATGAGAAAACACAATACATATGAGACCATCGCAATATATAAATAAGTAAAAAAATAGAGATTATGCTTTTTCAATGCAAATGTCTCTCAAGAGCTGCTCTTTCTGGAATGCCGTGTCAAACGGTCCTCCTCGCTCGGCACCTCTATCCCAAAAGAGCAGCTCTTGAGCGCAAATCTCATACATCAAGCCATGAAAACCTACATAGTACATGCTTTTTATTTGATTATTATCTTTGAACTGATGTAGGTTTTCACGGCTCGATTCATGATGGTTGTTCTTCAGAGCTGTTCTTTTGGGATAGCCATGTTGAGCGATCTTCCTCGACACGGCTATCCCGAAAGAACAGCTCTGAAGAGCAACCATCATTATTATCTTTCCCATTTTTTTTGCCATAGAAAACAAACATTTATCTCTCAGGCGCGATAACAGGTAAGCCCGAGCCGGGGGAGTGAGCAAATACATGCTTCTTAAATTGTATCTTGGCCACACATTGTGACAATCCAAATCACTCGGCAGAAAGAAACTGCGGCTGGTAAATCGCCCCATGCCAATCTGATTGGTGCGTATCGGTGCGTCGGTGCTACGTTGGCACATCGCACACGTCACAGTGAAGGACGAAGACGAGGCTTCGTTTGAACAACAGCCACACGCATCGGCAAGAAACCAGCTGCCCAAGTTTTATTGTCCCCACACGCTGTGCACATCCTTGCCTCAGCAATTTCCTCCCACCTAGTCTTGCCAACCATTAGCACCCTCTCAATTACGACGGGGCCTTGTGAAATGGCCATAAAATTCTACACGTAAAAAATTACAATCCCTTTTTATTATTATTATTAATTTTTACACGTCCTTCTAGTCATTCAATCAGGCTTTATGGCGACTCATTACTGTGGCACTGCAGGCGTGTGGGGTGCCCTGGATTGTGAGGAGTGCTTTGAAAGACAAGGTGAGGAAAGGATGCCACAAATAAGAAAAATATATGCAGCACCCTGACTTCTTGGGAAGCTCTATAATTACTTGCTGAAGTATAAAAAAACCACAATTCTGGAGAGAGAGCGATTGGATCGCCAGATGACAGCATAGGTTATTGTTTCGCAGTTTCCATTGTCGGCGAAACGCTTTAACCGGAGCTCCACGGGAAGGTTGCTGCCTCTTGCTCCCCATGAATCTTCTGTTGTTCAGGCCTGAAAAGGCCATTCCAATTCACCGTCAGTTGCATTGTCAAGGTTTGGGATATACGTGGCTGATTAACTTTAGCAAATTAATATTGAGTCACTCTTAAGAGCTGCTCTTTCGGGGTCATCTTGTCGAGCGTTCCTCCTCACTCATCAATATGCATTCACACTGTCCTCGCTCACGCCTCGTGTTGTAAAATGTAGAGGTTCATCCATGAAAATGCTGTCTCATGCCACTGCTGGCACAAGAGGACGCTCTAGCGCGACCCTCTGTGGGTTATTTTGGCCTACTCTTCCTCGCTCTTCCACGGCAGAGGTGACACTACCTACACTTTATCGTCAAGGTAGAAGCGTTCACGTCGCGATCCCTGTCAGGTAGTACTTGGTATTGCCTGCGAATTCTACCAAACACTTCGAAGCCAAGCTGAAAGACGACCATGTCCAGAAGCTAGCCATCGTGCTTCGAAGAATCGCAAAGAAGAAGATCCCACATCACCGGACCTTTCCGGTCGACTATGATGAACCCATTTACACCTCTGGGTGAGTAGAGGTGTGAGCTGTGGGGTGTGGGACCCGGTTGATTCAACTGCCGAGCTGGGAGGTCGAACCAACGACCGCTAGATTTGTATAAACTTTGCAAATGAGACGAGCAGGACTTGGCGAAAACGTATCGGCACACTACTCGAAATCAGAAGAATTCCCAACGCAGCTGATGTATGCCTACCTTGACAAAAAATATTTCAATAACCGCTACAAATTGACCAATTGCAGCAGGTGTTTGCTATAAAGGCGGCTTAATGAGTATTGATGACTGACAGAAAGTATTTACTTTTCTTCTGAACGTGCGTGATGTGATGCAGTGCTCACGCAAGTGGGACATATAATGTGATAAATCGGCATAATCTATTCGGCTGTCAGGGGCTGGGGGGTGGAGTATGCTGCATGGTACCATGTGTTGCTGAACCTGGTGCAGCCCAGCTAACCATTCAGGTTGTGACGCACTTGGTAATGCGTCGTCGCATGGGACTGAAAACCAAGCTTTGCAAAGGCACTTCCCTGATTTTGGAAGCAGGTTTCACACACTTTAAGAATGTGGCTAATCTTTTGAATAGTTATCGAAGTTAGATAGATAGATTTTAAAGAAAATGCAGCACCAAGCAAATATACTCAGCAGAGAATCTCGAAGAGTAATCAAATGAGTCTACCCATACAAAGGACCAATTATGGGATCAAGCAGGCAGAGGAAAGGAACCCCATGGCCTCCAACAATGATCAAGGATACAACCGGTCAGAGGATCTAACCCTTTCTCGGTCACCTTTAGAAACGGTCAGTTTCCACATAGAACCATAACGCCTGATGATGCTTCCAACGTGGCCTCTTTACCTGGACAGAGTATGCCAGCCAATTATCACTGTGATTCGGATATAAGTCATTCGTCCACCTAACTTGATAAAGGAGAATTGCTGATAAATAATAACGCTGTGTCGCACGTTCTTGGATGGACTGAGATTGTCATTCATGCTGGGGTGGCAACAATGTTAATTTTCGTGTGTGCGTTAAGACATTAACTTACTCCATAAATAATCCACATTTTTCAACTCTTGATATTTACCTTTTATAACTATATCTAATGTATCAATAGAATGCTTTAGAAATGTTCAACTATGTGCTCATGTAATTTGCAGAACTAACCATATACGAACAATCGAATGCCACACTAAGTTTGGCATGCCTTGTATTTAACGCATTTAAGAAATGATGACAAAATGTACGCGGCTATGATTGTTGTTGTTGTTGTCCGGGAAAATTAATAGTGGGTTTTTAAACCCCTACTATATCATCTCGATTAGCATTTTTTATTAAATACCAAAAGCACTGACGAATGTGGGCTAATGCAACATACCGTTACTATTATGTAGTGCCAAAGGAACAAAATCAAATGACTGCTAAGCACAATGCAATGTCAAAGTCTGGGTCATCGTGACTCACAATGGCACAAGTGTGCAATTGTGCGTGTGTGCACGTGTGTACGCGCAAGAATCCCATGACGTCCTAATCATCAATTGAAAACATAATTGTGTTTTATTTCGTTTGGTAGAATTGAAAGATAGAAGTTGATTATTACAGCAGCAAATGCCCAGGGAGCTTGCAAGCTCTGGATGCGGCATTCCTGAGATACAGCAAACGTCCTAACTAACCTTCGACTAGGTTCATCCTTCGTTCGGTTGAGTAGTTCTTTACAGAGGTATCGCAAGTGTGACGTGCGTCGAAATTGATCTGATTTAAGTGGTCAGGACCCCACGACTCATAATAGCATTTGCAATGTTTAATGCGTTGTCTGCCCTATATTTATTTTAATGAACACAAATTGAGTGACTCTGAATATAGCAAATGTGGTCACACACACTCTCGAGCTAAAGATATTAACACTAAAAAAAGGACGACACTGGCACCAGTGAACAAGACAATTACAGCTCACCCTGTTGGCAAAAAATGAACACATGTCATTGTCTTCGTGAGCATTAAACGCAAGTTATCGCAAACGCAGAGGCTGAGTGTCAAAGGAACCATGACTCACAGTGAACGTGTGTGTATGTGTGCCTCATTTTAGATCACATCAACATGTTTGTTGGAACACTGGCGGGACAAACAAACAAAGTTATTCAAACAGCGTGGAGCTGTCCGATGTGTTTTCGGGTTGTACCGAGTGTTGTTCGGCACAGTGCCCGACGTTTTATCTCATGTGCTGGGAGCTTCTCCTGGAACTGAACTGCGGAGCTCATCAACACAACTGCAAAAAGTTTATTTCATTTATTCTCGGTCACCGCTTAATCCTGTAGTCACTCGGCAGACACGGGATGCAAGGGAGGGCTATACCCAGGATAGGACACTAGTCCATTGTAGAGCACCACGTTAATTTAATCAGCAGACCAATTAATCTAGGTAGCAGCATGTCTTTTGACTGTGGGAGGAAATCACTGGAAAAACCTACGCCGTGGTATTGAAACATGGATTTGATAAACACTAAAAACTCTATAGACACAGCTTTTATTGCAGTCCTCTGATGAAATTAGACCTTGCCCAGGCTACACGGGTGGTGGGGGGGGTTGGTGTAGGTAGGGGAGCATAGATTTGGAAGTATAAACTATGGTTCAAAAAGTGATATTGATGCTGTGTGCTCTGCTTCCCATCACATGGCCCACGAGCCGATATCAAGCTGTTGCACATGGCAGTCACCCATCCATGCACTCCTCAGGCTCAAACCTGCTTAGCCTCTGAGATCTGTCGAGATGAGGTGCATTCCGGGTGATTTGGTCATTGCCAAGCAGATAGTGTTATTTTCACAAGAATATCGCAAAGAAGAAGAAGACAAGAATATTGAAGTAGCATGAGACAAATGTGGGTCAGGATTGAGTATTAACTCTTTTGATAAAAATGCGTTATTTTTAAAGCCAATGTGAAGATAGTGAAGTGCAGCTTGGCTCCCCTTTGTAAGACCTTGGCTCACCATGAGCTTCTATCACATTTCTGTTTTGTATTTTTTTAATTCACCACAACATGGTTTGTTCTGCCATGTCTGTACCTTGCCAAAAATGTCTGGCACTGCCAACTGGTGTAAAGTGTGCACTTTGTTCAACATGTGGTTTCAGATTCTTAGATGCATTCATGTAAGTTTCTACAGCTTGGTGTGTGAGAAATACTCTTAAGAGCTGCTCTTTTAGGATAGTCACGTTGAGCGTTACTCCGCTCTCCTTCACGAGATGTTGCCTCACACATTGGAGGCATCATCAGGCATCATGAGGTTTCTGGAGCCTCCAACGTGGGAGCCGAAAAGATCCAAAGGAGAGAAGAGGAATGCTCGACACGGCTATACCAAAAGAGCAGTGCTTAAGAGCAATTATCATAGATACAAATTCCCAAACGTTAGACTGCAAATCTCATACACCTAACATAGAAGAATCACAAAAATATGAATAATAAAAAGAATGATTCACCACAGCAAAACAACAGTCAAATCTGTAAATGACGAGGAAAAACACATACAACAGATTACTGCAGTGGAATTAGCAGTAATATTCTATCTGGTATAACAGCCCCATATAAGTACGGCTACTGTTTCATCCTTGCACAATTTAATGCTGTGAATTCATTGTATTACCTTCTGATTTGTTTTATTGTTGACGTTGGTTAGTTCATACGTTTGTTTTATCACAGGACTCCTGATTCCAGAGCTTGCAAGCTCACTGGGTATTTTCTGCTGTCAGAATACACATGTATCTATCTATATACTTTTCTTCTTTAATATGCACAGAATTATAGGAGTATCTTGTCTTTATCATCCCCAATAAGTGGGTTAAATGTTAATAATATTTATTGTGCTTCTATAGCCAGAAGGTACAGATGGTGTCATTGTGGGGGTTTGGCTTTCCGATGCAAGTCTCTACAATTACGCACAAGAAATACGTGGCATTCAGCTATTGTACATTTCTCGTTTCAATACGACAAATAGCGTAAAGCACAGATCCGGGGAACACGACGTCTTAATGACACAACACGTGTGACAGTAGGTGCCCCTAGTTGTGATCTGAATGTGAGTTTAGTTTTTTCTGTTTGTTTTATATAGCGCTGCGAATCCACAGACCAAAACTGGAACACAACAACCTGGTGGTAAGCTGGCACCATCAATTGTCCACGCTTTTCAGTTCTCTATGTCTTAAGGTGTTTTCAGCAATTTAATGAGTGCTTATACATGAGGTACGAAACCGGCGCAACCGGAGAGAAAGCATGCGTGTACGAGGGGGCAGCACTATGCCATTCGAAAGTGGAAAATTATATTTGTTCATACTTGCTGTACTGCCCTCTGCTTGGCGAGACAATGTGTGGCACCTTAGTGTCCACGGAAAAGGATGAATAGGAAGAGAGGTATACAAAAGTAATAATACGCGTGACAGGCAGTTAGTACACATTACTGTGAGAGGGCCAGGCCAGAAATGAGGAAACAAAATGCCATCTTCTTATTTAGACGCACAAAACTTTGAGAAAAGTCTAATTTACATTTTTAATTTAGAAATGTCTTACCCATAAAATGTACCCATGTGTACCCAAGTAATCGCAGGATTGTTTCAGCAACAATTCTTCTGAGTTATTTTGTCAGCGGCCGATGGCTGTGGAGTTTTATTACATCTGCAACGCAATCAATCTTAGTTTATAACAATTTTACCTGCACAAATGGTCAGTCACATTAAGCTCTGATGAGGATGAATGAGTAGAAAAAAAATTACTATTTGCACCGAGCTAAATAGTAAAATATATAGTTCTAACAAAAAAACACCCAACGTTTTGCTTATTAAAGTTTGCACGACATACATTTACAACATTCAGCTGTACTGCTCTGACTTATGCGCGGCACATGCATGTTTTCGTCTCGAGTGGCTATGTGTACATGCGTTTCATGGAAGAGAACTGTAATGTTTTATGTCCGTGGCATGGGAGCGTCTCCAAAAGGGAGGTTTGCATTAGAAACAAATTACAAATTCAAGCCAACAGGACCGAGGAACATCTCTGTTCATCAAAGTCAACACTCGTAACCAAACCATGAAGTCAAAGACTACAAGTTGTCTTTGCAGCTGCTGATGCTTTGGCTCTCGCATCTTTTTTCAATCGGGCTCTCTGGCCGTATGATAGCCCTTCAACGCAGCAAAAAAAAAAAGCCTTTGTTCACTGGCCCCGCTGGAACATTCGCAAACCTCACACCCGCGCCCCAACAGCGGCGTCTGAGCAGCGGTTACACAGTGCAGGCATCGACTGCGGAGGAGCGAGGCTTGTAAAGCGGACTGTCGCGTGGAATGTCGCGCGTCCGTTCTGCTGTGTGTCAGCCCACGTGCGTTTTATCAGCCTTTATTTTTTTATCACGGCCAGGATACCTTAGCTGGGCTGTCGGCACCTCCGTAGCTTCGACTGTTGCTATTATTGTTGTTGTTACTTTTATGGCACAATTGTAACGCGTCGGTCCCACCGGTGCTGTTAAGGCTGTAGCCGACAGCAGTGGCTGGTGGTGGTTGTGGCTCATTGGGGGATCCCTCCCTATAGTATGTAGAAAGGATTTTGTCCGCCCCCACTCCCCCTTCCTTTCTTTAACACCAAGTGGGATGACAGCAAAGATTTAGGCGAGATAGAGACGTAGCGAGATGAGAGGAGCGATACTGATGAAACAGAAATGTAGAGATGTAGACAGGAGACAAATATGGCATTAGGTGAGAAAAGACACAGTCAAGGTAAGATAGGGATAATTAGCGTGTTCATCCATCCATCCATTGTCGGAAACCGCTTAATCCTGTACAGAGTCGCGGTGAGCCGGAGCCTATCCCGGCAGACACCGGGCGCACAGACTAAGAAAAACATAGTCTGTTTTTTTTTTATTCACTGGCGATGGCCGCGACTCTCTGTCTCCAATGCCACAAACAATCACTTAGTCACGACTCATATTCTGGCAGAGCACCTTGGGTATCTTAATAACAGCAAATAATAACAATACGAACACAGATCCGGTGTGGAACGTGCATAGCGTGGATCTCCAAGCTTAAGCCTTCATCCTGCTTGAGCTGATTTGAATTTGCATCATTGTTTCAATCTCGTGGAGATCGTGATTGGTGA
Organism: Geotria australis; assembly: GCA_036362915.1. Taxonomy (NCBI): domain Eukaryota; kingdom Metazoa; phylum Chordata; class Hyperoartia; order Petromyzontiformes; family Geotriidae; genus Geotria; species Geotria australis. Next base: position 10,485,441 of record JAZEWU010000002.1, on the reverse strand, counting down.
AAACAATATACCTCCATCTAGACCAATAAAAGTAATTTTGACAAAAGCTATACTAATGCTCAGTAATAAATTTAATCTGCACATAAAATCCATACGAGCTGCCGCATGACCGAGAATTAAAATCACTCCAAGTTGTACAAAGACAAATGCAAAGAACCCCCGTAAAGTATTCATAGACTGTCGAGAATAAGTGCTGTAAGAGAGTATCTAATAAGGATTGCATTATTCTGTGGCCAGAATAATACCCAACCACCTTTGTCTCCCCAGTGCTGATGTTTACACACCGCACCAGGTACTAATTTGAGGCTGAGTTGACCTAGGGAAGGCACAGGGTTGGCTCTCATCACTCGCCACTGACGTTAGCCATCGCCTGAAATCGAACTGACTTTTCTGGGTTTGTACAGCACGATGAACACACACTCATGCACTCACATGCATAACACGTGCTCGCATATGTGCAACGTTGTGAGTAACGATTTTATATGACGCCATCTAACCGAGTCGTTTTCATTAAACGCAAATATCACAAAGCGAAGCTGTCAGTTTCTAAGTCAATCTTCAAATTAAGGTTAATTTCCATCCCTGCGACCGATAGTTTATTTATAAGCGACGTGTATACCTTCTCGTGTAATTAAAGTGGGATATAATCAATACATGTTATGCTTTTGAAGCACCAATTATCCTCAATGTAAAAAAAAAACCCAGAATTATATGCAGTGGAAGATTACATTAGCACGAATGTACCGGGGCTCTAATCCACTGTAAGTAAACTCATCTTCTTTGGATTAGGTCTGAATCAATGTTTGGGACCTTTGCGAACAGATTTTTCGCGACCGCTTTACTCGTTCCAGCACTTAAGAAGCTTACTTAGATTTACCAGCACGGAACCCAGCAATACAGACCCGGGACTAAAAATCATTACGGTTTAATCTTTTTTCCTCTTTTTCATTACCTTCGTCCGCACATGTGATATTATTACATTTCTTTATTTTTTGTGTACGCGCATTGCAAATAGTTACGTGTTATATACGTCAGGAAACACACGTACACAATTTTCATATACTGGTGTAGGTTTTCACGGCTTGATGTATGAAAAGTAGCTATGCAGAGCTGTCCTTTCGGGATAGCCATGTCGAGCGCTCCCCCTCTCGCCTTCGCGGCGTTTCAGAACCACTAAGGAAGTCTCAGAACGCTAGAAAATGCCTCAAACGTGGGAGGCTAAACGTCGGGAAGGAGAGAGGGGGAGTACTCGACACGGCTATCCCGCAAGAACAACTTTGTAAATCAAATCTCAAAATACTCATTTGCAAGTGGTGGCTTATATGTATTAAACATTGCTTACGTGAAAAAATCTTCCATTTTTTGGAAAAACTCACGTTGTTCAATATCTTAGATAGTTAATGCATGTAATACAATCCCCAGTCGCGACGGAGCAGCGTGGTGAAGTATGGACAACCAACCTCCACATCGCACCTTTACTGATGCACTGAACAGGCACTGCTTAGGGAGGCCTTCATCCAGCAGTGGATTTACCATGACCGATGATAATACATATTGCCTGCTAACGTAATAGTTTACGTCATTATATGACTCAATCATTATCTGTACCCACTTAATTTCGAAGAGTCGCGGTGAGGTAGGGCTATACCCAGGATTGAACGCTAGTCCATCGTAGGACACTAGAGCGATGTAGTCAGGTCAATCAACCTAGCCCCAGCATGTATTTGGACCGTGGTAGGACAGCGGAGTGCCCGGGGAAAACCCACGCGGACACGAAGAGAACATGGCAACACCACACAGAACGGTACCCAAGCTGGGAATCAAACCCATCGCCCGGTGCGGGAATCAAACCGCCTCGGGCGACACTTTCATTCTGTGAGACGCAGATGTTACGACTGGTCTACCCTACCCCACTGCTTTAGCTGCGACCTTGTCCCAAGCGGACCCGATGCCTGGCTCAACTTCCCCTCCAAAGGGCAGCTCGCTCCACTCCACGATGCTGTTGCCGTGCCAACTCGGAGCATATCGAGGACAGCGCGATGGTGAACATTATGAATGAGGCCTTGTGTTTTATCCACACGATTCAATCGAATTTTAACAGAAGCCATATACATTACTTGAATCCAGGTCATGCCCCGGTCGTGATTTCTTGTTAATTTTGTCTGCACATCATTTGCCGTCTATATTATACATGAAACATTATGGGGGGGAGGGAGTGGTAACGCAGGATTTGCACTCTGAACCTCGAAACCTGAGTTTGATTTCAACCCAGAGACAATGTCAGTGGTGAGTGATATGTGGTCTGCTCTTGGCCACCCCTGCCGTCAGCATTCCACACCGAGCAGCTTGGTGAAGTATGGTCAAATAACCTCCATGACTGATATAGCAATGGAGAGCAGTGGATTAACAGAGGCATATACATATATTATTTATTATTTTATTACATTATGCATAAGGGACTCTTTTAAGAGGCCACCTGGACAGACAGGAAACATCCACTCTTAGTATTCACTGACATCTTTTTTTCGCCAATGCAGCTGATTCCATACATTCGACACATTGCCGTTTTAACACAGCCAACAATATGTGCCAATGAAAGCGTTATGGGAAAACATCTATTTAACAGTTCAGACTGGGAGGTAAAGTCTCAATTTTCCACGCATTTCACATTTTCCCTCCATTCAAGTCTCGTTTTTATTTATGTTCTGGACATTGGAGCGACGCTTGGCTGTTGGTGTCGGAACGTTGCGCGGACCTGGGAGCCCCGGACAGCCGGAGAAAACAAGGGTTTAGGGTCATCCGTTAATCATCGCTCAAGAGGCACGCTTGAACTCGCAGCTCCAAGAGCGTCCATCCAGCTCCACGGAGGCTTCATCATAACCCCGTCCCCTCCGCGGGAGAACGAGGAGCAGAAAGGGGCTCGTCATTGTGTGCGGTCCCAGGCACGACGCAGCACGATACGGAGCCTGCCTGTGTCCTTAAGTCATTAGTGTACTGTATTGGAATAAAGACTCAGGAGACGGGAATAACATTGCAGAAGGTATTAATAACATTGCAGGAGGTATTTTTGGCTTGGCCTGATGACTCACTAAGGGGCATTGATTTTGTTTTGTGTTTGTCATTGTCACATAATATCAGTTGTTTTGCGTGATACTAAGAGATTAGCATGGTACCCAGGAGAACTTTAACGTTTGCATTGAATGTAGTGCACGAGTTGCGAATAAAACTGGCATTTAGGTCTGGCTGTAAATTAGTGAATTCTCCGAAACCAAAAATACGATTCTGAAACTAACTATAATACTTCTTCAGATTATTCATTTACAAGGAAGATTTGACATTACCTTAAATCATTCAGAATCAACGCTGTGTACTAAATGACATATCCACTGCATTGACTATAACCTTATCGTTACACTGGATCTAGTATCGTCTTCAGGGTGATCATTTTATTAACTGTATTGTTCATACCTTAATCTGCAACATATTAAATCGAACCGAACTAACGCGTTTACTTGCGCCGCTATTTTTCGTGCGAGAAACGTCGAGTGAGGTATCCATTAACTACAACCATAATTTGATTTCCAAGATGTTTAACCTTGGTCTACCCTTTCCCCAGTTGCAACCCTGCCCCAACCTTACAGCAAATCACTTCCTTCCGATGTAATCTGCCGCGATGTTGCCTGATGGCCCAGTCCATCCGGTAGCAATCATTTGCTGCCGAGATGGACTGAGTTCTGTTTCCCAACCCCGGCCGTAACCCTTGCCCCTGCGTGGGGTTTTGACCTCTGCATCATTCCCAAAGCTCAATCAGGGCTTCGGATTATCACAAGTTCAAAAGGTGGGGTGTTGTTTTTTCCCCCAAAGCTCCGCGATATTATAGATTTAGGATTGAACATTTCAAATAATTGCGACAATTAGAGCAGTTATTGTGTTAGCACCAGCGACTTGCTTGTTTGGACTGAAGGCGAAGCCTATTATATTTTTTGTTTCTATTTTAGTACTGGTTTAAGACATTTCCCTTTCACAGCAATGGGATCTCCAAATGTTATTCTGGCAATGCAAAACCACTTGAGAGAGAGCAAAAAATGTCCATCGTAAAACAATAAATGTTCATCATGTCAGAACAATGCGGGAAGCAATATATATTATTGCAAGGCCTACTGCCCTTTCCCGGCAAAGCCTCTCAGCTCTTACAGCAATCCAATCTGTTCAGGCAGCATCTGGCTCCAAGCAGATTTGAAGATGAGTGAAGAAAGGTGCAAAATGGGAAATTATTTATTTATTTATACATACATGAACTTCAAAACATTTCACACTGCTTCTTTTCAATCACACAGACCACACTCTCTGTCCTACAAAACTGTCTGTGTAGTCTCAGTTAAATGCCTTCCTTTTAAATCCCGTGCAGTGTTCATGGGAGATAAAGTGTGACGTTCGTATGTGTGTGTGCTCCTTTATATCTGGACGACTGATAAGTGCAAAGAAATAAAATTATAGCATCGGTGCATTCACTTGGTGGCTTTGCAGCTGGGTGTCCA
>JAZEWU010000002.1:10448949-10466035 GCA_036362915.1 Geotria australis | reverse complement strand
AGTTTATCCTCTTCTCCGTCGCATGCTCTCAAGTTATTTTTGACAGCTTCTCACCGTGGCTTCTTGCTCTCCCCCTCTCTCCCTCGCTCAACTTTTGCGTTCGGAACTTTCATTCCAATGGAGTGTTTTGACATTTTGGCCACACGCACTGTCCGTCTCTACGAATTCTCCAATGATGCATCTCGTATCTCCGCATTCTCACCTCCATCACCTCGTGCTATAACGGTACAGATAGATGTTTATTACCACAGCAGAAATAGATAGGTTATTGATAGATAGATGTTTATTATTACAGCAGAAAATACCCTGTGAGCTGGCAAAGTTTGGAAGTGGGATTACTGCGATAAAACAAACGTGTGAATTAACCAACGTAAACAATAAGCAACATCACAGGGTGACGTAACGCATTCATCAAATGTACACAATTTAATTGTGCAGAGATACATTTTAAGCCATAATCATAATGTAAAAAGCAGTACAAAGTATGGCACGAGACAAATTGTCAAATAATTCCAATAAATTACCTAGAGGTAAAGAAGTGCAAAAGTGTAACAGTGGGATGGGAATAAGTTGACGAAATTTGTTGCAAATACAGTAAAAACGCGTATGTAAAACATCGATTTAACGGACCACATCGATTTATCACTCTGATTTATCACTCTGTTTAATGGTGTTCATAATTCATAGGTCGTTGTAAGATACGGTCATTACTCTGTATATAACATTGTCACATAAACATCCAGATTTAACGGACTTTCTTTAATCGAGGATTTGCTGTGTTAAAAGAGACATCAACCTTCGATGTCGTATTTTTATTGACTATAAATGAAGACCTCCCTACCCCATGTCAGTCATGGTGGGTTTTTTACACCCTACTTCATCATGCTGGGCAGGGTAGTTTGGTGAAGGAGGGAGAACGGAAGAGGTGCAGGAGGAAAGGACCGGTTCTGTACCAGTCACCACTGATTGGCCGGAAATCAAGCTAGCGTTGCCGGAATTCCCTCGTTTATTGCGCAATGTGCTAACCTTATACCACCCCTACCAGCCTTATCAACTGTGCACAGACCAACTATATCTATCATCACCACACATTCGGAATGCGCATTTTTGTTCAAAACACTCCTCGCACATTTCCAGGAAAAAAAAATTGTAATAATTTTTCTGTCAGCTTCCATTAACACTCTCTCACGCTTAGAGCCACACTCTATGGGGAAAGCGGTTTAAAACAGAACTCATATTTAAAAAGTGTCACGAGGAACAAAGCTTCAACCCCCTTCCCAAGACGGCCGAAACAGCCGCTAATTCAGTGTCACATTTCTGCATGCTCAAGCAGGTTCATTTGGAGACCAGGGCTTGGCTTGCCGAGCGCTGGTGAAAGCGGTGAAATGTCCACGTGCGTGCAAGTGCAGCTCTGCATATCTAATTATAAACACAGAGCGGCCAACAAATAGGAGTCCCATCTGCACATCTTGGCTTGGCCTGTAGCTAATTCAGAGACCGCCTCGGGGATGATTGCACAATCGGGGGGGGGTGGCTGAGTGTTTGGCAACTGGAAGTCCGACCGACTGGTATGAGAATCAAAAACACCGTCATGGGGCCCGAGATGGTCTCAGGAACGCCACCCCCTTTTCACGCGTTACAGCGCGTATCTGCGATTCGGCCAGATTTTTTTGCGGCCGCAGCAGTTGAACAAACAACCTGAGAGCTCCGAACGTTCCTCCACGCGAGAGCAGCAACGAGGAAACTGGAGCATTGGCGAATGCCGTTATAATTTAATGCTTTCGGATAGTTTATTTTTGTACGCTTTAAAATTCTGAATTTAAATTGCCGTCAGGCTACACCGTGCATAAATGTGAAACAACAAAAAAAGATTCCAAATTAATTTAATTATAAAATGGTTGTCACATTTATAAAATATATTATTTCTATTTAATCGTAAATAAGCTTTGAGTCTACACTTTAATGCGAGGTAAGTATTTAGTGACATTACTTACGTTTAATTAATATACACTGCAGCATGTAATTCCAAAATCTAATGTAAAAAGTTTACTTTATTGAGTTATGAACCTAACATTAACTCTCAGGTGAGTGCGTGCGGTATGTGCTCGAGTCACACGGCCAATTCCTCGAGGGATTTCAAGGCAATGGAGATTTAAATAATAATAATAATAATAAAGACACAAATTGTTTGAAATTAGTGACATCTCGGTTGTGCCAAAAACAGAGGTTATTAAATTGAAGGTAGCCTGCAGTTGGTGCCATTAATTCTGGCATGTTTATAATGCTTTCAAAAGGAACCAGACAGAAAAGTAATAAGCATTGTGACTATACAGTAAATTAATTCGTAGTATTAATACTGGGTTTTTTTAAGTCTCTAATTATTTTTTAAGAATTATTATTTTTAAATGTACGGTTAGTGAAATTTTGCGTACATTTTTTTTAAAATATTATTTCTCACTAAATATTTTCCAGGTCGCTGTGCGACTGGAGTAGGTGGCGCGTGGTGAGTAGTCGCCACGGCCATAGCGAGGGGGTATTCAGGATGTGGTGTACCGAGTATACAAATATTTCGTCCAGTTTGCTGTCCTGAACGGAGCCAGCTGAAATTAAGTCACCGCGATGAGCTGTTTAATTTTAATGATCCAAAAATGTATGCAGCGACTAGATCAGTGGTTCTTAACCTTACTGGAGGTACTGAACACTGCAAGCTGCATCAGTGCATTCACCGAACCCTTCGTAATTGGAAAAAGCAAATAAATAAATATATATTGATCTCCTTTTTTATAACTTTATATTTTAAAATTAAATTTTATATTGTTATCGTAATTTATCTTTTAATAAACTAGTTTATCATGGAAATTTATTTTGTCTAACACATTATTACTAAGCAACTAAATATTTGTAATCTAACACGGCGAAGCAAAATTGTGTGTTGCCAAATTGTCGGCAGCCGATTTATTGACGGCCGACAAAAACAGCCCGACATTGCTAGTGTGAACCGGGCTATACTGTGTGTGTCTTGACCCCTGCCGAACCCCTGAGACTGACTCAACGAACCCAGGTTAAGAACCACTGGACTAGCTATTACATTGTTTTCAACGTGATATTCTTCACTTTATGGGAAGTTTAGCCAAGTGTTACATATGTACAAAATCGACTTGAGACGGTTCCTATTACATTAATTGATGCTTAAATACTCTCCGACGGTACGAAAAATGTTGGTCTTGCTATTTACCACGAATATGGCACAACTTTGCGAATGCAGACCATGTGCTGACAAATAGCAGGCTTTAATTTCAATGCATAATTTGACACAGCACAATTACAAAACAAGAAGAAGAAGAAAAAAAACCTAAGGCACCGCACTTTTGTAAATTATTATGGAAAGCGTAACCGTTTGAGGTACATAAACACCGCATCGGGTTTATCAGATGTGCCTCTGTAACGCGGCACTGCATGTGCAAGGGTGCACAGGCTATTTGACTTGAAACATTCCTTTAAATGACTGGTTATTCGTCGCAGGTCGTGTGAGGAATTCCTCGTGTTGTTTTGATTTGTCAATGATGTTTACACATAGCTGCCAGTGATTTCCCATTTAAAATGAAAAAAAAAAAATGCCTCCCATTTTTCAAATTATTTAGATGTGGATGGCCTCCCCCCCTCCTAAAAAATAAAAAAAATGCTTGTAAATTACTCACCTCTGAATAATATATAGCAACTACTGCCAACCATCACAAATATTTGGCAGGACCCTCTTAAAGATGAGTTATGAGACTCAACGGAAACTTCCTCGAATAAAATAATATTCTACGGCGTACAGAGATGCAGCCCCGTACTGATGCCATGTTAATCCAGATTGAATTGTTGTGTAAATATCAGTGAAGCTCCATCCCCTCGTGTATTTTCAATGACATGACTCTATAAGAGAATGTAAAGGTACAGAAAAGCAAGGGAAACACTTTTTCGACATTTCATCTTTTACATATCCATGATATAATGTATCAAAACACTGACAAAAAAATGATAATTTGCAATAACAATTTTTTTCTATTCTGCTTCATTTAACATACAGTGGCTAGATCGTACAAAAACAGTGGGGATGATTTATGGGCAAAAGTGAACCACATATCGTCAGTTGCGCAAATTAAAATATTCCGCATATTTGACAATGTACATTCATACATCAAATTTAATTTGTTTGCACAGTAATGTGCAAATACTTTCCAGAATTGCTCACTTCGGCTGAAATGATTGGCTTCCAATGTAATAATACATGTCATGAGACTCAATCTGTTGGCTTACCAGCTGTCTAACCAGCTGCAGTTATTCAGATTCTTCTCCACTTCCGAGCATTCGTGATAGAGGATAAAGGAAGAGTGCCACTATCCAGCACCGGCCGGGTGTAATCGCACGTGTGATCAGGAAGTTTCGAGGGCGACGGTTGATTAATCATATGCATGGTATTATCATAACGTGGTAAAGGTGCAGTCCTGCAATTGCTCGATCATTCCACTGCTTGTCAGAAGAACCTCTTTTAGATGGAGCTCTGTACACAGACAGTCTCAAAATGCTTTTCACCAACTCTTCCATACTGGCCAGACGGGCTTGGAAGAGTACCCAAACGTTACCTTGCCACGTACAACCTGCCAAACACCGGTTCATCTATTTAAACTGCTTGGATAATGGAGGCACTGTGATTTAATAAGCTGTCGGGCTGGCAGATCAACTCAAACTAGTAACCTCTATATTGCAAGTTCAGTGTGCTAAGCGTTTCCCCAATAGAATTTCCTAAATTATCATACTGTACGTATATATATATATCTCAAATGTGAATATTGTGAAAATCCCATATCCCTTGGGCCTCGTGGTGGACAGGAGATGACAGGGCAACACATGGATTGTGAACTCTGTGTGGGCCCTCTGAAAGACATCCCACGACATGAGCGGGATTTATCTGGGTACCATCAGTTCCCTGCCCGCTGACAAAACACTCATTCATGGAATCGGCTAAACATCCCAAAATAGCAGGACCCTCCCAAAATTAACTCCTGGGGCTCAACGAGGCTGTTCTGGGTGAATAAAAACGACCCCGCTGCAGTAAAACGAAAGCCGCGTCATATACGCCACATCGTGTTGAATGCCGTACACGACAACAACAATATGAGCGAGCGTACGCTCATTAACGAAAACGCAAATACATTCTATACGACGCGCTATTAAAAAAAACGTTACGAAAACAAACCCAAAAAAATGCATCGCTCGTGTATATAACGTGCTTTCAGCCCGAACATCTGGGCACCGCGTACTCTCCAGTGACCAGGCGGAGACGGCAGTTGAATTTGCCATGGAGCGAAACAAGCTCAAAAGACGCTTGTGGAATGGTTCAATTTTCGCGTGGAACGCTCGCCCTGTTCCTCCGGCCACGCGCGCCCCCTCTCCACCTTCCCCTCCCCGTTCCCCCTTCAATCCGCCCGTTTCTCCCAATGTGGACACGTGTCCCAACGTGGACACGTGCAGGCACCTTTGGAGAAGCAGAAGAAAAAAGAAATTAAAGAGTGTGTGAGCGTGAGATGGAATAAATAAATAAATAACGTCGATAGAAACACACCCTGTAAAACTACTTATGCCTAGCGGAATGGCCCCACGAGACAAAATAGTCTTCTCTCGCTCTCTCCCTGTTTTTTTTACAAACTCCCACTCCAAACAGATGTTTTTTAGTGAATTTCGTGCCTGGGCAAAATTATAGGCAGCGGCATGGACTCAATTAGGCCCTAGCACCGTCTCTAGTTGACTTATGGAAGGATGCCTACCCGTGGACTGTAAATTACTCAGAGTATGAAGTTACATTGCTGATTAGTTTTCCATTCAAGTCCCGCGAATATTTATTTCTTTTTTTTTTAACCAAGCTAAAAAGGATCCCCCCTACCAAGGTCACTCCCGACTACACGGCCGCCGCTGAGGCCCCACTGTGCGTGGCCGGTGGCGGCGCCGGAGGAACGCGGCCTTCTCGATGTTCACGGTAGCGCTGCGAGGGGGCATCTCCTCCGTCAGCTGAAGCCAAAGCCCAGGGGGTGTGACCGGCGATGGTGCCAGCCCATTGAGGGTATGGGGGCCTTAAGCATCAAACGACTTACAGAGGGTTACACGCTGGACAAGACACGTTAATGGATGTTATCGCGTTGGCGTGATAGGATTAAGCGTGGAGAAAGGATGAAATCAGGTCGTGCAGGTGCTAAGATGGTGATAGTTGGGGGTTGCGGCGGTGGCTTGGGTAGGCCTTCATCCATCAGTGAATTGATTATAATAATGAACACACTTATCAACAACTAATCTCCTTGTAGCGTTCTGATAACGGTAACGCCCATTTAATTTTCCCTTATTTGGGATCTGAATTCCAGCTGACGCAATATTTGGTGCGACTCTTTTTTTTCACCAATTCGGAGGGCCCCTCAGAGCTACTTGGCGCCCTAACTTTTTCTCTCAGTTGGCTCATTATGCCCAGCACCACAACCACTGCTTGTGGCCAACATCCGGTTTCTTCCGCAGCACCCCGTGCCAAGACCTCTTTTGCAGTCACTCCTGCTCGGAGCATCGCCAACAGCCAAGGATAACATTTGACCACGCTTGCCAAGGTAATTTGGGGTTTTACGCGCCAGCGACTAGAAGCATATTTCAGTGCCACCATGCACTCAGCACCTTTTTTTAATGCCACACAAGGAAGAGCATTTAAATACGAGCTGGTGTGAGGTCAAGAGCAGCAGGGGCGATGGCTTGGAAACCGGTCTGGAGAGGTAACTTTCTGGCAGCGAAGACTTTCATGCCGCAGGAAGAAAAAAAAAAAAAAATCTTCACCCGAAAGGGGAATCGCTGACATTTTTGTACTTCAACAGACAACCTCTCCAAACTATTGATGGCTCCTAACATTTCGCTTCGGTTAAAAAATAAATATTTTCAACACTTGCGCGCTAGTTTATAATGGGGAAAAAAGGGCGCTGCCGCGGTTACAGGGTTTGATGGCAATTGCGGTGGTAACTGATTTGAGGCATCTACTGGTGTGGTCCGAAGTGATGAATTCTGCAATTCGTGACCTTTGCAAGCCCACCTTCATTCATTCTGCCAAGCTCATGTTTGGCAGCCAAACTGTGCCTCACTAAAGAGCAGTGTGCGAGCAGATGACTCTCGGCCATAAAGCAGACTTTCACTGGCAACTGACAGTTCACCTTAGACGTATCTATGAGATGGCCGTATATTTCCCCCGATCATCTCGCATCATGTGAAAGGAAGGATTATTTTAGCCACGGACAAAATGGGCAATTTTCACCGTTTTCTTTCTTCATTGCTCTTCGTGGCAGTTTACGGCTTTGGTGAAAAGTTGTAAACCTGGCTATTGAGAAACAGTTTCTGCGGCTTTCCGTTGGTTTTCGTAGCTGCTACAATAAGTGGATAATGGATATTATGACTGACAAAATGCCTTCTTAAACCTTAAATATGATGTCATGAAAGTGTGTCACGACTCCTGTGGTGCCATTAAAGCAATTGCTTTCTTTCAATCTTGTCGCACAGTTGCACGTTTTTTTTTAAACAAACAAAAGTAATTTTGCCATTAGCTATCCTGGAGGTAAATACTAAACAGAAGTAATAATTCAGGACGCTGCCATCGTATAATGGTTAGCACACTGGACCTGCAGTCCAGAGGTCGCCGGTTCAACAAGATCTCCTGCCATGACGGTTGAAACTATGGTGCAGTTTCTGAAATCCCCCTACCTCCGTTCGCCCAGCAGTCTCAATAGGTACACCAGTGTTAGTCGATCCGCAAGCCGCATGCTGTGGGGTAAAGTCTGTGTTTCTTCTGTCTCTTCCAAGACGTCTGATCCAGTGTGGCAGAAAACACTTTCAAACTCACGTCGAGTAAAGGATATTCCGCCAGCAGTGGGTGGAGCAAGTCATTACACTCAGCCATATATTTTAGTATCGTGCAGTACAGCACCTCACGAGGAAAATATACGTACACGTGTTTCACTATCGTAATATAAAATTATACGTTTCCAATTAAATGCACTTAAAGCAAAGCACGTGCATCGATTCAAAACCGCTCCCCCACCACCCGTCACTGCCCGACGCCAACTAACATTTTCCACACAGAATTAAAATCCAGTCAACGAATCATTTGCTCGAGCGCCTCGGACAGGTTTAGCATTGATGACTCGGAGCCGTTGAAATTCGTGCAAAAAATATATTGCCCACAATTATGAACCTATTAAGAAACACGTTGCCAGCCTAATTAAATAAACGAATTCACCGCAAACTTTCTTTTCCCCTGCACCTGCGTCTTTTCAAGCCCTGTTTTGAAGGTGGGCCTGCCTCTCGCTCTCTCAGGCCGATTGGATTTTGCCGCGAAGCTGACACATGCTTGGAAAATAGCTAACAGATGTACCTTTGTTTTCAAAACGCCACGCACTGCCGCCATTTCCTGCGCTGGGACCGTGCAAGAGGCACCGGTCTAATTGCCGGCTCTCCGGGGCAGTTTGATTGTGCCGCCAGATACAAACAAGATAATAAGCTTAAGCAGACAACAGGGGCAGAGAGGGACATTTCAGGAATCGTGGTTATTAATTTAGCAAGTAATTCTCCCTAACTTCTTCCTGCCTGGGTTTTCAAAATTTAGCGCTGAAACTCCCACACATGCGCACACAGCACACTGGAGAAAGTCCAACACGTTTGCAGCTCAACCTTCCGTTGTCAGAAACCGCTTAATCTTGTACAGGGTCTCGGTGAGCTGGAGCCTATCCCGTAAGACACAGGGCGCAAGGCAGGGTTAGACCTAGAATGGGACGCCAGTCCATCACAGTGCACCTTGGGCAATTTTAGTCCGCAGGCCAATTAACCTATGTAGTAGCATGCCTTTGGACTGGGGGAGGAAAGCGGAGTGCCCTGCGAAAACCCACGTGGGCACGGGGAGAATATGTAAACTCCACACAGAAAGGCCCCTGAGCCGAACGTTTTGCCCATTAAATGTGAAGATCATCTTCCTCATTGTTTTCCTAACGAGGACAATGAATCCAACAATTTATACAAGAAATATTCGCATTCCTCCCAATACTTTATAATCAAATCATTAAAGACAATGTTTTTTTACCACTCAATCATTGCAACATGAGGTCCGCAATTACCGTAGACAACGGAAGACAACAAACATTTATAAACAAACACACGCACGTTACATGCAATGTTCCGTATTCTATGATCCAACATCAACATTCCATCTGCCTTCATCAGCTGAGTGAAACACACTCCTTAATTTATTGGCCGAGAACATCGTAATATATAGTACGCAGTGTGTGCCATTATACTGGCGCCGGCAAACCGCCTGGCTGCCTCCTCTCCATGTCAGACACAGGCATAGGGAGGCCCTCACCCAGCAGTGGACTGAAACGTCGGAGCAACGTTGCTTCAACGTTACCTCTACGGATTGTGTCGCATGCCCACCGTTGCACCCCAAACATTTCCCGTTTGCTGGGAGGTCGGTTGTGCACGCACACGTGGACAGACGCACACAGACGTGCACGCACGATACGAGCGCCACTAACTTACTTGTGACATTTCTGCGCGAGTTCAAGGAAAAGGGACGACCAGCAATGCACTACGTCTGCTCTCGGAGCAGGTCATACATCGTTCCGTGCTCCGTCTCTTGATTCGTCTTGATTTAAAACGACATTGCAGCGGAGCAGCGCTCCGTAAATCCAGAGGCAAAAATATTCAGCGAGCCCTGGCTTTGCACCGAGCGCAGAGGGGGCCCCTCCGTTTTGACAAACGCAGCCGCCACATTGCCGTCATGCCATGTGTCAGGTAGACAGAGCGGCGGTGTTTAAAACAGCCGCGAGCTAGCGGTAGCAAAGAAAAACAGGGCAGTCATTTCACGCGCGGTGGAAGCGAAACAATCTGTTTGTAGGCAGAGACGCGTCCTGATGCCGACACGCGTGCTCCACGCGTACGCACACACGTGCGTGTGTGAGTGTGTGTGAGGCGCACATGTGAATCTTGAGTTTGTGTGTGCGTGCGTGCGGCAGGGATGCCGTTCGCTCGCTGCCATCACCAGTGAAGATTTTCTGAACCCCTCCTAGGTCGACTCGTGTTGAAATGAGTATTACCTGGTGCGGTGTGTGAACATCGACACTGGGGAGACAAAGGCGGTCAGACGTGGTGCTGGTCACCCACCCCCCCCCCAACGTGTATCGTGTCGGCTTTCATAGGTGATCGCTAACCAGCACTTCGCCCAAAAAGTCTGCTGAGGTTGTGAGAGGAAGTCGTTGTCTTAGTGGGTGTGCTCGCATATGCACACACACACACACACGTAGACCGTGCACAAGACAAAGATCCCCCGTTTAACCTTAACAGACTGTAGGGTCAAGTGCTGTTAGCGAGCACCTATGAAGGCCGGCACAGCATACGAAGGGGTGGCTGGCTATCACGCCCAGCCGCCTTTATCTTTCTAGTGGGGATGGTTACACACAGCACCAGTTGCTCATTTAAAGCCGAGTCGACCTATGGAAGGTCCACGGACAGTTCAGAAAATTGTCGCCGGTTGGCCGTGAGCAGGAATCGAAGTCGGGCCCGCCGGCTTTAGTCATTAAGTTTGTATTTATTTTTCATTCGCGTTGGATGAAACCGTCGAGCTACGTAGCTCTTTTTAACAGTTGTACAGCCGGGAGGGGTAAACAAGTCGCAACATCTCAGAGCACCGAGGAAAATATAGTCAGGACGGTTAACATCGGCGGCATGTCTTGGACTGTGGCAGGAAAGCGGAGTACCCGGCAAAAACCCACGGAGAACATCCACTCGCCACACATAAAAGCACCCGAGCCGGGAATCGAACCCGGGGGTTCTTCTTGCTGTGAGCCGGCAGTGCTACTCACCGCGCCATCGTGGCCCCTTCCCGACCACCCCCCAACGGCTCCATGTGTGCACACACACGCAGACACACACACACACACACCACACGCTACTGCAGATGTGAATCTCAGTTCACCTTGAAATGGGTCACCCCAGCCCTTTTTTTGCCACCATCCATCATTAACTTCAGCGCGGAGACTATTTTGGGGAATTCTTAAAGCACCGCCGCTCGGCGTCTGTCCGTGGGCCACACGGAGCCTCCGCTCCGCGGTGCCGACCAGCAACGTGGGACACACGGAAACAAGATGAGATTCTCACCTGTCCGTGTGAATAACTCCGAGTTGCACTCGCGTGACGGATTTTAAATCGAACGCGGTAAATTATTGCACTCACTTAATTTCCCTGGCATATGGAAAATGGGTTGGGGGGTTGGAGGGGGCGGCGGTGGAAATGGCAAACGCTTGATGTGCCGGTGGCGAATGACCAATGACTGCTGCTTTCTGCGGCTCTCCCTTGGGTTATGTCATCACAATGCCTTCTTGCCGAATTTTAATTAAAAACCATTATTCTAAAACGTGCGTCTGTGTGTATATATATACTGCGGGATCGATGGTGCAGCGGTTAGCAAACTGCGCTACGCATCCTGCGTGTACCGCAGTGCTGGAAATATGAACTGGTTTTGGGTATCTCCTAGGTCAACGTAACCTTAAATGAGTACCCGGTGAGTTGTGTAACTATCAGTAACTGGGCGACAAAGGTGGCCAGGGATGGTGCCGGCCACCCATCTCCTAGTTTACTGGCCAGCCTTCAGAGGTGCTTACGATGATGATAATAATAATACTAAGAAGAAAAAGAATCGTACAATTTTTAACACGTGCAAATTCCACGCCTGGTCATGGATGAGACATGGATACGGAGGCGCGAGGAAACCGCAGAGCGGCGGGGGGAAGGCAGCCACGTAGTTGGCTGGTGCCAACATTTTCCAGACACTGCGTTCTATACATTGTGATGTTAGCAGCCAATTCCTTTTTTTTATAATTTGTGGGAGGAAAACAGACAACCTGGAGGAAACCCACGCAAATCAAGGGGCGAACACACAAGCTCCACACAACAAAAAGGCGTTCGAGGTGGGAGTTGAATCGCCTCGGGCAAGACTTTCTTCCTGTGAGGCACACATTTTAACGCTGTGTACCTTGCCACCCAGCACTTGCCCCAACAGTCAAGCTGTACGGGGAAATCTTTGTCCTCATGACATGCATTTATAGAGCCTAAATAGTAATCTATAAAACAACGAATTTTTCGTAAATTAGAATTTTCACGTCGCGATCCCTGTCAGGTAATACTTGGTATTGCCTGCGAATTCTACCAAACACTTCGAGGCCGAGCTGAAAGACAACGATGTCCAGAGGCTGACCATCGTGCTTCGAAGAATCGCAAAGAAGAAGAAGACCAACCTTGACCTAATCGCTGCCGGATGAAGAATGACAATAAGCTGTTAGACATCCCCCAATGATCTTCCCATGCACGACAATTTCATTGCTCCATCTCCACGGAAGGTCCCTTCGCAGGTACGTCGTCCCATTTGGCTCTTTAGTGTCCCTCGTCTCAACCCGCAGCTATCATCCCTGACAGCCATGGTGGATAGTTCTCCTAACAGTCAATGTAATGTATTCGTGTAGCTTCTCACGGCTCGATGTATGAGAATCGCTCTCAACAGCTGCTATTTCGGGACAGCCGTGTCGAGCATTCCTCTCCTTTGCACATTTTGCCTCCAACACGACGCCTGCAACGTGGTAGGTGAAACGTCACGAAGTACAGAGGTGCTGTGTCGACCCGCTCCTATCTCGAAAGAGCAGCTCTTGAGAGTAATTCTCAGTCAATATAATTGTATCCAACGTGCAGGTGTTTCTATATGTTAGTAATAACAAGCATGCGCCCATTTCTACGTGTTTCTTTCTGCACCTTTAAGCGTCTGGATGCGTGTTCTTGTTCAATGCGCACGTTTCAAAAGTCACAGAAGGTGATGCAGCGGACACAAAAGGGGCGGCATGGCGGCTTGGTGAGCATCGCTGCCGCCTCACAGCAAGAAGGTCCTGGGTTTGGTTTCCGGCTTGGGTACCTTTCTGTGTGGAGTTTGCATGTTCTCCCCGTGTGCGTCTTGGTTTTCGCCAGGTACTACCCTAAAAACTATATGCTGCCTAGGTTAATTGCCCTGACTAAATTGCCCCCGGTGCCCTGAGATGTTGTAACTTGCTCACCCCTCCACGCTGGACAACTGTTAAAAAGAGTTACATAGCGTAAGGATGTTTCCCAGCTGGAATAAAAAGGGAATTCAAAACGTTCAGGCATATTGGCAGGATAGTTTTAACTTTCAAGATATCTGCTCGACGAACACAACTGGAAAACCCATCAGAATGAGTCGCCCCGGAGCCGTGACTGGAGATGGGCCACCAGAAGATGATGAATTAAAGAGCGGCACGGGCACAGGTTGGAGTGCTTTGGGGAAACAAAATACGTCCGCTAATCTTCAAACAAAACCTATACATAAATTAAGGGATAACATTCAACAATACCCAACTAACCCATACACAGTTTTGGTACAAGTGCTGTTAGCGTCCATTGAAACCACGGTGGCACACGACGGGAGAGTGTGGCCAGCTTTACACCCTGCCGCATTTGCCTCCCCAATGCTGATATTAACACATTGCACCGGTTACCCATTTAAGGCTGAGTCTACCTTGGACGGTCCCTAAAGAGGCTCAAAAGCCGCTTGCCACCAATATAATCCGTGGCTAAGAATCGAACTTCGGTCATCGCTTTAATAACCTAGTTAACTAACGACTTCGCCACCGCTTCCTAATACACAACACATACATCCGGGCATCTGTGTTTACACGCACGTGTGTGTGTCTGCGCGCACACACGCACACAGACACGCGTGATTGCTGTTCACTAGACAAGAGTTTCCACCGAATGCATTCCTGCACCGGGGGCCGGCGATACATTTGGTGCAATGTTGTCATTCCATTCCAACCACAACATATGGCCGCCCAAAGGTAAGTCAGCCCGCAAAGGGGGTTCAGCCTTCTCAGGTCCCCTGACCCTCATTCCAAACAAGCCATGTCGCTCTGATATATTAGCGCGTGCCGCCCACGAGTTCGGGATTCATACACACGCGCTCGCACGTATTATCGTTGTGCCCTTTCCTGCCACGACATTACATCCGTATCATCTGGCAGGGCGCACACCCAGGACATTTCGACAGGCCACATTTTTCCTACGCCTGCCAGGCTGGCAACGACTTTCGCTGGAATTCCTAAAACCAGCTCACAACTCTCGCACACGGCATCGTAGTTTTGTACGAAAGCGCGGCTGCCTGAGATGTGAGAAAAAAAAACCGAAATACGGCCAGAAAAACACACACACGCACCTCAAGTCCTTGACATTCGACAAAGTGCATCGCGCGCGTGTGAAAATTATCCGAGGGTCGCCGTTGTCGGAGCACGTGACTTCACGTTCTCATCTTTATTTCATAACCAGAAACTGCAGCGTTGCACTGCAGGCCACGACAAGTCAATCAGCTCCAGCATCCGACAACACACACGGCCCTCTCCATCGAAACGCGACTGACGCGATATGTTCCGAACGTAAAGCCATCATCGCTCAGTCTGCTGACAAACCGGCGAGTCGGGGGTGGCGGCTTGAAGGGAGCTTGACCTGCTGTCTTTTTCATTCATTTTTACAGCAGCGGCACTTAGCGTTGCATTAAAACTTAAATCATTTATCCCAGCGAGCGAATCCACATTTACGTATTGGTACGGTTGTATGGTTTGGTAAAGAAATAAAAAAAAAATGCACCCGCATTTTTTTTTTCACATTTTCACCAAAATAGCTCGCGGTTCAAAATATGTTGTGCCGATAATGTAATCTAATAAGAGAGATAAACATGTATTAATTTGCAGTGGAAAAGATTCTCAGAAGTAAGAATGCTATCACAGTAAACACATTCATAATGCCGTCTACCGGTGCCAGCACTAATCAAGTCTTTTGATTATCAGTGGAAAACTCGTGCTCGGATTTTTGAGGCGCGGTTACCGCTGCAAAGGTTATCCTGCTCGCCCAGTGTTTTCAGGGGCCTGATGGAATGCAAGGGGTGGCAGCACACTCAAGGAGGGTGGCGCAGTGAGTCGTGCTGCTGCCTCAAAGAAAATACGATCCGGGTTCAATCTCCAGCTCGGGTACCTTTCTGTGTGGAGTTGGCATGTAATCGTCGTGTCCGCGTGGGCGTTTGCCGGGTATTCCGTTTTTTCCCACAGTCCAAAGACATGCTGCTGCCTAGGTTCATTGACCTGACTAATTTGCTCCCTGTGCCCTGACATATTGTTACTTGCTTACCTCTCCCAGTTGGCACACTGTTAAAAATAGCTAGATAGCTCATCGGTTGCTTCCAGCTTGAATAAAACAACACTGACTGAAGGGTATGTTACGTTCTGGGCTCACTATGAAAGCGAGTTGTTGTTGACCTTCGTAAGGAAGGAGGGAGGGGAGGATGGCGGGTGGAGGGTTGGGCGGTGCCCAGGGCTTCAAGACCCCGACAGAGAATTTCTGAACCCACGGTTGTGAAAAAGCTTCCCAATGAATATGATGAATACATCCAGCAATTCATCTATATTAGAATAAATTAAATACGTTATTTTCATATCGTGTACGTATGCAGCGAATAAAATATGATTACGTTTCGGGCACATTTCAGCTCTTCGATTAACTTTATGCACATTTGTTGTGAATATAAACTGCATGGTTGTACCCCAGGTCACCCTTGCAAGCAGACAAAGTTGTTTCATCTGTCTCAAAGGGTTAATTTGATCTCCTAATTAACTAGAGGATACTGACTGCACTGCACCATTTCTGAATGTTGTATTTGGTCTCCAACCACTTCCTTGCCGGGTAATTATCGCAATTACCTCTGTTCTGGCGCCTCCGAAAGTGCTTCATGTCAGGCGACGTATTAAAAATGTTTTATGATGGTGGCAACATGGGCTGCCTGGAACATCGTGACGTCTACATTGGGATTTACCTGCACAGGTGTGCAGTTGCTCTCACGAGGTAGCCTCCGTGGACCACATCAAACACCTCCACAACTTCCAACGTGACCTGTCTTGGACCTCCCCTGGGTTCACTTAGCCTTAAGTGATTAGATGGTGTGCCGTATAAACATCAGTGCTTGGGAGAGAAGTCAGCCAGACACATTTCTGGCCAGTGCTCCCTCAGTGTGTGCCATTATCACTTTGTCTTTTACTCTGTATCTACTAAGGAGTAACTGTTCATATTCCATTTTATGACTGTTCGTTCGAAAACATTTATGTAAAAAAAATACGTGTTATCGGGTCGCATGGTGTGTTCACTGTCTCCTGGCTCTCGATCTGTTTACCTTAAATGCCGCCGATTATCTAATTGATGCCGCAGTGTTATTGACGAACGTGTGAAGCTTGTTACTTTGTGTATTGACGTGGGTTTTCACGTCTCGATTGGAGCCTGATGATGCCTCTAACGTCGGAGGCAAAATTGTTGCGAAGGAGCGAGCAGGAAAAAAAATGTCCTGCCCAAGGCGGTTCGAATCCTGCTTCGGGCACCTTTCTGTGTGGAGTTTGCGTGTTCTCCCTCTGTTCTGCCTGGGTTTAATCCGGGTTCCCTGATTTCCACCAACAAATAAAAAACACACTCCTGAATTAATTGACCGATAACATCATAATATTTAGAACGCAGTATATGGCAAATGTTGGCGTTGGCTGGCTGCGTGGCTGCCTTCCCTCCGCCTCTCCGTGGTTTCTTCGGGCCTCCATATCCAGCTCTCATCCATAACCAGACGTGGAATTCGTGCGCGTTGCAAATTGTATTATTCTTATTCGTATCCCGAAATAGCAGCTCTTGAAAGCAATTCTTTGTTATTTTGCGTTCTGCGCACCGCTGCCAACTCAGCAGCCGCAGCAACTAATGTGTGACCTTAATAGGTTGCCACTTTGAAGTGTTCTATCAACACTAAAAACTCACGGCTTCGTGGATCCAGTGCCGCCGCGAGCTCCCCTGCTGCCTTTTGGGGGATCATAAAGCGGCACCTCAAGCGAACGGCGTCTCGCCCTTCGAACGAAGCCGATGGGAGAAGTGGCCTCCGGCCGAAACCGCCAAGCGGATCTCC
>JAZEWU010000002.1:10419321-10431855 GCA_036362915.1 Geotria australis | reverse complement strand
GTTCTCTCTGCAGCTTTGTGCAGCGCTTTGTGACCCTCGGGTGAAAGGCGCTATATAAATGCTATTATTATTATTACTCCCATCTCTTCGGTGAGGAGTAGTAGGCCAAAATACCTCTCTTGACCTCCTTGTATTACCGCCGTTCTCAACCAGTGGGTCGTGACCCATCAGTGGGCCGCGAGCGCCACTTAGCGGACCGTGGAGACCAGACCCAAGGTGGCCAAGGGCCCGAGGGGGTCTTGGGGTGCCATAGGTTGAGACCCCATGCTCTAGTGGAGGCCCGTCTGCCAGCGGTGCGCACGAGAGTCTGCAAAGTGAAGTGCTGCACCTTTTAACGAGTTTGCACGGATGCATACAAGTAAAACACTGATCAAAAGATGTCTCTTTGTAACGATGTCACGTTTCAGTCTGCCTTTCACCTTTAGAAACGGGTAAACACTACTTTGCCATACTCCACCCAAGACCTTAAAGAAAAGAAAATCATTACATTCTCCGCGTGTTGCCCGTGAACGCACCTGCACGGGTGACGTATAACGGCATTATCGGAAAGGTTGGAATCTGGGAGGGTGCAAACCTGTTTTACAATCAGAGCCGGCGGTTACGCAATGTTTTATTGTCGAGGCAGGTCTGCTGACGTCGGTCGGTTCACGCTCTCGTTTAAAAAGGCAGACTCGGTGACTGACAATCATTCTCGAAGGGGAAAATGACAAATGCTTCCGTCATTCAAAAATACTTCTTCTTCAAATGTGTGGACGCGCGTCTCGCTTTACCGGCATGCATTTTCTACGGGTGGGTAAAAATCCCTTTAAACACGGTCACTTGTGCAGCCTTCAAAACTGTGGCTTCGCTGGCGAGTAAACCATCACGCGCGTCACCACGACGCTCCATTTGCTCTTCTCGAGAGACCTCTGCTGATTGAAACTAGAATCGCCGCGTAAGACACCAAAGCGCCGGCAAATGTGTCATTGTTTTCATCACGTGTCGATGAACACGGGCCGGAAGATGCCCAGAGCGGCCAGCAACAAACAGCGCTATTAAAAATGTCATAGACGTGAGGTTCATGAAAACAAAAACAGGGTTTTTTTTTTGCCCGGTGTCAGTGAAGATATGCGAATACGGTCACACACGCCTACTGGACGAAACGGCAGACCCCCAAATTTTGATTTAAAGTCGGGGCCGCGGGGGGAGTGCGTCTTATAATCCAGAGGAAACGGTAACAGCAAATTGAATTTTTTTAACCTTCTACTCACTTTCAAACGTGCCAAATGCTTAATATGAATTTGTCACGCATGTCACTTCTTTCATTAAAAGCCACACATATACCACGTATTATTTTAGACGTATATATCAAATTATTCGACGTCGTTTTACGTCTCAGTATATGCACGAGTGGTCAATATTTTCCCCCCGTTTTAAAACAGTGGCAGCCAAGGCATGGAACACATCCGAGAGGACGTTCCGAAGAGATGGAAGGAAGCAATCGGTTCAAGAAGTTTGGCCAGCGTGGAAGATTAGACCAAAACACCCTCTACAGGAGCTTTCTCCAGCTCTCTAGTGGAGTCCCCTTCTGCCACGAGGGATGTCGATCCATCCATTGTCAGAAACCGCTTAATCCTGTACTGGGTTGTGGTGAGCCGGAGCCTATCCCGGCAGACACAGGACGCAAGTCAGGGCTATACCCAGGATAGGACGCCAGTCCATCACAGGGAACCGGGGGCAATTTTAGTCCGCAGGCCAATTAACCTATGCAGCATCATGTCTTTGGACTGTGGGATGAAACCGGAGTGGCTGGTGAAAACTCCACGCAGACACGGAGAGAACATGCAAACTCCACACAGCAAGGCACCCGAGTCGCGATTCGAACCCGGGGCCTTCTGGCTGTGAGGCAGCAGCGCTACTCACTGTGCTACCGTGCCGCCCTACGATTGACGTGGGCAAGCTATTTCAGGGCTGCGCCTTTGTCGATGCGCCGTGTGTCATCCTTACAATGCCGGCGTTCCTGCATGCCGGACACAATACACAATCAGTCGTCTCCGTGAGTTCATTCAGCAGCAGCACCGAGACACCTCTGTGGTTAAACGCGGTGACCTATATTCACTCAGCACCATTGTTCAAATAATACCAAGAATCTCCAGCTCATCATCTTCACCAAAGCAATGCAACTGCGGTGTTACCATAGTTTATTTGGCCCTGCATTATTAATCATTCTATTCACGGGATACTGGTGAGCTCTCTTCAGCTCGCAGTATCCAGTGCCTGAGAAACGGGTTCCTCCCTTTATAAGAACTCAATGTTCCATGAGAATTTATGTCCAATAAATTTCCATTCATTTTTATATGGAAATAATAAATGTACTAAGTGGCATCGCGTCAGAGTAGTTGGTGGATTTGTTTACTAAATAGGCCAGTTGGATTATTTCCCACAACGTCTATAAACTTAAACCAAACCCTCGAAGCGTTAGACTCGCTTTTCGAAGCTGTTGTCGACGCGGATAACGAGGACTGCTCCAACCAAGAAGCTGCCAGGAGATGGAGCGAAAGGTCGCACATCACCACGAACAACACGCGGTTCAACCCGAAAACATAGCTACTCCGCACAAGCACGACAAGCTACGTATCTCTACAACTTTGCTTCCGTGTGTTTCTATGCCCTCTCGGCGCTCACGCCAGACATTTCAAAGATGATATCGATGACGGTGTTCAAACCGTGCGCATGTTCACTTCAGCCGACATTTAGATTGTCCCTAAAGGAACTCGACATTAGCCACAGAAGAGCATCGCCGAATGTCAACAATATTGTTTGTGGAATGGTCTTGCCTGTGCTGCGTGTGCAGATTCTGTTACTCTAATGACAGCTTTGATCGGATCATTACGTGGCAGAAGCCCAACAAATCAATTACGAATCAATGGCAGTTTGGTTCGTTGCTTCAGTGTAGGAGGTAACTGCAGTGTGCGGGCAAAACCCAGCATCACACACGAGGGAAGAGAGATACCGTTACAAATGACCTATCAGTCGCCTGCATGCCCCATTGCCTCCGATAGGTCCACGGTTATCCTGTGGGGTGGCGTCTCGTGGGCAGCGCCACGCTTTCAGACGCACATGTCAGGCCACGGCAGCGTGGTGAGTAGCTCTGCCGCCTCACAGCAAGAAGGACCCGGGTTCGAATCCCGGCTCGGGTGCCTTTCTGTGTGGTGTTTACATGTTCTCTCCGTGTCTGCGTGGGTTTTCGCCAGGTAGTCCGGTTTCCTCCCACGGTCCAAAGACATACTGCTCCATAGGTTAATTGGCCTGCGGACCAAATTGCCCCCGGTGCCCTGTGATGGACTGGCGTCTTGCTGTTGCCATTCCCCAAGCCATACACAAGAGGTAACAGTGAGCCGTCTCGTTATCAGTCATGGAGAGTAATTCTCGTCCAAAGCAGGACAGAGGAGAAACGCTCGGCACAGCCATCCCGAAAGAGCATCTCTTAAAAAATCTATCCTCGTCTAAAACAGTAGAGAGGAGGAATGCTCGACACGACTAACCAAAAATGAGCATCTTTTAAAACGGCAATTCTAATCCAAAGCAGGAGAGAGGAGAACCGCTCGACACAGTCATCTCGCAAGAGCAGGCGCGTCGCAGCCGCGGGTGTTGCAGGAAAAAGTGGGGGGGATGTAATCATGTTCCTGTGAAAGTGCGGGTGTCGCAACACCCGCGGCTGCGACGCGCCTGCACAAGGGCATCTCTAAAAGGATCGATTCTCCTATCCATTCACAGTGGGACCTTGCGCCCGTGGAAGACCGACTCGAGTGCGAGGGATGAGCTGCGAGTTTCAAGCGGGCGTCTCAATGAGACGAATCATGACGCGTCCCGACGGCGACCGGCTGAGGCCGCCCAGTCGCGTCGAGCCTCCCACAGGTGTAATGAAGCGCGCCCTGTTTACACGAGTCAGCGACAACAAATAGCCGCCATAAAACAAAACAAATCGCCATAACCTCATTACGCACAGAGACCCGGGTGGGCGTCACGCGCGCTCTGTTGCTGCTTCACTCAGTTTGTACGTAAGGGTGGGTGGGAACCCTTGAGCTATGGCAGCTCTTTTTAACAGTTGTCCAGCGGTGAAGGGAAAGCAAAGTTACAACATCTCAAGCGATTAACCTAGGCAGCATGGCTTTGGACGGTGGGAGGAAACCGGAATAGCAGGTGACAACCCACGCGGATACGGCGATAAGATGCAAACTTCACACAGAAATGTACCCGAGCTGGTAGTTGAACCCGGGTACTTTTCGCTTCGAGGCGGCAGCACGACTCACTGCGCCACCCTTGATTGTGCTCCCGTTGCATTCCACCAGGTCCCTGAAAACTCTGGGCTGAGCTGAGTTATGCAAAGATAAAGATTCCCTGTATAGCCTTAACAAACTGTCGGATCAAGTGCCGTTAGCGAGCACCACCTAAGGCCGACACGGCACACGAAGGGGTGGGTGGCCATCGTCACGCCCGGTCGCTTTTGTCTCCCTCGTGCCAACGTATACACACCGTACTAGATACTCATTTAAGGCCGAGTCGACCTAGGAGAGCCCCAGAATCGGTGCAGAAAATCGTCGCTGTTGTTGGCCGTGAGCGAGGATAGAACTCTGGTCTTCAGATGGCTCGTCCAGCGTGCTGACCAGTTGGCTACCGCTCCCCACGTGGGTACAGGACTGAGCCGTGCAAGGTCACGGAGCAGCACTCGCGACCGCTGAAATAAAGATGCCACAAAGATGCAGTTCAGCAGTTCTCTCCTCTGCTGCGTTAGATCTGCAAACCTGAGCCGGGGAAAGACTCCATGCCCTACACGCTGACAAAAAGTAGAGGACATGAAATCAAGTTGGGGACAAAAAAAATCAGCACATAGCTGCCTCTGCAAGTACTCCATCCCAAATGTGGCCTTGCGTCAAAAGTCGGGTCAAGGTGACGCAGGTAAGTGCAATAGAGTAAAAAAAAGAACAGGTTTTTGTAATAAGTTGCATTTGTTTTCAAATTTCGTCATCATCGTCACCACGGTCACTCTGCTGCTTTCTCCCCAAGCCACCCAATCTTTCATAATACAAAAATGAAGCAATAATAATAGCATTTATATAACGACAGGATGTAATTTCATCACTCCACATCATCACCAAATTTAGTTATGTTATTCCAAAAGGTCATCTGGAATAATGTCCAATGGCCACACTATAAAATCTCTTCAGGCGACATGCATTTAGCCCCAAAAGCCAAAGGTAACTTACAACGCTGTGATCACGGAGGAGATGCCCAGATGGCTCATAGGTCATCCTAGGATCAAATCCCAGCATCCAATCAAACATAAACTTAGTCTCAGCTTCATCTTGAATGGCTGCCTGATTTGGGTCGGCTTTAGGGAGACCATCCAGCAGATGATGGACCAAGGCTTCTGCTTAGTTCAGGACTAAACGTAGCAACTAACAAGATTAAACTGGGTTCTCAATTTAGTGATTTGATGGTCTTAGTGTATGCATGACCTTGCATTTTAATTCACGTCAAAGTCACGGATGGAAGTAGGGCGAAAAAAGAAAACGTTTTCTCTTACGAGTTGGGTATCCTACAAATTGAGCAGAGTCCTTGTTGCTAATGGTGGGTGGATGCCATGTGGCACCAAAACCCGAGGATGTTCCACACCCCTGTGCTTCGCAGAGGAAAGTATTTACAAATGGTAGGTTGCGAGTTCAACTCCTAGTTGGGAGTTGATTCATCCCGTCTTTCCTCTGGGGTCAATAAATGAGTACCAATAAATGATTACCGCTGCCAAAGGAATTTGGAATTTCCACCACTGGCTCAAGGCTGCAAATAGGAAATAAGCTCCAGCTCAATGGTCATTTGAGCCAAACATTACCGACTTTTATTCGTGACCGCTTCTTCAAACTGGCTTGGCATTAGTGGGAGGCAGGATCATGCTTAGTGTCGAGCGGATAAGCCCTTGCAGCTGTGTATCTGTCAGCTGTAGTGCACAGCAGAAACGGACTAGAGATAGTTTAAGTAGCTCTCTAAATGCCTCTATATCACCATTGTAAAAGAGACCCGTGCTCGCGTTGCTCTGAGCCGGTCTGGGACAGCTCAGTCTGCGTTTCCACTGCAGACCAGAGCCGTGTTGACGATGTCACATGCAACGAGTAAGTCAAGTCGCAAGTTTAACACAGCAGCAGTCAAACATGCCTAATGCCTTCCGTCAATTCGGACCCGATTTGCTTGTAGTCGCTGAAATGTCAACCAACAATACTAGCCGAAACATTTCCACCCATGATTTTTCCACCGTTAGGTGAAGGTCTCCCTAAGCCGCCACAATCCTTCACAGGTCCCGCGTGCATCAGTCCACGTAGCACCAGCACACGAGCTCATTTCACCGCTCCGTCTCTGCGGCGGTCCCGCTAAGCGTAACACGTAAATAGAAAATGTCCCCCTCTAAATCTTTGAAACCGTGCGCCAATTTATTCTATTTAAACACTTTTAAATTCTACAAAATGTCGGTCAACGGTGCGGCACAAATGACGATGAATTTGTCGAGGTGGAGCACAACGTGGTAACATTTTATGACAAATTGCTCGTACAAATCACACTTTGCACGGCGGATAATAAAAGAGAAGGTTTTGCCGAGTCAGTGTTTTTTTCTCTTTCTCCACGTTCCAATTATAATATTGGTTTTCGGTTTCATAAGACTTCTCACACCGCACGTGTCACATAAATAATTGTACGGCAGTCCAATGAAACTTCCAGCGTGTTGACTGGCCTCATTAACTTTTATAGAGAGGACCCGGGCTCTGTTAAGCTATAGAATAAATCTAAGCGAGACGTGTAACTCAGCATAATCTCCGTAGGGCAGCACATTCTGACATTTCTGCAGGGTGTTTGCACTTTTCTGCTCTGTTCAATCAGCCTGACCTCTAGTGCTGAACAGACCGCGTTACAATTGGACCTTGAGCCATCCCCAAAAAAACCGCTCTTCGGCACCACCCGTGGAGGAAAATGCTAACGATGATTTTCTTGAAGCTTTTGTTCATTGGACCTCAATTATCTGTGGTAGCAAGATCACCGCGGTAGCCTTTGTCAGGAGAGAAATGTCGTTAAAGGGTGGAGGAGTATGTTCGACTATATCATCTTAGGAAGGTGGCTCACAAAAATGCATACGAATACAACACGAAGCATCTGAGCTATATGGAAATGAAAATAAAGCGGCTATGAAAAAGGACAGAATGTAAGCTAAGGGTTCTGACTCCTTGTGCTTTGGAGAAGGGCCGTTCTTGCTGTGAGGCGGCCGCGCTACGCACCGCGCCACCCTCTGACATTGTCGTTGGTCTCTTCTTGTGTGCTATACTGCCGTGCTCTGAGCAATGGCCCAACAATGAGTGTGGGCCCATATACAGTAGAACCCCTCTTAACGACTGTAATTGGTTCCACGAAACCGGTCGTTAAGTGATGTGGTCGTTAAGCGAGTACAGGAAATACACGTCAAAGGCCTAATTCGTTTCGAGAGCATCAAAAGGTACCTTTTTTCACCGAAAAAATGAACCCATACGTACTCTGTAATATAAACGTACTCACTTAGCTGTACTCATCAATACGTACCCATATACAGTTCAGAGTTGTTCTTTCGGGATAGCCGTGTACCGAGCGCTCTCCCTCTCTCCCCCGTGACGATTCGCCTCCCACGTTGTTAGCATCATCAGGCGTTCGTTCTAGTGTGTGTGAAAACTAACCAGTTATATGGGTACCAGACAAGGGGAGGGTAGGGTGATATCCTATTATCCTTTGTATGGGTGGGGTCCTTTGATCATTGTTTTAAACTAGCTGCTAAATGTAGTTGCTTGCTGTTGCATTTTGGGGTTTTTTTTACGAGGCGGTTCAATTCCCGCTCCCGGCGCCTTTCTGCGTGGAGTTTTGTGTTCTCTCCCTGTTATGCGTGGGTTGCCTCCAGGTTCTTCGGTTTCCTCCCACGACGCAAAAACACGAATGAATTAATTGGCCGATAACATAATAATAATATGTATTATGTCCTATGCGGTTTCCTCGCGCCTCCGAGTCGTTCTCTCTTCGAATTAATACCTTCGAAATTGAATGAATGTGTGCGCGTTATAAATTGTATCGCTGTTATCATTTGTCCGTCTGAATTGCCTCCGGTTGGTTCCCTGTGTGCGGAATAAGCTCCGGATTTAGCGCGACCCTCTCTACAGGAGGAAGCGGGTACTGATATAATGAATGTCACTTTGGCCTCCAGTTACGTACGACTGCCACTAGAGGACAGCACTTTACTTTATAGAGTCTTCACGAGTGGTCCATCCACCCATCCATTGTCATTATCTCATTCATTGTCAGAAACCGCTTAATTCTGTACTGAGTCGCGGTGAGCCTGAGCCTATCCTGACAGACACAGGGCGCCAGTCCGTCACAGGGCACCGGGGGGCAATTTATTCCGCAGGCCAAATTAACCTATGCAACAGCATGTATTTGGACTGTGGGAGGAAACCGGAGTGCCCGGCTGAAACCCACGCGGACACGGGGAGAACACGCAAAACCCCACACAGAAAGGCCCCCGAGTCGGGATTCGACCCTGGCGCCTTCTGGCTGTGCGGCGGCAGCGCTGCTCACCGCGCCACCGTGCGTCGGCTTTACCTGATGAATAAAATAGAACCAGCGTCGTGCTAAACGTATCCACTAGGGGGAAGCCGACGCGCGTCGGAAGTCCAATCCAGTCGTGGGTTGAACGTGACCCGCACGTTCCGTGAGAATCATCGCCACGCCCCGGCAGTCGGTAATTATCACCGGCGTTGAGCGTGAGCCATGCATATTTAATGTGCTGCCCTTCTGCAAGTCAGCCTATCGTGGGACCTCATCCAGTGTATTTATTTCCTTGGTTTACCTACTGATTTATTTATTACCATAGACTCGGGCTGGGGAATGATGCAGTTTGTTCCATTTTGATAGTACTAGGCGACATGCACGGGTCAGTTCCCGTGCACGACCATACTTCACCACGACGGTCGGCACTAATGGACTTAACCACCGTGAGGCCATGCATCCATCCAGTACAGGGTCGCGGTGAGCCGAAGTCTATCCCGCAGACACAGGGCGAGAAGGCAGGGCTGGACCCAGGATGGGACGCCAGTCAATCACAGGGCACCGGGGGCAATTTAGTCAGCAGGCCGATTAATATATACAGCAGCATGTCTTTGGCCAGTGGGAGGAAACCGGAGTGCCCGGCGAAAACCCACGCGGACACGCGGAGAACATGCAAGCTCCACACAGAAAGGCACCCGAGCCGAGATTCGAACCCGGGGCCTTCTTGCTGTGAGGCGGCAACGCTACTCACCGCACCTGTCATTAAACACACCTAAAATGCCTTCAACCTGGAATGATCCCTCAATGACTATTCCCAAATGGGAGACGCGGATTCGAAGGATTACAAACCCATGATCCTCCAATAACGTCTACACAAAGAGAACCCAGGGCGGAGGCATCGTATTGACAGTTAAGAAAAGTGGGCTTAGGCAGCCCACATCGTTCGACGGGGTGATTACCGATGGACAAGACTAGTGGCGAAATGACAGCCAAACGAGTGAACGCGCCAACGAGGACGGGCCAAGTAGCCATGGAGCGACAAAGATCGTCTCGTGCCAGGGAGCGAGGTGGCATAGTTGTGGTACAAAAAAAATGGAAAAAACAACTGATATACCGTTGCCATCGCGGCCCACGCGCCCTCTGGAAAAGTCAAGTCCCAGGACCCAACCTCAGACAGAATTAAACACATTTTCACCACGAAGAGCTATGAATAGCACAATCGCACAAATAATGCATAGCGCTTGTGTTGCAGAGTCGCTGAAATGTCACCCGCTACAACACAACCCGGCCGCGTGGCTCGCCGGGTACAGCGAGTCTCGCAGTCGCACGGGTGTGGGTTCAGATCCTGCCAGTGGGGAATCAAAATCAGCCGGTCATCATCTGTCTACAGATAGACTCGTCTCCCATTTGGGAATAGGAGACGAGCGGTTTGGCGGTCATCACCTGTCTATAGACTCGTCCCCGCCATAAAAATCTGCATTCTCAACCACCGGCTCAGTGCTATTATATGCGAGCGAGTATTTTCTATGTGCCTTTCTGTGTGGCGTTTGCATGTTCTCCCCGTGCCCGCGTGGGTTGTCGCCGGGCACTCCGGTTTCCTCCCACAGTTTAAAGACATATTGCTGCATAGGTTAAATGGCCTATGCAGCAGTTTCACCCGGTGCCCTGTGACGGACTGGAGTCCCATCCTGGGTATAACCCTGCCTTGCGCCCTGTGTCTGCCGGGATAGGCTCCGACTCACCGCAACCCTACACAGGATTAAGCGGTTTCTGACAATGAATGAGTAGATATATATAAACAGGAGATGGAATTTGCCTCTGCTCGTTTGCGCAGGAAATCACCGAAGCCACAAGCTGGCAGCGATGTTGACCTTTCGCGTGTTCGCATCGTCCATTCATTACCGTGGCCCCGGTCCCCCAGGAGGTACGAACGCGCATCGCGACTCGGCTACAGCGAGTCGAGTCCTCGCGGAAAAACGCGAGTTTTGAACAGAATGGAAAACCAACCGCTTCCGAGGAGCGTGTTTTGCGGAATACGCTAATCTGGAATGTGCGCACGCGTCTGCAACGTTTGTCATGTTGACGTCGTGACATTTATGCATCGGCTGTTATTCTTATAATAATGAACTATCCACTGCTGGATGGAGGCGGCGCCGTGATAGGTGTAATGCGATGCCACGAATGCATCTCGCTGGCGTTCAAGAGTCGATTCGATGGCTGCATCTCCGCAGCGGTCGCCATTGTCGGTGGGGTGGGGGAAGGTACGGTTCCCCGTTGAATGTGGCTGCAGTTCCGTCACCGCTCTCGCCCATCGGCCTTCAGCAACCTGAGCGAGGTGCTGCTGACGCTCGTTGTCGAGGCGTCAATGCGATGTGACCGACACACGTGTCCTCCGACCCACGTGTTCCTTCGTCTCTCCTCGCGATTTTAAAGAACGTCCTTCGTTTAATTTGCCGTTCATAAATCCGATCCATACTTTTTAACTGGCCATATGTATTCACTGTAACTGTATTAAATCCGCTCAAGAGCTGTTGTTTCAGGCTAATGATGATGCCGCCAACGTGGGCGGCGAAACGTCGCAAAGGAGAGAGGATGAACGCTCGGCACGGCTCTCGAGCGATCCCGAAAGCGCAGCTGTTGAGCAATTCTCATACATCGAGCCATGAAAACCAACATCAAATACATTGTTATAATCCCATTGATTTTGCATCGATATGACGCCAAGCTATCAGCATATTATTGGTAAACTTTAACAATGTATTGATGTAGGCGTTTCACGGCTCGATTCATGATGGATGCTTTTCAAGTCAAGTTAAGGTTATTGATCACATACACATAAGATACAGGGCAGTGAGATTATTTGCTCCCGTTCTCAACCTCAACTCTGTGCAAAACAATTCTGTGCAATAACATGCAAGCTTACGGACTAAACAGCTGCTCAAAGCTGGGTCTTTCGGGATAGCCGAGAGAGGAAAAGCGGATATCCCGAAAGAACACTGGCATTGTTGTTACATCGATGTGTACTTTTCACAATAACAGCCGGACACAGTTGTATTTTTACTGAATTACAAGTTGTCTCATCATCACCATCATCATCGTCGTTATGGCCATCCACGCTCCCACCACGGCGGCGACAACAGGAGCGACTGGAAAGGAGCCGCATTTACGAGGAGGCGCTCCGCCACCGAAGCAGGTGAGGACCACGGGAACGTGGAGAAGATCTCCGTGTGACCAGACCACAGACACGCGCGTGAAGAGACAGACACAGGTGACAGCACAGACACGCGTAAGAAGACACGCGCCGTGAGAGCAGGAGCAAATGATTCGATTGAGGGCCGCGTGAGTCGCTTCGCCGTGGGGGAGGGGGCCATTCGGCGAGTGGCTGACGATGAACGCAAACCAACCTTAATCATCATCATCATCAGCACTTGTCTCGCCAGAATAACATTATTCCGGTGGCGGAGGACGGAGGTAGTGCTGGTTGGTGCGGGGGGACATTGTGTTCTCGAGCGCGCACGTGTGTGTGTTGCGCAGCATGTCAATCTGCGGCGCGAACGCATCGGTTGAAATAACTCATGCGAATCCGTCGGCCCCGGGTCCGTGCACTCGCGCCGCGCATCCTAAAAATAGCCGGACGAACGGCTCAATCCGGTCGCAGCGAGAGCCACCGAGGTGAGATTGACACGCGGACGGCACCGAGATGCCCGTCTGTGCAGCACCGCACACCACCCGCCGAGACCCTCGAGCCTCTCGCGTCCGAAGTTTGGTTCCGGGGGGTAGCTTCGCTGCGGCCTGCCGCGCGGTGCTATTGAACACACAAGGGAGGGGAGGGCGGCGGAGGAATGGAACGGGCTCCATCTTATGAGCGAACGCAAGATGGACGCGCGGTCTCCACCCTGTGGACCACGCCCGGGCACATCACCGTCTCTCCCTCGCTCGTTCCTACGT
>JAZEWU010000002.1:10394996-10414550 GCA_036362915.1 Geotria australis | reverse complement strand
TCGACACAGAAATGCGAGTGAGCGTAAGCCATACGGCTTCCCGTGACATTTTTGAAAAATGCAAGTTCCCGAAACGCGACGCTTTGTTTGATTAAATAAAATGCTTTACGATCACTGCGAGCCAAGACTATACCACGCGTCTATTGACGTTGAAAGTTAAACAAAACATACGTAGTGCTCACAATACGTTCTGTACGAACGTTTAAACGCATTTAGCTAAAGCACATTAAAGCAAGGAGACGGAGAGATGGGGTTTCATTTTTTAATTTTTAATACAAGTTGTACATGAAAGCAAACAGACTAAAATAAAATATAAAAGACTCAAATTAGCACCGAGTCTTGTTAAAGAGCAGAAGAGTTGGTCAGAAGTTTCAGCGCTACGCTCCAAAGTATGCAGAACTCCGGTTTGTCTTGTCTCGTTATTCATCAAGCAAAGCATATATAACGACATAATAAAGAAAGGCATCTTTCCATACATCATATAGGCCAAGCGACAAACGAAAAAAAAAGCAAAACAATGAACACACACACGAACAAACACGAACGCAAATGATCAAGAAATACATTGCAATGGACATGGCAACAAAAAAACCAGACCATACCCAAGTTACAAGATGCGAAGGGAATACACGACAGGGTGTGAACAGGAGATGTTTTGGAGGGTGCTTGGAAGAGATCATTTTCCAGAGTACACATCTATACATACATAAACAGAGAAGATATACAGAGAGTGGGTCGAGGAGGGGGTGGAATGGTGCAATGCATGGCTTAGGATGTTCATGATTTTAGAGCGGTAGGGTGGGGGGCGGGTGGAGGTTTGGGGGGGGCCAGTGGGGTCAACTTGATCAAATGAAAGTCACGGTGACGCGCACACATAGCTTTACAAAGCGGTCTTGCGGGGTGTTTTTATTTCATTCACACGATGAACTCTCACGTACACTGCTCCAATGTATAGTCAAGAGGCATGTTTTTGTTGGGAGGGGGGGGGGAATGGTCCAGTGTTATTGTTGTTTTTTTTTAATATATAAAGGCTCTCAATGAACCGCAATGCCGCCGCGCGCAGAAAGTAGAATGATTGCACATCCGGGGCTCCTCCGGCTGAAACAATTGCGGTAACGCAGATGTTTATTTATAACGCATACACCCAATGTGCGATTGTGTGTATGCACAGACACGCAAGAGACACGCACGCATACTAAGTGCGGTCACAAGTCGTGATAACATCTCGCCAACGTGTTCTGCACAAGCATCGGGCGCGGCGTGAACGCGTTTTAGTCGTGTTACAAACTGACCGGAGGCTAAACGCGACTTCGGAAAAGTCCTTGACGTTTTGGTGCGAACTGCATCCACCGTTACGTAGCTTCACTGCCGAACAGTGGACCTTGGGACCGCCGACACAACACGGATACCCTACATCACACACAGCGAGCCGCGCGCGTGTGCCGCTCCACAAACACGTGTGTACGAACATGTAACGAGATGCATACATACAAAGACAAAGGGTCCCCCCCCCACGCTAGTCTTTAATAACAGACTGTTGGGGAAAGTGTTGTTGGCGAGCACCTATGAAGGCCGGCACGGCACACGAGGGGGTGGCTGGCCAGCACCACTCCCGGCCGCATTTGCACGCCTATTTCTACACATGCAACACACACTGCTACAACGGTTTTCGCGGGATTGCTCATATAAACTCTGTGATGTGTTTTTTCCAGGTTATAACGCGTAATGCGAGCTGAATAAGGTCCCAGCACATGAATCGAAACGTCGGACATGCCGACACAACACGCGGTACAACCCGAAATCACGTACGACCTGTCCTGACAATTGCTCTCCGTAGCTGTTGTTTCGGGACGGCCGTGTCCAGTGTTCCTTCACTCTACTTGGCAACGTTTCGCCTCCCGACGCCTGGCGATGCCTCCGACGACGGAGGAGCAACGTCGCGAAGGAGAGAGAAGGAACGCTCGACACGGTTATCCAGAAAAAAGCAGCTCTTCTTCAGAGCAATTGTCATACATCGAGCCGTGGACACCTACGTACGAGCTATACTGCCTCACTCAAACACACCTAGCGACTAATTGATGATGATATATATGTACACACGCAAACTGTGTTTTCAACAGTAAGACCATGTGGGGGGTATGTCGAGCTGACGCGGGGACGCGTCGGGTGAAGGAGGCTCCCCGTGCAGAGACGCGCGTTCGCGTGCTACGACAAGATTCACCATTCACAGATACCGCACCCCATTGATGTCACAAGACCCCCATTTTACTATCTTCTCAACAGTTGACTGACTGTTGGAAACAGCGACGGGTCCTTATGTTTCAGAGGGACGTGAGCGTTAAAGCAATTAACACGCGGAGCATTCAGATGGGCGCGAGAGACGATGCTGTAAAGAATAGGTTTTCTCTCGATGCTTGGCACTAACTTATGCCCGTTATTCACAGTGAGGGGGTGGGGGGTATCTATAAATGGATCACCCTGGATTGTCAAATCCCGAACGCACGCAGGAAATATGCGTGTTCAACAGCGCGTGATAACGGCAGGAGTCCCGCACAGCATGCTGTGCACGTCGAGATGACATCGGGCGGTTAGGACGGCCACAGCATTGGTCAGCGACTTAGTGGATGTGAGCGGATTAATTAACGCAGTTGCCTACACCTGTACACCAGCGCCTCGTTATCACACGCGGTTCGTGGGGCCGAAACAAACACCCCGCTCCACCCTCTCTCTAAAATGTCCGCCAATTGAATGCGATGTCATTTCCACGTTGTTGCTGTTTCGCCTCCCACGTCGGAGGCATCATCAGGTGTTTGTGAATCTAACGCGGTGATGCATCCAAACGTGGAGGGCGAAACGCCGCGAACGAGAGATGAGCAACACTCGACACGGCTATCCCGAAAGCGCCGCTATGGAGAGCAATTCTCTGACATCGAGCCGCGACAAACCGACGCGAGCACATTTCCACGTTCGGGAGCCGCAAACAAATGGCCAGAGGTTTTATCAGCATCGCACTCTCGCTAATGTGTTAACGCGCGTTGTAATATCTATACCTATCACGCCTGCTGTGCAAGTGTCTATAAAAACACGGCGCGGAATCTACACGACTACGAATGTTAGAGTAATACTACGAGCGTATGTTGGTTGATACGTAACATTCATTATGTATAAGCAAATTGACGAGCATATTACTACATTTAAGGAGAGGCTCTACAGGTATAGCGAAGGTATGGTATATCACGGGTGTGTCACGACACCCTGAAACAATCAGAAAAAAAAACCTCACAGTTGTTAACACTGGCCTAAGAGACGTAAATTAAAGATGATCGGCGACGTTTCAAGCAATAAATCGGTCCGTCTTCACGACACACCGAATGTGTTGCGTGTCATGAAGCTGTGTTACATTGTTAGAATTATTACCTGTTACATATCTTGTCTTTTTAGGGACCAGTGTGTAATGAAGAAGGGCCGATTCATTGTGTCGAGTTCGTGGTTCGTGCGTGCAAACGATGCTCCACTGCCGACCGAATCGTACCACAAGAAACACAGATGCTCACACCGTTATTAAGGACAAATCGAAATCCACTCAGGTCTTTTACAAGGTTCGGGCACGCCGAACGGGCTACGGCTCTGGCTCCGAATGATCAGACCACCAACGCGCAGTGCCGAGGCGGTTCTTACAAAAAACCTCACGGCAACAAGCCTTCGTGAATTCTGATTTTGTCCGTAATACAATGTCCTGAAGCACTGCAACTCATTTGCACATATGAGTACGTACGTAGGCATGGATACATATATAGACAGACGGGTGCGTTGATGTAAAGTTTACATATATATATACACACACACAGACTGGGTTATGGGGCGGAATTGCCCTCCATGGGATTACGATACGTGACGTTTGAAAGCCCGGCTTGGCGGCATGGTAGGGTGTGTGTTTACAGTAGTTAACACGCGGCAGAATCACGTTACTACAATCATTTTCACGCGAAATGTATCGTGACAAAAGTGAGAAGCACGATAACCGTGTAAAAAGCGGCGTCTTATAATAAACACACTATTGTACACAAGTGCTTTTTGACATTCACTACGACGGATAAGACTGAGTACGTGACCACCGAGTACGCACGAATACAAGTACTGCATATATACTGCATAAGCCACAGCACACCGCGTGTTGTCGCAGTGTGTGTATGTATGGAGACCTTTAATGCCACTTTAGTTAATGCTAGACCGCGCGACGCCAGTTTTAAAGTCGCACCGTCAAGGCTGAGTGGACCTAGGGGGAGGCCCAGGACCGGTTCAGACAATCGTCACTGGTGTTGGCCGTGAGCGGCAATTGAACTCGGGCAGCCGGGTTCGTAACGCAGCGCGCGAACACCGCTACACTACCGCAGCGTCACACATACACGCACACACGCACGCACTCGCATAGATATGCATGTATACAAATGCTCAGCTTGCTATACGGTTAGCAAGCTAATGAACGACCTTGTTTTCGCGCTAAAGCATTGTAACGTATAAAATAACTTTATAGAAAATGTAGATATATTTGTTATTTATCCGTCAAGGTATCGTTTACTATTAAATAAGCACCAGCACAAATATATATTTTAAAAATAACTCCTATGCCCTCCCTCCTCCCCGCCCAGCCAAACAAGACAAAATGTACCCAAAATGTATTTTCGTATCGTACGCAAGAAGCTGCTTTGGCAATGTTTAATTCTTCAATACAAATATGTATCGTTATGATCGTTAACATTATTCCCGTTAGCTTCACACACGAGAGGATGAGATGATTCGTTTCCCGTGGACGCCGATACGAGATGCCGTTGTTGAGACGAGTATTGGAGCAGTGTATACAATATGGGACGTAATGTCAGCACGCGGAGCTCAGAGATGCAGTGGAGCGCGGAGGGGAGCGACAGACGCACGGATACGGCGAGATGCGTTCACACCGAGGACACACGCCCTTACACACAGAAACGGAACAGGGCATACACACAATTCTGAATTTCAGTTCGCCTATAGGAGGATGGAAAGGAGCCGGTGGGCGGGGTAGCGGGAGGGGGGTTATGAAGCCCACCACGTGCAAACAATGCCACAATAACATCAACATATTAGCCAAGCTTTCGTGAAGTTACAACTCTTTTAATTAATTAACGAAGAAAATAAGAATAAAAGAACGTAGTAGTAATAACAATAATAAGGAACTTCAATATATTGTATTATGCAAGTAAAAACCATGTGCATTTTAAATTGAACTGCACTTCAAGCACAATCAATATAGGGTTAACCTACACATCAATAAAGTGATGGCAAGTGTGTCATTAGCACCATAACACGTGACAAATACAGCACAATGTCTGATTGTGGTTTGCCACAGATAGATTAACGGAATAGAACTTTATATTTTATTTTATTTATTTCATAGTGCAAGTCTCTAAGATTTTATGTCTGCATTGGTCTGTACGGACACGCTCTATAGTTTGCTATAAAGTCCTATAAAGTAGTCACAGCCAGCTTTTTTTGAAGAACCTCATAACCAGTCAGTATACAAGAAGTCTTTACCAAAATAGTTGTAACAAGGATTAAGCTCAGCTGTTACATGCGCTATTCACCGCGCACGTTATATTGTACGCGACTCTGCCTTCGTCTTTAGTGAACGTTTTGCTTTACACATCCTTTAAAATGATCTCTTCCACAATCCTCTCTTGATGTGTAACCATGCCACTTTGAACAAAAACACAAGCGTTTTCATTTAAATCAGACTTTGTATTTCTTCGCTAACCGCGCGAGTCACTTGCTTTTCTAGGACCTCTCTCCGCGCGCATTATACAGCAGGCAGAAAAAAAAAACCACAGCTTAATATGCACCACAAAGCTAAATATACTTATTTTACCCAAACTAAGGAAGGGGTTAGGGTAGAGTGGGGGGGCACGGGGACAGGGGGGGCAAATGTGGAATAAACACTTATACTGAAATTCGGCTTGTGACTCAAAAAGAAAAGCACACGGGGAGAAGTGGGGTAGGTGCGTGTGTGGGGGTGGTGGGAAAACTGGTTATAATCACAAAAATCTAGCACTTAAAATAAAACTTAACAAGTATCAAATGTAAAGGGTTGGTATTTTTTTTTATACATCCAATTTCTTATGCGTGCGTTCAACATGCCACTCGATCAGCTGCTAAAGTATATCATCGTCGAACGTCACCAAAACACCAGCTTATCCCAAAGTTTCTATATCCGTGACACGCATACGCCGCGCGCACACAGAGAGTAAGTTACCCATGGTACATCTACAAACTCGCAACGCTAAATACAGACAAGACCCCGTACACATTGAAACCGATGCGGTAAAGTGTTCATTTTTGGGGGTAAGAGGGGGCGGGGTCAACTGCGTGGGATATGCAAAGCTGGGTCACATAGCACGGCGACAGAATGCGCGTATACGTATATATGTTTAATATCGTGGACGTTTTACTTCGTTTTAAATTGTTTTAAAGTGCTACAAAGTTTTAGACACCGCATGCCTGGCCTCCATAGATACGCATTTCTGTTTTTGTAATATACAGGTATAGAGGTTTATTATGCTCAAGACGTGATGTTACGTAGTTCGTGGAATAACTGTTGGGAGGGGGGTCTCCTTCAATTTACGCACATCGTAAAAATAAAAAAAATAATCTGTTGCAATTCAAAGCTCTCTCTCTCAACTTTGCCGGTTTGGGTATCGAACCAGGACCGGAGAATCATAGCGGACCGTATCCCATAAACCTGCTGATTCGCAACACTAGTCTTTTTGTTTTTTTACGGCAAGCTGTATACATATGCGATTTCGATTTATCATTGATGTGGTTTTTTTGGTTTTTGTTTGTCTACTGTAAACGTTACGTATACCGTAGTGATAAGGCATTGCAATTGTTTCAAAACGCATTTAATATGCAAGCTGAAAACGGTTGGATTGTCCAATGGCGTGTTTATATTGCATCCCAATAGGCCACAATTCAATCTCCGTAGAAGAATCCCATTGTGCAAAATCGTCATTTGTAAGCACATTGCAATTTCTACAAAATTAGACTTTAAAAACAATGATAATTCTAACAATAAATGTTGAGCAAAACAAAAAAAACTGTTCAAATTCGATAACAGGCTAACGTATATTACAATCCGGCTGACTTGTGTTTGTGCAGGTATATGAAGGGCCTATCCGTAGCTAACCAACGACAAGATTACGATTGGGATTTTGCAGTCAGTGACGTCCCTAAGTGAAGGGGTTAATCGCTTCCCCCTGCCCATAACTGACGACATAGCCCCCCATCTCGACAGAGAAGCTCTTCGACTGCATAAGCAAGAGAGAGAAAGCAAGAGATAAACAGAATATCATAACCCCCTCCTCCCTCCCATCACTCGGGATTCGCCAACGTTACACAGCGAGTGACAACACCCCCTGGACGCAACGATGAAAGTTCCAACTTGGATCCGTATGTAATTTTACAAGTTGTTTAAAGTCTGCATCAGAGTCACAAGACAACAACGCCAAGTCTATTTCAATGCCCATAAGAATGTAATTCAGAACGTTTAGCATTCGCAGCACCAAGGAAGTCTGCCTCTGAGGCAGGAACAAACCACAACGACAACAAAACCCACTGAAGGAGTTTTTTGCTGTTGTTATTACAATATGTGCTTCAGCAGCACTTGGACACAATAACCACGAGCTACTGTACATGTTACAGTTAAGAACCAAACAACGGGAGGAACGACCATAACGCCCAACCGCTTAATGCTTTGCTGGGATCAGCACCTCTGCATGGCCCCAGGCCATAGAAGGGTAAACATTTCTAGAGCTGGGATTAGTCGATGAAGCCAAATGCATTGACTATAAATTGTAGTCTATCGGTGGATTACCCGTGCCCCTTTAAAGAAAGCTGTCAACCCTGATGCTGTAAATTGCTTCCCCAAGGTGGGAAATCCCCCCTCCAAGCCACTGACAGACGCCGATTAAATCACCAAAGTCCCACCTATCTCCTCCCGTCCAGGAGCACACGTGGGAACAGAAGTTAGACGTCCCCCCCACCACCCACCCAAGTATTTGCATGATATCCTATTACGTTGAGTAATCTAACCAATATTCGGTAGGGTAATCAAATATTTAAATCGAAATCCCAGCTCTAAATATTTCCAAAGATTAACACCGCAAATGTTTCTAACTTGCTCAAGTTAATTTTCTTCCCTAGAGAAGTCAGCTATGGCCTTCATCACTGACGGTTAGCTGGAGTCATTACCACTGGACAATGCATCGGTCAAGCACATGCCGGGATGCACACTGCACCGCCTAAACAGCTGTCGAAAATACCAACATTACATGTTTCACAATGTTTGAACCACCTATTTCAGATTTGGTATCTCTATGGAAAAACATAACCCGTGAATTCGCTAATGTCCATGTCCATACTAGTAATATCATCGTTGTTATTATTATTACATAAAAGATTTTTGCCGAATATGGTCTTGGCGGCATTTACACATAATTATGCAACGAGATATTATAGGGTCTGTTCTAAAGCATGCATATATCACCTTCGCCTATGGAGCACAGATGATTACACACTTCTGCAATGTATCCCTAGAAAGTAACCTGGAGTTATACATTTACCCCCTCGATCAGCCATTAGCAGCACATTCAACAGAGGTTTAATTTTCGATTCGGCTTTCCTCGTCCTAACTTAGTACTCGCAACTGTCAAGACATTGACCTTTGCCCCGTTCGCCTTTGGAGCATTACATATGCGCAAAAGCCAGTGGCTGAAGAATGTACAATTACCAACGATTGTTTTCTCCGACTGCTCGGCATGAATTTAGGATCATTGCCTAATAGGAACCCAAGTGTTATTCATCGGGAAAGGCCTTTTGTTTTCTTCGTACTGTACAACTCAAGCTTTTGTCTGCTTCAAAACAGCATGTACATATGGATCTGTGAGGGATGAATGGTGGCTGGCAACAACTGCAGGAACACAGAATAAAGATACTGGCAAAAGACCCTGCATCGTTGCCTGGGACTTGGCCTGCTCGCAAGCTGTGCTGGCTATGCACGTCTTCCTACAGGTTTATAGTCCTGGACTGATGCCGCTCGACATGCCGGAGCGCCAGAGTGTCCCATTGACTTTACAAGGGGAAAAGCAACCCGTCACTCACCTCCCTGCCCACCCCCGCCCCACCAGAAAGAACCATCTGACATTCTGAAACCCACGCTTCCACGCGCGTGCAGAAACGTTGGCCGAAGCAGCCAGCAAAGTGCAGAAACGATGCACTTCCACAGCAGAGAGGCCTAGCGTGGGCCACGTGCTCGGGCATTGCATACTTGGTGGCGTGCCGATGGCTTCTACCAGCTGCCCCACTTTGGTGGCGAGCAAAGATGGTCATATTCAATTCCGAATGTAAAATGCTTAACAACCGTATGTCCTACCTCATTTGCATGGTGACCGATTTTCAAACGCATGCATTCAAACTTCCATCTTAAATGTTTTGAAAAACACCAAAACTGTCCGG
This sequence comes from Geotria australis, assembly GCA_036362915.1. Classification (NCBI taxonomy): domain Eukaryota; kingdom Metazoa; phylum Chordata; class Hyperoartia; order Petromyzontiformes; family Geotriidae; genus Geotria; species Geotria australis. Next base: position 10,405,010 of record JAZEWU010000002.1, on the reverse strand, counting down.
ATTCCTTTTTTCAGGCAAGACTGCCAAGTAACCAAGGTTGCAAAACGGTCATTTGATTGCAACAAACATGCAATATCGGAATTATTTCCTTAATTTGCATTACCGACACAGCCTGATTACTTCTTAACTTAAAACAGAAGCTTAAATGATGGCTTGTGTTGAAAAAACACCCAAAGACCAAAGAAATATATCTAAATTCCTTGCTCTACAAGGTGCACAGCACCAGATTTGAAAATGAAAATCACCTGCCTGGCATTTAGAAAACAGTTTGAAAGCATACTCCACAGGCATTACAAAGAAACCATTCTCCCCAGTGACTGGTCTTCTTTTTACATATGTTACACTGAGATGTATTACATTTTAAAGTATATCTTTCTAGGTCCAATATCGTCACCAGAAAAGCCTCACATTCTATTTTTGTACATCCGGTGCAAATTTCAGATCTTGCGTTAAAATTACAATATGAGTGAATTCTCATGTATATGTTTTATTCCTTAAAAAATAATAAAAAGAGATCAAAATGTATAAATGTGCACAAATACATTCATTGTAGCACAGCACTGTCTTTGTTTAATGGTAGCACCGATGACGCATTTTTAATAAAATGCAAGTTACCGCTATGCATCTTTACAATTGTCATTGGGAATATTTTATAGGCCTGAAGTTACGTCTCGTTAACATTTAACACTAACCAAAAATTAACATTGCTTTATCCTTGTGAAACTCCGAAAACCACTTTCGTAAAAAAAAGTGCCCATGCAGACAAAAATACAAATCGTTTTTACTTTTGACTACATTCTCAAGATGGTCTTGCTAAAAAAAAACGAAGGTAAATTGAGAAATATCTACAGGTTCACATGGGAGAGACTGAGGCATTACACAGAGTAAAACAAAAAAAATCTCAAAAGGAATGCTGCACGAGGACTTCATCTGCCCTAAACATTTAAAGAATGAATAATAATTACGTTGAAAAGGAGAGGAGAGAGCTTCCTCCTTGGCAGTGGCAGCACTAGGTGGCAGTGCACGAGGGGTTGCGTGGCTCCCAGTTCCCTCGGCCAATGTGTTTCGTCTGGCCTGTGGGAATCGTGCTTCTGCAATGCTGCGTCAGAGCCCAAGCAACAGAAAGGCATCCAAAATTCAAATGAAAAACCCTGTCGAGTTCCACGTTCCAGTGGAGTGCCAAAAGCCTCCTTCTGGGTTGCTTGACCCGATTACTGTAAATTAATCACATCCTTTTCCATCCTTCCCAACCCCTCCCTCCCCCCCAAAAAGAGAAGAAAAGCACTCCACTGCATTAATAATAGTGCATCGCTGTATATGAAATGCCTGGTTGTTAAATTGCATCGCCCCCAACCCTGCAAAGAAATATATGCCTTAGCAACCTTCGCTTCTATTTGTGAATTGAACCTGCCCCCCCTCAGTTTTATCACAGCTTGCCTCCCCTCTGTTTTCGTGTGGGGCACTTGGGATTTCTTTTTTGACTACGTCACTGCGCATACAACCGAAATTAAACTTGTCCGTTGCGATCAATGACGATGAAACGGCGTATATTTGGAAGCCAAGTCATAACGTGCGCGGTAATACTGTATCACAGAGGCCAGGCGACGGCACTGTACTGCACGACCGTGCTGAATTAGGAAATCCCGTCACATCGTGATAACAGTCACTGCTACTGCAGCGTCTGAGTCTCTCACGCAGGACTACCGAGCGCCCCGTACAACAGAGGAAAAAAAAAATACAACCCACCGGGCCACCAGACTAAATGCCTGCGAAGCAGGATATTTACTCCAAAGGCCGCAGGGCAACGGGAAAAGAGAATCGCTATAATATTAACATACCAGCACCATGCTGTAATACCAAGCCTAGCATTTATATTTAGACACCAGCAGGTTTAAACTGTAATAACAGGCATTTATGTTAGTCTGCCCTCAATTGCCTGTCACTGGGCCCTCAGCCACCAACTAACCAGCCACGAAAAAAACCCCCCCACAATCTTGACATGCTTCTCAGTCAGAGAAAAAGGTAATGAAACCAAGCAAAATACGCGTGGGCTTTTACGGCAGCCATTTTAGCAAACCTGCAATAATTATAAGAGACTGTAAACATTAAGTCCAGTTCATGCAAAGCTGTTGCTGCCGCATCACTGCAAACCCAGCAAGCTCCGCATTATCCTCTGTGGGTTCATTTGGCATTGAAAGAAGCCTGGTGCTGGCGAGCTAATGTTATCGCAGTCAAACCCAAATGAAAAAGCATAACAATGTTAACATTTCTACTGGAAACATTTTTGTTTTACAAACCACACTTTGCTTTTTCAAACACATTCAAAAAGTGTACACTGCACTAGAGAGGGATCCTGGCAAACGCCAATTTGCACCGTATGTGAAATTTTACGCAGAGTTCACAAGCCAAAGTTCAAAGTTCACTTACAGTGTGACACCACTTAGACAGCTGTTTAACCCACTTCCTACAATCGGCATTGCAAGCCCACATGATCACACACTGAAATTCCACTGCAACGACCCAATTACTCTGCAAACAAAATATCACTATTCAAAATGTTGTAACATTTCCTGTCACCACTTGGATAGACAACAACCAAGCACGAAAGCATTCTAGCCAATTGGAATGCCAGTTTAAAACGTGTCTGCTGGATGAAACGTTAACAGCCACGCATTTAGAATGCCCGCTTGATTCATTTTGACTAGCTGTAGACACTGTTTCCGACAGTTCCATCCGTAAGGAAAGGGTTAACACAGTGCCAGTCAGACAGCAGAAAAAAAACACATTGAAAACCAAATAGGGGTCTTAACGTTACATCAACGCACAAATGCGAGAATCAAAGAACTTTAACCCATGACTCAACCCCGATCACTTTCTAATGTTGTTTATATCTATGTATATTATTGCCTTAACACGACGTCCAATGAGCTGAGTGTACAGACAAGTGCCAAGAGGCTGAGCGTAGAAACAGAAAGGCATGCTGGCATCTTAGAGTTGGTTGGCACCTAATACACCAGCAAAGCCGCACCAATCATGTTGCCGTCACTGTACACAACAATGCAACGACGGCAATTCTAGTCATTACTGCACCACACCCGGATTATATGTTTTCCTAGTTATGAGGTGCTTATGAGTTACGGTAACATACATTTATCAATGACGAAACAGGTGTTGTAATTGGTTTTATATATAAATAGCAGCATATATTGGAACTTTTCCCTCCTGGCTGCCTACCTTGGGCCTTCTGCTTACAAGAATCACAATGTTTGACTACAGCTTTTGAGACCACCGCTTTTGCTTTTAATTCCAAACCTGTATGGACACACAAATCCTTCCCACAGCAACATTGTTAGGTTGCAATGCAGCAAAAATGTAATGGAACACTATCCATTAGCAATCCGATAAGTGACAAAAACACCCAATGTGTGCATTGCCTGACTGACCCCCCCCTCCTCCCGGCTATCAACACAGAAAATGAGCCCAACCCAAGGACATATGAGATGTGCGGGTTTCTTTTGAATTGGTGGCTATTGGGCCACATATCTCAAAAAGAAAAAAAAAATCTGCCACGTAAATAGATATTTTTGTCGCATCTTTTTACAACCATAAAATATATAGCTATATAATACCCAATCCCGCTCAGTCAACGTGGCCTACATTTGTCTGGACACGCTTGGATCGGTGGTAACCCCCAAAACTATGACAAAAAACACAAATGCCTCCCATTAAAACTATGGGATTCTTTGGGGCCATTTATGGTCCGAGCTCACTGAATTGGCTAAAAAACGAACATGTATATTACTTTACGTGTTTTACTTTTTTAAGTGAAATGCAAACTTTGGTCGGACCTGCATAGCAATGATGCAGCAGCGACCGTGTACTGTATATTGTATTTTTAACCGAAATAAAAAAAACGTATTTCACTTATATGCCACGAGTCAGTGGCTGGTTAACATGACTTAAAAAACGTCCAATTCTGATTGTGCCAAGCTATACATAAAATCCAATGAAAAGAAATAAAATAATATATCGTGCGTGCTATTCAAATGTTTCCGCCACTCAAATTGCACGGTCATTATAAAACGTAGGTTACCATTTGGGAAGGGGGAAATGTTAAATTAAAAGACGTTAGATATTATTTTTGTGTCAACAACCCTCTATACGAAACAGGTACGATAAACAGTACTTATTAGCAATGTTTAGGACATTTTATGTCAACTGCTTCCAGCAAATGTGGGATTGTGGACTGCGCAAGAAGATACAGAAGGCCGAGATGCGACAAACCTTCCAAAAGCACTGCTGCTAACAGGTGGTGGTGGTGAAAGTGGGGTCATCTGGAGGAGTGGTGGTTGATTTGAACTTTAATCTTCAGATGCTGTTCTGCTCAGTAGTGATGTCTTCACCTTAAACGATGAATGTCTACAGAACAGTACAGTCGAAACCAAGTTCAATTCACTCTTCATTCTTTACATTGGCATTTTCCTTTTGCATTTACTTCTCTTTTTCTCTCTTCCGTCAATCTTGTGAATATTTTTTTGTTTCACAGTTTATATTTCTTTTGTTTCCGAAAATATAATAAAGTGATGACAAATTAAAATCTGACCCACGAATGCCCCCGATTCCTTGCTTCCCGTTCACCCAATCCCCAACCCCGACACCTCACACACCTCTCCCCCCAATATCACCACGCAGACCGGCTCCATCTTCTGCATAACGACAAACCAAAAACAAAAAAAAAACAAAAATTAACCACAATAAAAACAAAACATATTTTTTTTAAACACCACTTAAATGGGCATCAAATTATTATTTTTTGAGAAGAGAGAAAAAAAAATCGGAAAATTAAAAACAGTAAGTTATTATAGTAATAGTAGCAAGAACAATAATAAACCATTAACCGAATGAATCAATCCTCTTCTGCGTCGTCGCCACGTTCTTCCTCCTCCTCGAGGGGCTCGGCTCTCTTCTCGCGCTGCTTCTCCTGGATCTTCTTCATCTCGTCGGAGTAGCGGCTGAACGTGGTTCCGAACTTGGCCCACGCCTTGAGCGGCACCGTGATGGAGTTGCGGTAGCTGGGCTTCACCTCGCTCACGCGCATGAACACGCCGTACTTGTTGGCGCCCACGTCGAAGAAGAAGCGCTTGTTGTCCACCGTCACGGCGGTGCCCTCGGGCAGCTCCGCCGGCTCCTCGTCCACCCCGAAGTCGTCGATCAGCTTGGCCAGGGCGTCTCGGAACTCGATCATGCCCTGCGCCGGCAGGGCGATGGTCTGGCCTTGGGCCCCGAGGCCAGGTCCCCGGCTCACGGTCTGGCGGACTCGCAGGAATCGACCGCGCTGGTTCTCCTTGAGGTCCATGTAGTACTTTCTGTTCTCGCGCACCAGGAACTCGCTCTTGAGGGCGCGGCGAGGCTCGTCCGGTTGGAGCTGCTGGTGGTGATGGTGCGACTGCTGGTCGCCGCCGCCCGTGCCGCCGACGCCGCCGACACCGCCGCCGCCGCCACCACCACCGCCGCCGCCGCCTCCTCCGCTCATGGCGGAGCTGGGCCCCAGCTGCGCGTAGTGCTCGATGAAGTCGCCCAGGTAGTCTCGGAACTCGACGGCCACCGACATGGACAGCGTGAGGCGGCTCTTGCTGCCGCCCGCGCCGACCTCGGCTATCTTGAGGAAGCGGCCCTTGGCGTTCTGCTTCACGTCCAGGTAGAAGCGCTTGTTCTGGATGTCGACGCGCTTCGACGCCAGCTCCTGCGTCTCCTGCTGTTGCTGCTGCTGCTGCAGGGGATGCATGATGCCGGTGCCACTGCCGCCCGCCGCCCCTTGCTCGCTGCCGCTGTCTCTATCCGCCATGATATTAGCCTTCTTCCAAGGCGGACGAGAGGGGGCGGGGCCACGGGGGGACCGGGCCAAGGGGCGGGGCCGAGGGCGGGACCGGTGTAAAGGGCGTGGTCGAGGGCGGGGCCGGGGCACGTGGGCGTGGTCGAGGGGCGGGGCTGCCCGAGCTGGGCGGGACAGCATTTGTGTAGCGCCTTTCACCCGAGGGTCACAAAGCGTTGCACGAAGCTGCGGAGAGAACGCCATGTCAACAACGACAGAGCACGGAGGAATCAGCAACGAAGATGGATGACGGCAGGATTGGGGAGTGCAGGGTGGATGAGTGGATTGGGAGTTTATTGGTCCATGGGTGGATTGCACTGGCTAGGGTTGGAGTGGGATATATAGTATACGTGGTGGGGTATGTCAAATGATGAAGTTGTGGAGGTAGATATATTTGAGAGACGGTGGTGGTGGGTAGCAGGACGAATGGGTTGTGTGTATAAGTGACTGGAGTTGTGGATTTTTTGGGGGGCAGGTTTGTAAGAGGCGGTGTGGTAATGTAGGCTCAGTGTAAGGAGGTAGTGGTGGGGTATGAGATAAGACGTCATGGGGAACAAGAGGAAGGTACAGGGGTGGCCCATGAGCAACTGACGCATTTATATTTAATGACGTTTGAAATCTGTCAGTTGTTTCTGGTCCACCCGTATAACAGACGGAGAGAGGTGGGGGTGTGTGTGGGTTAAGAGCGGAGGGCATGATGGATTTCCAACTGAAATGAGCGACGAGGTGAGGGTAACGGAGACGGGTAGTAGGTAACGGTGCGTAGGAGACAGGATTGACAGCGGTTTGAGACGCGAGCTGATCGTGGGAGGCAAAGATGCCTCGTCGGTAAAATACATGGAATACAGGAAGGAGGTCAGGAGAACGAACGACCCGGGCAAAGGGAGGGTAAGGGGTTAGGGGGTGGCTTCAGAGACTTAGGGGGAGTAGGGAATCGGAGTGCAAGGGGGAGCCGCGCTTCACTATCTCGTGAGAATCACGTAAGAGGGAAGTAACTGGGGGGCGGGAGGAATTGGGAAATAGATACAGTAAATGTACAATGTATTTCGGCGATTCCGTTGCATGAATGAATTGCATCTCGAAAGAGACGGGGCGCAAGGCAGAGCTATGCCCATGGTAGGACGCCAGTCTATCGCACGTAATATAGTCAGTAGGCCGATTGACTTTGGTAGCTTGTCTTTGGGCTGTGGGAGGAAATCGGAGCATCCGGCGATAATGATATAGTACATTTGCAAACGTACACATTCAAATATGTTTCTCTTGTTCCTGACCGTTTTATTCCCCGATTGTTCTCTTGGCGTGAAATCGTGAGCCATGTCGATTAGGATCTCTCGCAATATAATCCGTCGTGTTAGAGAGCCGCCCACGGAAGCGGATCTCCCAAAAATATCTGTCAGAGCCGGAATTTAACCAAATGAATCTCCAAACCAAGATCATGTGATTCCGTAGCAAGTCGACTTGCTACGCTCGTGAACGCAGGGACTGGGTGGGGATGATTGAACATTACAAAACAATACAATTGCAGTAGCGTGTACAGATTGCACCGCATTGATCTGGTGCTCAAAATAACTAGATTACATTGTTGCATGTTTTATGTAGCAACGAAAAAATGCACGTAGCAAACAACGAATTACTTGTATAGACGTGCATTTTTTTGTCGAGTTAAAGTTTAGACTTTGTTATCATACTACAGTAGAAACAAAGTTTTGCTGCCTGGCTGGCTTCCTTGCTGGCGAGCGCGGGCGGGATGGGACTCCAGTCCATCGCAGGGCACCGCAGGCAATTTAGTCTGCAGGCCAATTAACCTTTCCACCGCAGGCATATATACCACACACTGCACAGGTTGTTTGCAGAGGAAACGCGTTAATATATATTTACAGTACAGCATAATCGAGAAAACGAACTCAAGACACTCGTCAATGACATTGCCTCACAGTAAGAAGGCCTTGGGTTCGATTTCCGGCTCGGGTACATTTCGGTATGGAGTTTGTATGTTCTCTCCGTGTTCGCGTGGGTTTTCGCCGGGTACTCCGGTTTGTTTCCACAGTCCAAAGATATGGTGCCTAGGTTAATTGTCCTGACTAAATTGCGTACCTCTCTCTACAACTGTTAATAAGAGCTAGAAAGCTCAACGGTTCCTTCCAACTTAAATTAAACTGACTGCCTCGATAAATAAATAATAGGCGACAGTTTGGGTAATGACCTTTATTCCATAGCAATACATATTTACGTATATTAATTATGGTCGAAGCAATTAAATGTTCTACCTAATATACGGTTACGTGGCAATATATTTCATGATCATCTTCAGCCATGGTCAATCCGCTGCTGGATGACGGTGTCTCCAATCCGCCCCAATCCTGCAGTGCAGTAAAGTAATCCACTTAGCACCTGCACGCAAGCCGAAGTTTCAGTATATTTATGCACGGCATGCACTGTACTGCATTACATTTCACCAGAGGCGGGCCAGCAAGGCTTTCTCTGCTGGCCTAGAGAATGTCAGAATCAGAAAATTATATTTTTATTATTTAATAGATATTTTCATTAATGCCATATGTATTTTACAACATTCGTTCCCATCAGTCTAGTAACGTCATTTCATTGCTACTCTCTCCCTCAGTTGCGCTGCTTCCAGTGCAGCTCCTACAAATTAGAGCTTTTATCCCATCAGAGTTTCCACCTGTGCTGTCTCCAGGAGAAAAATCTCCCCTAAGGCCTTCAGAATTTCGAGTGAATCCCATCTGCCACTGAAGCAAATGGGGACGATGTTGATTGTCATATTCTTAAAACCAATCAGATTTCGAGTTTGCCATGTTGGGCGTATTCTTTGACAAGCCAGAGCCTTCTAGCTTGCCTAGCCGCCTACTTCAGACATACCAGAAACAAATCCCGGATGCGGCCTTCTCCAGCTTAACGCAGAACCACGGAACTCTCTTCGACCTGCCCCGGCTTAAAACTGGTTGTTGTGAGTTTTTGTTTCTTTAGTAATTACATTGATTTTGGCTATGTGATATCTATTTATGATGCCGCATCCTGTCATACTGCGTGATAATAATATCCTTGATGGCTTCAGTCACCATAGTGTAGTGTAACTCTAATAGGTGTTGAGCCTCGTGTTCAATCACTTTATTCCACTTGATAAAGGTTACTGTCACTGTGAATATGGGTGGTTACGTCGAATGACAGTAGCCGACAACCCTTTACTGATTGGCTGTGTCGGATGCAGGCGGGTTTGCGACACATATTTTTTACGTGACCTAACTCATTAAAAGAGCTAGACTATGGATAAGTATAAAACTGTACTGTGGTCCATAGTCTAGCCCTTTTTATGAGTTAGGTCACGTAAAAAGGCATAAGTGTAGCGGCAAAGATAATTTAAGTGAACTCGCTCTCTCCCAACTGGCAACGCCACCATCATCACCAGGGTTCTCAGTGCCTAGTGCACTAGGCATGCAGGCTGGCTGGCGAGTTGGAAGAGGGCTCGAACATTTTGGATTTGTTAATCCAGCGGGAGCACACTGAATGATGGATAGTGCCCCATCCAGCCATGTCGTCACGTCGCATAATGTATTACATCTCCACGTGTCCCGTGTTATAATATGGGAAAAAAATAACACTGCAGATGTGTCGTCCACTTATATTAACACGTACATAACTCTGTAATGAAGGGTAATTTCCCTAAACGTGGCTTGTGTTTTCTTTCAAGAGCACTGTTTTTTGACTGATGTGTTGAGTTTTTGGGGGGTAATGTGTGCTTTTGCACCGCCGCCAAGGCAGTATCACACACACACACAATCCTGTACATCAAAACTTGTCCAGAAAATGTGAACTGTAAAGGCTTCCTGCAATAACAATGGCTCGTTTGCTATTGAAATCGATTCATAGATTGGTTGTCATGCTTGTTAGAAGTAGAAGTTAAATATAATATTCCCATCCTGGGGGTAGCCCTGCCGTTCGCCCTATGTCTGCCGGGATAGGCCTCTGTCCCCCGCGAGCTTGTACAGGACTAATCTGGTTCTGATAATAATTATGTCGATTTCTATTGTGCAAATGTGTGTTTTTATTATTCTCACATCAGTTTAGCGTTCGTCCCTGATTCTCACAGGAGGGGAGGGGTTCACGGAGGCTGAGGGGAGGGGCTA
>JAZEWU010000002.1:10374946-10386346 GCA_036362915.1 Geotria australis | reverse complement strand
TTGGAAAGTCAGTTTTAAACAGTCTTTCAAATGAACCCACGTTTCCAGTACGTACAGTGTGACAGAGTTGAATTTGCTGTCAAGTTAATTGCGTAACTAACGTCGTGAAATCACACAAATTTGACACCTGGAACAACTGTTTATTCGGTCAGGGGTTTCCTGTCTTTTTTACAGCTCATTCTCAACCATCCACTGCTGGATTGATGCCGTTCAGTAACCTTCGACTGATTCACGAGAAAGATTCAGATCAATATTTACATTTTCTGTTATCAATTTCCAGATGTTTTGTTTGTTCAGGAGGGTCCTGTCAAGATTTGTTTTTGCAATAGGACTCGATGCTGTTGCTATTGTATATAATCCCAATTGATCAATATGTTGGTACATTTTTAAGCACTTACATTTTTGGCCAACATCAAGTTAAAATGTTATGATAATCGCTAGACCAGCTACACACGCGTTTAACGTTGGAAGCTGCCGGCTATAATAATAATACTTTTAAGTTATAACGCACCGCAGTGTTTGCTCGCTTTCGGAGAAACAGAACGACTCAGAGGCATGAGGAGGAACCACAGTCACACCTGGAGAGGCAGCAGCAACGCGGTGCGCCCACGCCAAATTTCCCTCCAAGCCCCGTGATCCTCTATATATTAAGGTGGTATCGGCCAATTAAATGGTGTTCACACGAGGGAGGAAACCAGAGAACCCAGCCTAAAAACCCACACGCGCAAGGGAGAAACGCTCTATCCCATACCGATGGCGCAGATGAGGTCCACATTTTCTGTACCACATTATCTCGGCAACCTCGGGTATGGCACCTGGACGCCAATGTGTCAGGGAGATTCAGGGCATTCGGACGGTGACCCACCAACCCTCGCCTCTGCAGTGACCGGATCCCAGCCGTGCCCCAGGAGCGTACGGGCACATAACGCAACCGTTGCGTGAGGGCACCGAGACCCATAGACGCGTGGCAGCCCTCCCAGTTGTAATGGTTTATTTTCGCTAAGTGATTCCACGTGCACGGTGGGACCCATCGCGATGCACAGCAGACTTTTGTTTTTTGCAACTCATTAGGAACCGCGAAGCCGAGCGCGTGGTTTCCTCTACCAGCGACCAACTACGCGCGATGTCTCGATAACTTCGGAGCGCGACGTGGAAACGAATCATCGTACGGAGCGTGCGTCGCGATGCGTCAAGGAAAGTCGGTACTGAAGTTGTTTTATGCAAACGATCACTGGGCTTTAACAAAGCCGCTAGGAAAACAACGTATGGTCTGTTGAATACGGGCACATGTGGAGGATGCCTAGCGTCACAATGAGACGATGGAGCAAGCAAGTGGGAAATTAGGAGCAGACAGCGTGGCCTCGACGTCTGCTGTAGATGCACGCACGAAGTTGCGATGAGCGGGGCACACGTGATGCACGGAGGGGGACAAGATTAGCAGCTTGCAGCTTCGAAATGGAACTCGGGTTAGGAAGTGATTTCGGTTGTGTCGGGAAGCGAGAGGAGGGTGCGGTGAGAGGGATTGAACGGGGCAGGTTACCAACGCGGGCGGTGAAGGGGCCCAAAAATGTTGGCAACGAAGAGGATGAGCTGAAGCCAGATGGTGAAACACTGTAAGAGGAAACTACTTTGGGGGACAAGCGTCGACTTCGCTACTGCTGGGGGAACACACTCTGCCTATGGCAGGCAAATCGATATGTTACAATTCAGAGTTGGAATTTAGCAAATCTGAGAGCAGCATCGTATTTAATGTTATCGGTTTTTTCGAGTAGCCAATTGTGACTAAGCTGGGTCCATCGACTCAAGACGCTTGGGGACCTGGATCAGAAGACAAACAAGGGAAGTCAGTCAATCAGTCTTTAAGCTGGAAGGAACCGTTGAGCTATGTTGCTCTTTATAACAGTTGTCCAGCGCGGAGAGGTAAGCAAGTTATAACATCTATAATAATAATAGCATTTATAGAGCGACTTTCACCCGAGGGTCTCATTGCACCGGGGGCAATTTAGTCAGGACAATTAACCTAGGCAGCATGTCTTTGAACTGTGGAGGATACCGGAGCACCCGGTGAAAACCCACGCGCACACGGGGAGAACGTGCAAACGCCACACAAGAAGGCACCCGAGCCGGCAATCTATCCGGAGGGACTTCTTGCTGTGAGACACCATATCAGGCGAACCGGCTCAGCATTCAGACCTGTGAGCCACCCAGCCATCTCTCTGATCAGTCTGACTTTGGAGGCAAAATCTCGCCATAAGTTGCACTTACAGCAAGGGTGGAGCGCTGTGTAGTTGTGTGGGACTGCTGGTGTTTTAAAGAGGGAGAAGGTTATATTGGGATATGCATCCCCCGCTTCCCCATCCCTACAACTCCACTCCCACGTCATGGTGTATGAATAGCATTTGGAGCCATCCCCATTCAGCTGTTTCTGAATTTGTTCAATGGGCAAGTTCAGAAACAAAGTCTATCCGGGTCTCATGATTTGAGCCCATGTGTCATCCACTTGGGATGTATTAAGAGCAAGCATTGCCATTCTGATGATTGTTAGTGGAAATGTACTTTTTGGAAACACAGTATACCTAACGTTATTGCTAGGTGACGCATAGGTAAAGAGCACTGAATGGAAATAACATGTCCCACATCGACCTGTGCGATTTACAGATTATTTTAGTCACATTTGTTTGAACGTGGCAAACCTTGGAGTTGCCATGTAGTTTGGAAGTCAGAGCACAGTTGGCACCGCTCAAACCCTGGGTGCCTAACCAAACAGCTGCCTGTGCTTGAACTGTGGTCTCAAATGTCGTGAGTTGATGGTTTCAGCCCGGTCACATATGGACTGCAAATACAAAGATCCCCCGTATTGCTTCGACAGACTGTCGGGTCAAGTGCTGTTAGCGAGCACCTATAAAGGCTGGCACGGCACACAAGGGGGTGGCTTGCGAGCGCAGGCCTGGTGTGCGCTGGCAACCGCACCGGTTCAGAAAAGAGTCATTGGTGTCAGCCGTGAACGGGATGTGGACTGCACACACACGCAAACCATATCACCATACATTACATGGCGTCGGTAATTTGTCTAAATTACAGCCCCATCCATGACTGTCATGCGCTGAACATCACTCCCATGTAACATAGCGGAGGGGGGGGGGGGTTGCTCTCTTGTGAGGGCCAACGGTGACTCGGAGCGATCTCAGAAGCAGTTCTGTGACATCCGCTTCCGCGGACCGTTCTCTAAGACGAAGGGAATGTATCGCGCTGCGAGAGATCCGATGTGATCCGAGTGATCGCACGATCGTGACGACACGATGTGGCTAAAAATATACCGTGGATATTCGAATGGCATTCCTGAAACCAGCTTCAACCTAAATGCGTTCCATCAGCAAAACCGTGATTTTACTATGACAGCGGTGCCACGAGAGGCAGCTGACACGCCACTGAAATAAAGTGAGGCGTAATTGATTGTAAGAGAAAGAAAAACCTGTTACGTAATTTTGACGGCGTGCTTTTTCAACGCCTTGTGGCACCACGACTCCCCACCGCCACTGACAGCTCGATAACCTTCATGATTTACAGCCAGATGTGGGGGCCCACTGAGATGAGTAATCTCTTCTCGTGCAGAGACCAGAGTTTAAATATAACACACATTAAATATGTGTGAGAATTAGGGTTGGTATAAAAAGAAAACCAAGATATTATATATGTACTGATGTAGTAGGTTTTCACGGCTCGATTCAGAACGGTTGCTCTTCAGAGATGTTCTTTCGGGATAGCCGCGTTACTGAGCTTGCTCTCTCTCTCTCTCCCTCGCGAAGTTTCGCCTCCCAGGCGCACGGCATTCTGGGAGTGCATGATTTCAGCAGCGTTGGTTCAAGACAAGCAAACTCTGGACTGGTTCCGACATCCAGGGTCTCATCAGCAGTCAAGCTTACTTGAACCATTGGTGGTGAAATGTCAGATGTGTATATGCCAGGACTCATTTTGGTTGGATATATCGTACTATATATTACAAAAAAAGTTTTGCTGGCTGGCTGCCTGGCTGGAGAGAGGGTCGGACGGGCACGTCTAAAGGACATACAGTCTGCTAGTACTGTATGTATAACATAACACTAAATAATATTGGGTGCCGTGTTTCTACGCAACTGACAACAAACCGGGATATAAATACCCTGGAAAGACACATTTCCTTGGGCAGCTACCTCAACAAGACGAAGATCCTGAGCCACAACCCTTAAGCTGGACGCCCTACGTCTGTAATACGGGCCCAGACCACATATTTCACTTTGAAGGTACCACCCGAGGTGGCATTGACCTTAGCGGCTCCAATTTCCTTACGTGGCCAATAACAGTGAATCAAGCGATAAACTGTTCATATGAGCGCCGTTGTCAAATAACACACTCCAATTAGCCATACAAATACGTGGACACGACTAAGGGTACTTATGCTGTCTCGCTTGGCCACCAATCTCTGCTCCGACTAGGGTTGCCACCCCGGAGTGACACAGAAACCGGGACACATCGCCGGTGCAAACAAAACAATACGAGAGCGAGAAGACTGTACGTGTAACTGGCAAACCAAAAAAAAACCCCGGACTTTGAATGACTCGTTCCAGTAAAACGAAGAGATTTTCCCCGAGGACAGCTGCATCGTCAAAAAATGAGGACGATCCCAGACACAAACCCAGGACAGGTGGCAACCGGCAACCCTATCTCTGGCACATGGTCTGAAATGCCCAGGGGACAACAATGCCCGCTGGAGGCAGAGCGTGGGACCGTCAGTGTGTGTGTGTGGCTTTCGACGGGCACGTGTCCCGTCTAGACAACACCGCCCACGCTAATAGCCTGCGCCCTATTTATAGCGGCTCCGCGTGGGGTGCCCTGTGGATAGCGCACTGTACCCGAGATGTGCCCTTGTGCAGTCTGGCAGCGGCGCTCTTGTGTGTCAGACACGGGCATCGTGCAGCATCTCACACTGATGGGGTTACACACAAACCCCGTGTGCCAAGCTCGGTGATATTGTATAGCAAGACAAAGATCCACCGTGTAGCCTTAACAGACTGTAGGGGACAAGTGCCGTTAGCGAGCACCTATGAAGGTCGACACGGCACACGAGGGGGTGGGTGACCAGCACCACGCCCGGCCGCCTTTGTCTCCCTAGTGGCAATGTTTACACACTGCACTAGGTACTCACTTGAGGCTGAGTCGACCTAGGGGAGGCCCAGGACCGGTTCAGAAAATCGTCACCGGTGTTGTCCGTGAGCGGGATTCGAACTCGGGTCGCTCAGTATACTCTCAGTTAATCTGTCTTGATGTTGTTGACATGCCGTTCTCTCCACAGCCTTGTGCAGGGCTTTGCGACCCTTGGGTGAAAGGCGCCCTATAAATGCTATTATTATTATAAACAAGCCTTCATGCAATTGCAGTGATGCAGTAGTATATACACAAACCCTGTGCACAATATAGCTGCTTTTCATGGGTGAAATTCTTATGAAATCTCTGTGATTAATTCGTATACATAACGCCTTTGGGCAATTTCTGCGATTCTGTATACCCTGTGTACCGAATAGCATTGACGCTATTCGCTATTCGCGCACGTCCTTTGCAACGTGTACACCCTCTGTATAATACGACAGTTGCCTTCCACAATCCTTCTGAGATTGCTCTAATTTCTATACACAAGCCTCATGTGTAATTTCTATAAAAAGTCTCATGTGTAATCTCGCAGTCTTGCTGCTGTAGTTGTTGCTGCACACAATCCTTATGCACTCTTACAGTGCTGCGTATTTCCTGTGCACAAGCCGCGTGTACAAAAATAATAATAATAGCATTTTATAGAGCGCCTTTCACCCGAGGGTCACAAGGGCCGCGGAGAGAACGGCATGTCAACAACGACAGGGAAAAAAACAGCGAATAATTCTGTATATACACGCTTCGCGTATATGCAATCTGTGATGGACTGGCGTCGCATTCTGGGTAGATCCCTGCCTTGCGCCCTGTGTCTGCCGGGATTGGCTCCGGCTCACCGCGACCTTGTTCATGATTCAGCGGCATCTGACGATGATGATGATGATGTGTATATGCAATATACATTCTCTCCGTGATGCTGCAGGCTTGTACCCGTGTACAAGCCTCTTGTCCAATAGGCTAGTGCTGTTGCTGCTGCCCGTACGCACAGCTATTATGCAATCTCCCCATGCCGGTGTGTTGTTTATCTTTGAAACACAGAAACAAGCGTGATGAACAATCTGACCCACTATGCTGCAGTTCCCGTCCACAAACCGCACGCGCAGTCTCTGAGTGACGCTGCTGACCCTGATCGAAATGCTCCGTGCACAACTTCTGTTGGATTCTGCATTGCCTATATACACAAGCCTCATGCGGACGGTCGCTAATGATGATGTATTTCCTCATGGTTGCGTTTTTCAAAGCTGTTATTTCGGGATAGCCGTGTCGAGCGCTCTCCCTCTCTCGTTCCCGACGTTTCGCCTCCCACGTTGCAGGCATCTTCAGACCTAAAGATGACGCTTATAAAACACAAGCCGCATGTAATATAATCACAATGATAATGTGTTTTCCATGCAGAATGCCAATGTACACTATCTGTTCTCCTATTGGATCACAGGGAGATCAGATAACGGATTGTGTACAACTCTTCAATTGCACACGCGGCTTACAACGCCACAGTGCAATCTGTGATGACAGTGACCCGATATACAAGCCACATTTATATTCTGTGTGCACTGATAGGTTCTCTAAATACCAGAAGCATGCGCATGATATCCACTGTTATGCAGTTTTCATACACAACTCTCTCTCCTCGATAGTCTCTGTGTGATACTGCTGGCCATCTACACAATACTTATGCTCTCAGCACGCAGATGTATTGTGCAAACACAAGCGTCGTACACTCTGCCCCGAATGCTGACCTACCATATATATTCATTATCAGAAATCGCTTAATCCTGTACAGGGTCGCGGTGAGCCAGAGCCTATCCCGGCAGACACAGCGCGCAAGGCAGGGCTATACCCATGATCGGACGCCAGTCCATCACAGGGCACCGTGGGTAATTTAGTCCGCAGATCAATTAACCTATGGAGCAGCATGTCTTTGGGCTGTGGGAGGAAACCGGAGTGTCCGGCGAAAACCCACGCAGACACGGGGAGAACACGGAAACTCTAACGGAAAGGCACGGGATACGAACCCGGGTCCTTCTTGCTGTGAGGCGGCAGCGCTACTCACCGCGCCACATTCGCACGTGTACTGTGTGTACTGTGTGTGCTAAAAGCTCAGATTTACGCATTATGCAAAACCACCAGTGCCTGGAAGAACTACATTGTGGTCATCGTGCCCTTAAGCCACCATCAATAACATTCGATCTCTGGCTTGCGGTAATATTTTAGTCAGTCAGTCAGTTTTTATTTAAGCTGGAAGGAACGGTCGAGATATGCAGCTCTTGTTAACAGTTGTCCAGCGGTTTCCTGTGGGAGGAAACCGGAGTACCTGGCGAAAACCCATGTAGACACGGGGAGAACATGCAAACTCCACACAGAAAGATACCCGAGACGGAAATCGAATCCAGGACTTCTTGCTGTGAGGCAGCCGCTCCACATGACAGTGTTCTGTTTTTTTACGACTTGAATTCCAATTCCAATGTAACGGTTTCTCTGTGATGATGAATGTCATACAGACAATCTTCATGCGCATCCTTTCTCCGTTATGACTGTATGCAGTTCCCATATACAATACCAATGCACAATCGTTCCCCGAAGGTGTCTGTGTTCTCTTCCACCCCAGCAGCATGCACCACATTTCCATTACTCTGCCGTCGCCCATTCACAAGCCCCACGTTCAGTCTGTCAGACCAGCTGCTGCTCCTGTGCCTGTTCGCAATCCTTACGTAATCCGTTTCTGAAGGACGCTGCCAACCGTATAGAGCAGCGGTTCTTAACCTGGGCTACACGCACCCCCTGGGGTTGCGAGATGCCTTCGTTGGGGCTGCGAAACATACCGACTCGTGGAATGTCGTATTATATATGACTTGCATTAGGGTGGCACGGTGGCGCGGTGAGTAGCGCTGCCGTGTCACAGCAATAATTCCCGGGTTCGAATCCCGCGTCGGGTGCCTTTCTGTGTGTAGTTTGCATGTTCTCCCCGTGTCTGCGTGGGTTTTCACCGGGCACTCCGGTTTCCTTCCACAGTCCAAAGACATGCTGTTGCATAGGCTAATTGGCCTGCGGACCAAATTTTCCCCGGTACTCTGTGATAGACCGGCGTCCCATCCTAGTATAGCCCTGCCTTGCGCCCTGTGTCTGCCGGGATAGGCTCCGGTTCACCGCAACCCTGTACAGGATTAAGCGGTTTCTGAAAATGAATGAATGAATGAATAAAAGGGGGTCCGAGAACATATTTTCAGAACCAGTAAAGGTTAAGAACCACCGCTCTAGACAATCCCCTGGCACATTACATTTCTCTGTATTAGCTGTGCACAATCTCCCTCTGCCCTCGTAATGCCACTATGCTCATGCTGTTCCTGTTTCAAATCCCCTACACACACAATCGTGATATTACAAACTCACACCGTCTGCCATGGGGCGCAAAACAATGACAAAGATAACCCCCCATGCAGCGTTGAAAATACTATTGGGCCAAGTGCTGTTAGTGCGCTGTTAACGACGAACAATTAAGACTGGCACCAAGCCTGGCCGCCTTTGTGCCCCCAGGCCCCCCGAATGCTGAGGTTTACACAATGCACCAGATTCTCATTTAAAGTTGAGTAAACCTCGGGGAGCCTCGGGATCTGTTCAGATACGCGTCATCGGTGGCTGTGAGCCGGAATCGAACTCGTGTCACGGGATTTACAGTGCGCTAACTTACTCGCGCCGTGTGACGGTGCTATAGCCGAGCTCAATAATCCGCTAATGTAGCACGCGCGGTGCGCGGTGCTGGAACGATTCACCGATTGATGGTGAATGGTCAATGGTACTGTCTCGAACGGCTGTATTGGCAACGCGAGATACAAAAAGAAACGAATTCCTACACCGTGCAATGCCACGTTTCGATGCACTTTAGAACTGATTTTGATCGATACGACGATGCGTGGCACCACCAGCACAAGGTGTCAGCCTCACGCTATGGTTCGATGCATGCCCGACTGAAGCGTGGCCTCGGTAACGGCCACACAGCGGAGCTAAAGCTGAACCGGGTTTCCGATTGCACCGATATAATTCGAGATTATTCACCGGAGGTGCTTGCTGGGTGGACGTGGTGAGCGTGGTGAATCCGGAGGCTACTCGAGGCTCCAATTGGCATCAGCAAGCCAAGTACGGGTTTAGTGACCCAAGCAGCTCAAGGGGCCTCGGTTTTCTAACAAAACGTGGGTCGTTTAATGCCGGTTATATCGTCACGCTACGTTTCAATGCACGTCTTATTTCGCCACGTGTACGGTATAGTCTATCGCTTTCCGATGGGTCTTCTTTGTATACAGCGAGAGGGAGAGGCAGTCCAAATAATTTCTGCTCAGGGCCCCGTGACGGTCTTACACCACCACTGGCCAAACTTCATAACGCTGATAAATTACCTGCATTCTAGTGGGATTATACGTCGCAGCAACATTGCCTCCCCTATTGCGATAACCTGGCAGGGACCCCTGCAGAACACGGCTATTGAAGTCTCTTTTCTGGATGAGGCTTTCGTGGGTCCAAACAGCGTACTGATATTATTATTATCATCATTGCATTCGTGTGGATGTTTTTGATTGCGTTTAATCGTATATCACTCCCGCGTGATAAACGTGGCCCGCTGCTATGCACAGCACCTTGGGGTATGCGGTGGTACTTAAGAGGCTGTACAAATCGAATTCGGAATGTGCAATTGTAAAGTCGAACATCTCACGGGCAGCTGTTACATAACGTTCGTGACGCCAAACCTTGCAACCCCGCCTCGATGAACGCGCGCGTCAGATCAGAGGCGTCCCTGGTGTTACACGCGTGTCTGTACGACGGCGTATTTGCACAGTACGCGTAACGGCCCTTTCGTCAATCCACTGCTGGATGAGGACCTCCCCACGCCGTGCGGATAGCGGGATATGTTTGACCACACGTCCATACTTCACCACGCTGCTGTCTTTACGTCAAATGTCCTATAATTTATCGCTATTGCTTGACTCTGGGTTAATAATAATCTACTTTTGTAACACGCGCATTTTCTCCGGGCGCGTTGACATAATAATAATAATAGCATTTATATAGTGCCGTTCTCTCCACAGCCTTGTGCAGCGCTTTGCGACCCTTGGGTGAAAGACGCTCTATAAATGCTATTTTTATTATTATTGATTAGTGCGGGTTGGTCAAGTGGGGGAAGCCGAGAACCGGTTCAGATTCCACGGTTCAGATGGTAGGCGTAGTCGGGAATCGAACTCTGGTGTCCCCGGGTTCGGAGCGTATTGCGCTAACCACTGGCCCACCCCTCCTCCCTCTTAGCACCACTGAATCCAGTGTCATTTGCAATCAAAAATTCTGGCTACTGCATTAAAGTAACTGCATTCGCTGTACAGTACTGTATGTATAAACTCGTGTGTCTGCAATCATAGTTACGCGGCATATACACGGCGATAAATCACGGTCCTTCGACACGACCACTTTATGCCTTCGTGCCTACGCAATGCGGCGTAATGTGTATTTTACCCGCTGTTTAGAATTGCAAATGATACAATCTTAAACTACATTTTCCCCATGATAGGGCGGCAGGGAGTTGGCTGCATTCCTGGCACCGCGCTCACGCACCTGTACACAAAAACAGCACAAGCAGGACATGCATAAACATGACCTCTCTGTAATGCTTTCCGGTAAAGCGTGTATCCTTGAAAGTATTTGCGTATTAGCAGTATGGGTATCTGCCAGGGCCAAGTGCCCTTTCATATTTGCATGTACAACAGCCCTTATAGCGCTCGATCATTCACGACACGCACAGAGACGCGAGCACCGCCACAAACATATTCACACTATAGCTAGAGACCCGCACAGACCGTTGGGGTCAAGGGTTTTGAGCGACCATCTACGAAGGCCATCGCGCCACACAAGGCCGAGTCTACCTCGGGAAGACACAGAAAGAACCCCGTGGCCGTGAATCGCTTCCACTCCGCCTACACCAACGAACACATCACACGCACACACGCACGCCCACACACACCACACACACCACACATACAAAGGTCCCCCGTATAGGCGGTTTAGGCAGTTATGGCAGGTCCAGTAGCGTTTTGCGAGTATCTATGATGACCGGCACATGAAGGGGTGGGTGGTGTGGCTAAATACCAAACCCGACCCCGGCCGCCTTTGTCTCCCAAGTGCTGAGGTTTACACTGAAGACTGAACCGACCCTTGGCAGCGGAGGCCCAGACCGCGTTCAGA
>JAZEWU010000002.1:10346068-10358042 GCA_036362915.1 Geotria australis | reverse complement strand
AATGGATGGATGGATATTAATCGGCTAAAGCTGAATGAACAGAGCAAAAAGGTGTGTACGGTCTGCATGGTCTTCTTACATCTGTAGGCACTCGGTGATCTGGAGGTTCAGATGGGGGTCTGGGTGCTGCAAAGCCTCCTGTTGCTTGAGCAGACACTGTAGCCATCCCAGCACCTGGTGAAAAAGGTAAATGGTACAGCCTTGCAATTTCGTGCTCACAGCAAAGTTGTGGAAGGGTCTCCCATGACAGGGAGCCCTAGAGAGCTCCTATGGCCTACTCTTTCATGCTGGTCAGGTGTCTTTCAAGATGTGCGTGCGCGTATCTCCACACTTTGCTTGCGGTCATATATCTAAAATAAACATTTTTGTCATTCCACTTCTATATTAAAACTTACTATACCTTGTAGGCGATGGGGAGTTTTCAGCCATAATTCTCCACAGTGGTTGAGAGCCCACAAATATCGCTCCCCACTGATGTTAACCAAGATCGGGAGTCAAACTCCGGTCATCTCTTGGTTAAACCATAGGTCCAGGGCATTAACCACTACGCTAGTGCAGCCATCCCAGCATCTCAACAGAGCATAATTCTTAGCCAAACATCTTTTTTCGTAGAATTGGAATTTGATTGCGCAAGTTTGTTTGGTTAGGAAGTGGTGACAGTGGTTAATCTCTCTGCTACAAACCAAGGTGATCTGTTCGACATTCAATATTCATTTAAAAAGTATGTGTGCCATACCTAGGTTGTCTAAGCCCTAAAAAAGTAAAATGATATCAGTAGGAATATCTACTCTGTGTAAAATAAATTAAAATGATGCCAGTCCAAACTATTATCGTATGTTATTTTGACCATAATGAGACCTTGCCAGTACGCTCTCATCAGGCCAAAGAGAGTTTGCATGACAGCAGACTAGTTACACAATAACAGGACCACACGGGACTGATTATAGACCCCGCAAGTTCAACTCCACTGCCTAAAAGTGTAGTGATAATGAGGCATAACATAAACAATATGGTATTTGTCGTACATAAGCATACAAAACACTGCACATACATACGACATTCACTACAGTAACTGGAATTTCAAGACCACTGTAAAATGTTTAATTGCACAATGATGGATGTGTCATGGCAGCAAAAAGAAGCGCAATCTCTCTGGCAAGCACACCCGTCGACTGGGATCAGATGTTGCTAAACATTTCATGTGGCAACATACATTACAGCCTTTGTACTGATATAGGTTTTCACGGCTTAATTCATATGGTTGCTTTTCAAAGCTGCTCTTTGGGGATAGTCGTGTCGAGCGCTTTTAAGGCGAGGGAGAAAGAGGGCTCGACGTGGCTTGCCAGAAAGAACAGCTTTGAATAACAACCAACATATATTACTGCCATAATGCCGCAAAGAAACAATTAATTGCGAATAAAAGGAACAGTTTTTTTGAGCTGTTTCAGAGTACCAAAGTTGTGTTTAACAATACGCTAGAGTTTAGAATTATTAAACACAGCTGGAAGAACATAACACCAATATTATTGTGACCTTTTATTATGTTTGGCAGCAACATTTCTAGAATATATGGCAATTTGGAGATTTGGGGAAATGGGTCACTTAACCAGTTTTGTTTGTCCAATTAAAAGCTTACGATTACTCTATAAAATGCATCTAAATTAAGGTCTACCATACAGTTTTGCAAACCGGTTTTATAACCTGCCAAACCCAGTGTGGTGATTCATAAATCTGAAAATAATTTGAATAAAATTACTTTGGAACATATACTGGCCAGACTTGATATGTGAATGATACATAATCCTCCACTATAAATCCAACGTTTTTGATAGAAATTCAATGCAGATCTCTTTACATGCTTTTTTACCATACCAGTTGGCATGATAGCTTAACATTCACCCTCCTATACATAGCAGCTAAAATGTAACTCATATGATGCAGCCCTGGGTCGCTAGTATGCTGGGTAATAAGCAGTTGAATGATCTTATGCACAACATTATATTGCATAAAGGGATCAATAAGTCACATTTTTTTTAGCAAAAGTACATTATTGCTTGAACGGGTCTTCCAGCAATGTTAAATTGGGCAGTGTAGAGTATGTCAGGGTTGTATCTTAGGTCAACAGACCGGTGCACCACATATACTTGGATGATGTGATGGATCCTGGGGATTGCAAGACTAGAAGAGTAATGAAATGAAACGAATAAGAAAGCAAGAGCAACACCCACCTAAAACAATCTTAAGACTCGACAGCTAGGACACGTCGTAAGTAGATTAAAACAATATCAAAATGAAGGTGACGAATGTGGACGCACCAGGGCAGACGCAGAGGCAGTCCTATAATGAGGTGGTTCGCGATGGTGGAACAGGTTATGCAGGACTGCGAACTGGATGTGGAAATCGCCAGACAGCAACGAGAAAAAGAGGACCAGGAAGACAGACCCCCAAAAGAGTGCCAATTATGCCAGGAGGGAGGGGGAAATATGGGGAAATATGAGGAACTGTATTGAGACACGTGAAGGAGGAGGGAGATGAAGGACTGTAGAGTAGACATGGCGGATAGCCCATGACAGTAATGGGTGGATGAAGAGGACCAGGAAGGTAGACGCCACAAGACTTGGAAAATGCTAATAAGAACGCCAGTGCTTCGCTTCCCCCATTTGCACTGCGTGGCCAAGCTCTAGTACCTGGTTGAGCTGCTGCAGCTGATTGTCCAGCACCTCCTCCTTCACCTGCTGAAC
Organism: Geotria australis; assembly: GCA_036362915.1. Taxonomy (NCBI): domain Eukaryota; kingdom Metazoa; phylum Chordata; class Hyperoartia; order Petromyzontiformes; family Geotriidae; genus Geotria; species Geotria australis. The sequence goes on along the minus strand of JAZEWU010000002.1, from coordinate 10,355,301 downwards.
CACCTCCGTCTGCTCCAGCAGCCACACCTCTCGGCTGCGCAGCAACTCCAGCTGGCGGCTCAGGCAGTTGTGGATCTGAGCCCTCACCTGCCACAAAACCAGAACCACACACACACACACCCTCTTACTCACACGTTACAACATTCTACATTCAAGATGAAATAACTGACAAAATTCCATACGATATTATTATAATTGTTTATCCGGAATGTGATGAAACGTTTAGTGCTCTTGCAGACTTGACAAGGCTACCAAATTATTATCTACTCACGAGTGTCTCTCTCACCTGCTGTACGTTTCCCTTAAGTTGCTGCTGTGTGGCCGACACATCACCGATGGCGGCTTGAATCTGACTCTGGGCCTTCAGGCATCTCTCCTTGAGAGCGGAGACAGAAGTGGAATCCATTGTTGCTGTTACCTGCAAAAGTGAACGCAAGGCAAGCGTTAAACGTGAAATACTCAACTCTGCGAATCTCACTGTCATTAATAAGTGACTTATATTACGATACAATCTTTATGGCTGTGTGTCATTCACTAAAAAGTGCTGTCTGGGTGATGATGTTACATTCACCAATAATTCATTCAGGCTGGGACAAATAAAAAATAACACATCACATAATTGATATGTTTATGCCTGAAGCTTCCCGAAAGGACGGCTATGAAAGAGCAATTCTCATAATGCCACAAGCATGTGTGGCTTCTTGCAAACTGGACCCTTTCCAAAAAAGGGTCCATTTGGTGTGTTTAAGATCTTAACACTCATCTCATTGCCAGAAAAAGTAAAACCTTGTATATTTTCTACATTATCTGTACACTGGCAAAAAGGTCCTTATAGTCCCATCAATCCTCATGTTTAACATAGTCTTGGACTAGAAGATAAACGCACTTTTCCCCACTGTGTTTTAAAGCAAAAGTCATCGGTGCGTCTTATAATCCAGACCATGTGTGGCCAGATCCATATACTGTATGTTTATTGACACGGCGCATCAGCTTTGGGTTCGTCTTACTTTACAAAGTGTCTAATAATCCGGAGAATAAGCGAGTATACTATATAATTAAAGAATACAACTGTATATGCATATATTTCATCACCCCACCTGCACCGCTTTTCTACATACGGTATCCACGTGAATAGTTGCTATTATTCATGCTCGACTGATTGTATTGGCCATTTTTCCATAATCGTAATACGGCACAAATATATCGCTTATTCACCGTCGTCGCTTTGTACTTTGTCCTCATAACGTGGTGGTGTTTAGTTTGTTGACCCCCAGTGCAAAAAAACTAAATGTTCTATTTGTTAACTAAGCTTAAAAAAAACGGGACATTGTTGGCGGTGATGCACACGGAATCACAACTCCATTTGTAACAGGATATACGTGCTCTACGTTTTGAAGGCCGTGATCCACACACGTTAGCCTACTGCACAGCAGAGGAACACATTGTAACGTCAGGACAGACAGGTTAAGAACTTCGTTCAAAAGTACGGTAAGTAGGCATGGGCAAGACATCACGAGATTGGATTGTCGATGGTTTAATGATCTATATGTGCATGTCCGCACTTCTTCTTCTTTGCGATTCTTCGAAGCGCGATGTTAAATTACAGTTTCCCATTTTCTTACACAGCCCCTTGCATTTTCATTGAACTCCGCAAGGTCTTTTGAGCTGCAGAGGTTGGGTAGTAGAGCACAGACAAGGCAGTGTTCCATAGTATGGTCTGCTTCTCCACATTCACAGGTGGTTGGGCCGGTCTTGTAGCCCCATCTGACCAAAGCATCTTTTGATCGTCCCGTTCTAGTTCTCAGGCGGTTGAGTGTCTTCCACTGAATCCATGGTGCATCTGAGCCAGGAGGGAAGTCATCAGCAGGTGGGATTCCCATGCCATTTGCAGGAGGGTCACTCTCAAGCTTTTCCGTCCAGAGCTGGAGTCTGGTTTCCCCACTAAGGGTACCGGATTGGAATCCATACGCGCAAATTGTATCAGCACAACACCAAGGCTTTTAGGTCTTATTTCAGCTTTACTTCCCACTAATTGATTAGCCATCTAAAACTTGAGAGACAGCAACATTCCTAAAAGGCCAACTTGAAGAAATTCAGGTCAAAGCAGTCAGGTCAACAGACAAGGTCATCAACAAGAACATACAGAAAAACTTGTAACACGCTTGCAACAAGATCGCCCATAGGGCGGGTACTCTGCTACTATTAAATAACGGGATCGAAGCCTAGAACTTAAAAGCCGTCTGAGAACAATAGCTAAATTGAGCCCTGACACATAGCCGGCCAGAGTACTTGTGTAATTCTCACAACGCAGACAAATACAGTTATCCCATTGGTATTAATATTTATTTCATCGAGGTGAATATGTACGCGATGAAGTCAGCCCCGTGTGCAAGTTACAACTGGTAACTTTCTGCATCGCCAGATTGTAATGGCAGCGGGTTACACAATGAACACCTTCATCCAGCAGTGGACTGACCATGGCTAATGCTGATGATGTGTTCGGTGCCGTGCTAACGATAGGCTACAATGCACGTGAAGCGCACACACACACCCCACTACAGTCTCGTCCCACATTTCAAAGACATGCTGCTGCCTAGGTTATTCTGTAACTAAATTGCCCCCGGTGCCCTGAGAGGTTGCAACGTGCTTATTCCTCTTCGCTGGACAACTGTTAAAAAGAGCTACACAGCTGAACCGTTCCTCCAGCTTCAATACAGACTGACTTGCACTGTCGTCCCTAGAGGGAACCCGGCGAGCGTCCATCGTACGGTCCGAGATAAACACGTAGGCGCATTCATTACGCGGGGTGCTCTGGGGAGGGGGCGATATTCACACAGCAATAACCAGAATTTTGGAATAATCTTTTTGTTGTTAAAATAGTAATGTATCCGCATGCGTAAGGACTACAGTTTCCATCCCCGAGCGTCCTAATGAAAAGGTCACAAAAGACCATATATCCAGAGAGCATCTCCACATGTATCATGATCTCTTGTGGAGAGGTTTAAAAGCCACTGTACGGGTATAGCGGCTAGAACGTGATACCATCTCCTGTTGTTATAGACACATGGGTAGAACGTGATATACGAGACTTCTGCCACGTCAAAGCTGCATAATGTGAAAATTAGATTATAATAATAATCTATTTTTGTAAAGCGCGCATTTTCTCCGGGCGCGTTGTACCCGCAGCTCATTAGAAAACCCCAATTGTATATGTAATTTGGGGAATCTATGGGTAAACTGGGTTACGCAACAACCCAATTCGTGACCGAATTTCTAACCTATCATTCCATATCAGACCTCCACCCGGCGGCTATGACGTTAAATAGCACATTCCCAAAAGCCAAAATGGAATGTTACATCGGAGAAAAAATATAATTTATTTTACAACAAAAGATACTTCACAAAAATATAACCACCGTAACACAACACACCACAAGCACCCACAACTCAACATTTTTACTTCAACACTCAACACAATATCCACTTTACTCAATAACCAAACGTGGTAACATTGTGTTCCACGGCTATAATTATCCACGTTGTTCACGTAACGTTGAGCGTCGTACCTCGCAACCCCCCCCACGACCCAAGAGGAGGGCCCCCTCTAAAGGGCCGCCCGGCTACCCGCGTAACCCGAAACGCCGGTCATGGCCGGTGTCTCTCACAGCCTCACGCCGGCCGCCTCTCACCGGTCAAAGCCACGCCGTCGATGGCGATGTATGAGGCGGCCCTTTCGCCGGGTTGACCAGGCTCGGTGGAGGGAACACGGCTGCCCGGCGTCGCCTTTTAGGCGGAGAGACCTTGAGGTAACGACCGAGCGGGAGACGCCTCTTCCGGGCCTCCGCCTCTTCCTCCCGCTCGTTGCTCGCGCGCCCCCTTCGTACCCCCCTCCCCGTGAGCCCTGTTGAGCCGGTGAGGTTTACGTGATGACGCACGGGGCCTTACGTCGGGGACGTGGCCATAGAGACGAATGGGGGGGGGCAAGGGCGGGGGGCGTACGTGATGACGTCACGACGCATGCGTCCACGCCCACATTATCCACCCACGTCGCTAGGATTCTAAGGGTTCTCTTACACACGTGGTGTATTTTTACCCGTATGCTCCAGATTATTTAAAGGGTATGTTGCGAGTGCCTGTTGTAAACTGGTACGACCGTGTGAAACCAGATTTGTGTAGGGTTATCGTATTACTCGGCTGACTATTGCTGTGTGTAAATGTTATTTTTGTTTGGTTAATTTATTTTTGATATTTGTATTTATTTTTGTCAATTCACATGTTTGTTGTTTCGCAGGAATCCCGTAAAGAGCTTGTAAGCTCACTGGGTATTTTTCTGAAATAATAATAAACATCTAACATCTATTGCACTGCCTCTTGAGTTATCACCTGGTTAAGCAAAATTAATCTTAAACCTGAAACCGGGCAAAAGTGTTGAGTGCCTCTTACCGGAGTGATTCATGATCTAGAGAACGGACGAATAATAGGGGGTGGACTGACAATGCACAGCAGAGGACGACAACGATCAATTGGATGACATGGTCTTAAATAATATTGACATTTGTAAAAAGTAGAGTACAACGTCGCAAATCCGACAGTCCCAAATCGGCCTTGACCCATTAGCCGCCCACACGCAGTCATTAAGGTGTGGAATTTTACAGGGTATTCCCCAAAATACGCTCCAGTTTAAACTGCATATATTTCCCAAAATACTGTATATGGCATACGGAAGTGATTTTGGTGACACAAAAGTTTAAAGTCAAATGAAAAAAAAATCAATTTTCTTACCATCGGTTTTCAGCAGGATATGTAGTCCTTGAGACTGGTCTGTGACTCCAGCCAGAATTTCTGGATTGATGCCGATCAGAACGGATTATATCTCTTTTATTCAATTGGTAAACCGTATGTGGGTTGCTTCTGTAGGTGTGGCACAATTACCCAAGTCTACTGTGTTCTGTGACACCAAACTTTATTCTTTATGGCATTTATTTCGGAAAATGCATGCAATTATACTGGAGCGTATTTTTGGAAAAAAGGTCTCCAGTTGCTTGCTCACGCCACTACTGGTTACAGTGCTTCGCACTTTCCACATTGGACTTGCAATCCAGAGGTTACAGTCAAAACAATATGGTACGTTTCTAAAATGACGATGTCTGTGTCCACCCAGCAGTATAAATGGGAACAACGCAGTTGGCAGCTAAGGCACATGTGGTGGGGGTTAAAGCGTGGGTACTCCCACCTCTTCCAAGTATTCTGGGAGTGGTGAACAAGCACAAATAACAGAAAACAACATGTTCGTTAATACCACTCTACTTCTCTGTGCTCTGTGCTGTAAAGAAGGGCCATCGTCCAGAACGTCGCTTCGTACATTATGTTTTTTTTAAGGCAATCTTATCAGATACTGTAAATTCCAGTTTTTCAGGAGCGAACAGCATTCTTTTAACGCTGAGTAAAATATCTTCGACAAACAAATGTGGCTTTTTATTACAGTAGTCGTTTGCAGAATCAGCATCTAAAGCACAACGTCTCATTAATCCGTCACTGTGTAGGAGTGCAGTGGTTCGCCGATTGCGCTATGAACCCCGCAACCTGACTTTGAAACCCGGCCACGGGATTCGAAGTCAAAGCGCTGACCAGCGTGAAGCATGGTCAAAGCATCGCCATTATAAATAGCTGTGTTTTAAACATTAATAAGCCCTCTTGAAAAAATATATTAGCATTACCCAGAGGTGATAAAACAACATTCATGCTTAATTCAGTTATTCAGTACGTTTGTCTGTGATAGATGACTTCATTTTGTTCTCATACTCTGTACGAGTATACTTCACAGATCACATTGTCAGTGTAATTTAAGTACGACACTGCCTTGCAGCGTTTTCCTCTGCAAAGTATCGTCTAAATTTGACATTTAAACCATCCATCCAGTGAAGCATCTAAAAAGCTAAATTAAGCCTTTGATTTTTATCAGAATACTAGCAGAGTAAGCATATACGGTACAGCCCTTCGGCAATGTACTGATAAATGAAGGCTTCACCACTCCGTGTGTGTTTCTTGTTTTACTATACCTCACCATTCTGATTAATGCGTAGGAGCACGAATACACAAAACAACGGATTTGATGCACTAACCTATGCTGCCCATCACGCTGCTCCGTAGCCTGGTGGTCGCCCATCCAAGCAAGCACTATCCAGGCTCCAACTGCTCAGCCTCCGAGATCTCACCATATCAGGCGCATACCGTGCGATCTGCTCGTAGGCATAGCAATGACGTATTCATTTGACATTCGCATCTTCGACATATTGCTGAGTAGGGAGTAAACCCATCCATTCTCAAAGCCAACACTGAATTTTAACCCATTGCCTAGAAGAAATGTCAAACGGGACAAATACGCTTCAGTTGTACCCATTGTTTGCGGATAATAAAATATTATTGAAACGAATGAATGATGTCACGTTGGTTCACGCAGTGCGCTGTGAACCCGGTAACCTGCTAGATTTCCTCCCAAGTTCCGTCATTCCTGTCACCAAGCCACGACGGCTACAGTGAACAACCCCAGTGACCATAATGCGTGGAGAGGTCTTCTTCCAGCAGTGGATTGACATAGGACGGTGCATTGTTACTGACAAGTCAGAAACATGATCCAGGTCCATAAAATGCTGCACAGGTAATTGTTACTAGAATAAAACCAGTTGCATGTCCCCAGATTTAAGTCGATTATTCTGTGTAACGTCATGACGTGAATCATCTCTTGCACGGCAGAGGAACCCTTTGTTACAGAACGGCCATTGGAAGTAGGTATCACAGATCTACGACTGAGATCCCTTCCAGTGACCTCTGGTCTATTAACACATAAATCGAATAATATTGGTCGTGGCATTACAAGCTACCAATTTTAATCAGAGTTTGAATCTCGTTTAATTCAGGGATTCTCAACCTCTTGTACCTCAAGGCCTACTTGGCCCACTTGGGTCTGGTCTCTACGGACCACTAGGTGGCGCCTGCGGCCCACTGATGGGTCGCGACCCACCACTTGAGAATGGCGGGCCTAATTAAAATAACTAATTGGTGACTGCGGTGAGACCATCAACTTGCTAAACCCCAAAACCCGGTTTTTCACAGGTGGCTGCCAACTCAGCGCTCTGACTTGAGGTATATCCAGCCACATTCATGAAAAGAATATGTAAATTATATGTAAGTCTAATTCGCTATCTCTCGTAGTTTAATGAACAATGTTTGTCCGAGGTGTTGTGTATTCCAACGTTATTTTTGGAAGCCAGAGTTCGTTTACATATTGCATTAAATTACGTCTTCGTCAAGGTAGAAGCGTTCACGTCGCGATCCCTGTCAGGTAATACTTGGTGTTGCCTGCGAATTCTACCAAACACTTCGAGGCCGAGCTGAAAGACAACGATGTCCGGAGGCTGACCATCGTGCTTCGAAGAATCGCAAAGAAGAAGAAGCGTGATTGCGTGAGTGTACAATTAAAGCCTAGTTCACCGAGTTTTAAAATAACATCGGGTTAACTTGAAGACAAAGACCCGTGCGTGCAGTGCGCACCCCGGCGTATTGGGATTCAGTACGTCGCATTTCCGACCCCCACGTATCCACCGTGACCAATTAACCGCTCATGCCCAGTCCAGGATGTGTGCATGGTGTAACTGTAATTTTCTGGACGTTCACAAATCCGATATTTTGACATGCAGTAGAAGTATTTTAACTCTCTGTGCGTTACCTTATAAAGTGAAGCATTTCCCCACGTTCAATTGTACTTGAACTTAGACGTGTTTTCGTGGCCACTCACCTGAAATCCACCGGATGTTGGAAGTTAAGCCGGTGTGAGACAGGGTAACGCTTGGATGCGTGACTGTCAGACAGGTACAGCATCCCTCACCCAGCAGTGGATTGACAAAAATCCATCACTTGGACATGGTGACATCGCATGCATACGTTAAATGCCAATGTCAAGGTGTACTAGCCCCGCAAGGGGGCTGGCCTCAGGTCAGAGTTTGCGTAATTTTCCAACCCCTCCGTTGAAAGAGCACAGATTACTGATTTACTACCATAGTCTGGTGTTCATGGCCACAGTTGCACCGTGGCTTGCCTTTAACTCTCTACGAAGTAAGATGTGCGCGTCGGCCTGCTGATGTGATGCGATAAATAGACCAGTGCTTTCGAGGAATAATATTACGGTCACGAAGAGCGATGTTTGGATCTCGAATGTGTTTATTCGAGACGCCCGCGTTGTTCCACAGTTCGCCAGAATTCTTGCGAATCAGGGTGAGATCCTAGGATGGTGAGAGCGGGATCCCAGAAAGGGGATCGTTCGGGGTCTTGAGTCGGCGGCGAGGTTTAGGCCACGAGGGCAGCCTACAAACCATGATTTCTACATGACTTGCAGGCGTTTCGCGGTGTTTTTCCAATAGTCTCACATTGTATATGTACAGCCCCTTTTGGAAGGCACTGTTAGACGAGGGTCTACCCGCGCCGTGCGAGTCGTGATGGTTATTTGACCGTACTGGGCTTCGTGAAAGCCAAGAGCATAGACATGATAGCAAAACAGTCATAGCTCAGGGCATTGGATTGCATTGCTGCACTGCATTGCCCTCTGCTGCCCACCACCGAGACCTGGCGCATTCCTAGTCTTCTTCTTTGCGATTCTTCAAAGCACGATGGTCAGCCTCTGGACATTGTTGTCTTTCAGCTCGGCCTCGAAGTGTTTGGTAGAATTCGCAGGCAATACCAAGTACTACCTGACAGGGATCGCGATGTGAACGCTTCTACCTTGACCCCGCATTCCTAGTGATTTGCTCCTAAGCTATTGATTAATACTACAGTATATCACAATTAAGTACGGTACCTGTGTAATCACCTCGAATTGACCAGAAATTAGGGGGGCCCGACTTTGAGTGTCCACCACACGTGGTGTCCACCGGAAGGGGTGCATCGTGGTGGGGGGAAAGGGTGACTAATACTAAAGGCGCCAAACAAACGCGAATTGTGCATATGTAGGACGAGATGAACAGACGCGAATTGTGCATATGTAGGACGAGATGAAAAGAGGGAGATTAAAGGGAGTCCTGCTGTAAATCCAATTATGTTGAGATTAGTTGAGGTTAAAATGTGGATTGAAGACGTGAGTCACTCACAGCGGGTGAGGGGTTACGTTAGAGTTTACGTCATAGCTGGGGAGAGCTGGAGAGGATAAAAGGCGAACGGACGAGGTTGCTGGGGCGAGTCGC
>JAZEWU010000002.1:10328619-10345568 GCA_036362915.1 Geotria australis | reverse complement strand
CATGGCATAGTTCGAGTGGCGTTAATTCACCATCGTCATGAACGCGCTTATCAGTCGCGATCAATCAGTTGCTGGATGAAGGCCTCCAAGCTTCTGCCATCCGTTAAGGTCACCTAACACAGCAATCCATCTAGCTCCTGCAAGTAAACGGATTCCACCGCTGCATCTTCACATTAGGCTTCATATCAGGCAACGTCTCTGCTTTGGCCGCCTCTGTCTTTATTCTCAACCACCTGCCATCATCCGTACAGCGACGGGTTCAGCCCAAGCCCAATTCTCTTGACAGTCAATTTAATGCCTCTCGCTTGTGTTTGTTTCCTCGTCCATGTTTTCCTTATTCCGTCTCTCATTGCAATTCCAAGCATGCAGCGCTCCACGCTTTCTTTGCATACTTTTGAGCTTACGGTTCCATTGCAATTGCCAAATTCCATGACAGAAAACTGTCGTCTTTAAGCCATATTGGTATGTTGCTCTTATGATCAAGCAAGTTTCCAAAACATGTGCTTTCGTCTGCCTCTTTACTTTCGTAATTTTAATCCCAATTCGCCTTCATCATCCGCCTTATGTGCACATGAAAGTCATTAAGTACTATTTAATAATTTCCAGTTGTGTCTCTCCGACAGATATCTTCGTCTTTCGTATGGCGCGAGGATGATTAGCAAGATATATATGTGTACATGTCGAGATTGATGAGCGAGTCAGCGGACATGTTCAGAATCACCCAGTTGAAAATCTGAAATTCTCCCCGCGGATGCTCGATGGACAGCGGCGTCACCGTGCGGTCCACAGCTCGGTGGCTGTACGAGCACGTGGCCTGTTCTTTATTATCAATTTCTGACATATCTTAAATCGTTTAGCAAATCACATTGCACATCACGATCTGCCTTTATCAATCATCATCATCATCATCGAAGACAGGAGGGGTTAATCTGCGTGACCATTTCCCCTTTGACGCGAACAGTTTATGTTTACTGTGGCATGCCGCAGACGCCCTCCAGCAGCAACGGAGGACACAACGCCCACAATGGCGAGCGGAGCGCCCGGGCGGCTAAAGCTCAGCAAGTTGAAAAGCCGAGGGGTACGAGCGGGGCGTTCACCGCTCATTCCAGTTAGTCAACCCAATAACACTTCGGTCAGTCCCGTGACCTTCCTGCCAGCAACGTTTTCAACACTTGGCCTCAAGTGCACCTCAGCCTGGCAAAGCGCTCGGGTTACATCAGCAGCACTTAAAGTGGCTAATGACGGCTGTTTTTGTTTTGATACGTGCACTGCTGCACGCGTCGTGATTTAAATCCCTCCTCACCTCCGTTTTTTTTTCCTCTCACGAATTAAAGGCCACGACTGTGCTCGGCGTACGCGGGGCAACATTTATTTGGACGCAGCCCGAACCTGGCGCGTTGGAGACCAGCTGTTGACGGCGCCTGGGTGCCGGGGTTCGGGATGAGGCTCTCGGCTCCGGTGTCTCACTCGGGTAAACACGCTCGTGTGTAAACACGTGCCCCCCGCTGCCACATCCTCCCGAAATGTCACAAGTGCTCTAATGCGGTGAAGCGGCAAGCGGTGTTGTGTCATGTAGGCGAGAATGGATTTGAAGCCACTATACCGGCACTAGCGACACTATGGTAGCTGGTAGATTATTGTTTTTATCATTATAATTATTATACAGTCGTAGTGCTAGCCTTATTGGTGACCCGAGGCAGAATTTACTTGTAGGTATCCCCACTTTCAATGCGTACTTAGATGTTTATTATTACAGCAGAAAGTACCCAGTGAGCTTGCGAGTTCTGGACGCGGCATTCCTGCGATGTAACAAACGTTCGAACTGACCAAATAAACAAAGCGTTTGAACTAACCACTACATCCCTAGTGAGAGGAGACGGAGGAAGAGACATAGACAAGATATATTGATAAAGTAAGACAATTACGGTAATTAACTAAACGCAATGGATTTTTTGTAAATAGTTATTCGGCTCTACATTTGAGTCGATGTTTGGTGCACCCGGTGTATTTTTTCTTGAATTTGTGGGCTCCTTGAGCTACTTGGGGCCCCAAGATTTTGCTTGGTTTCTCTAGAGATCATCCATTGACCATATGCAACAATTATTTGTGAACTCATTCTCAATGCAAGTCTCACAGTAACTCAATACACAGCGTGATCCATTTATAGATACTCCACTCACATAATAGGCAGATACTATTGAGCAAACAACATTGTTTATCAGAGCCTGTAAACGTGTCAACACGCGTATTACATATTTCAACACTCCCCTGATACATGCCCTCCACCTGCCCCCTCTCTTCCCTGTTGTTCGATATGGAGCCATCGCTTACTCAGTTGTCAATCATCTGTTGGGCAGAAAGAGCGTCATTATAAATCATTGCGAGAATAACTTTTAATGCCTCACTGCTATACTTCTAATTAGTTACCCAGGAAATACTCACTGAATTTTGAGGCTTTCTCAGCAGGGTGTGCATTGGAATGTTTGGCTGATACCACAAGTGAGTGTTCAGCTTAGTGTGGGAGGAAAGCAGAGATACTGGAGAAATCCCATTCCGTATAGGAGGGGTGGTGGTCGTAGGGGTGACACTCAGCACTGTCATCTGCTGGTCACCCCTCGCAGCCTCACGCCTACAACACCTGGCGAGCCCTGGTGAGATATAAACTAGTTCTGGGTCGCATCATTCATAACCGGCACTGACCAGAGTGGTGAAAACGGTCAATGTCACATCCGATCTAGATGACGTGGGGTGGTGTCCTTCATCCTCATGCTCAGTTCCTGAAGAAGCCTCCAACATGTGCATCGAAACGGCGGAATTCGTGACAAACAGCACGCGGTGCGATCTGCAATCAAAGCGGAGAGCTACGCAGCAGAACCGCGAATCCATCCCCCATAAGTGTAGGGTGCACAGCATGTATTGGTCGGCACAATGGCCTAACATTACACCTTGGCCAAATTACTCAAGGAGTCTCGTATGTTGTTACATGATTATTTTCTGCCAATAGCGGTTTCATCCAAATCAGTACATAATCAAACTGTACTAATTTGCATCAAACCAAAATTGGCAGGAAATGTTAACTTTGATTTTTTGGCAACTTTCATACCTTCTGTGTCGGCAGTCCACATTCAAATGTTGGTCTGAAATAACAGCATGTGCTAGCCCGCCGATTCCTTCCTATGATCAAAGGTCCTTAAGCTGGAATCTAATCCAGCTTAACTTAAACTTTTGAATCCGTATGACGTTCTCTCGCTTGGAGTGTTCCTGCATTTGTTTAAACATATACAGAAGAGACAAGGTGCCTTTATTTCGTAATCAACTCAAATGAACCGCTTACCTTCCAACTGCGTGCGGCGTTTATGCAATGTAACTGACGTAGTGAGGTTCACGCGGTCTGTAGCTCATTGCTGCTGATTTTATTAATCTTTCACATTTGGAGGGAACAAACAAAAAACATGTTGTTCGGTCTTTTGTTATTGGTCTCAATTGTATTCTCACCGTGCTCTCGGTATCACGCGACAGAGATGGAGATTATCACAGAACTGGAAAAACACTTCACGTCGAGAATTGCTCTCCATAGCAGTTATTTCTGCATAGCCGTATCGAGTGTTCCTTCCACGCGACGTTTTGCTTCCTTCGCGACGTCACGAACAAGAGAGATGGTACACTTCAACACTCCCGAAAGGACAGCTACGGAGAGCAATTCTCATACATAAAGCCATCAGTACACTTTGTGTGGCGCGTTTTTCTCAGCTGAGTACATAGGTGGGCGTGCGTATTCACACAACGCACCTTGTATAAGGGTTGGGTTTGTCGCACAATATTCATGCCGAGTCTTACAGCTGGACTTTAATCCCATGTATCGACAAAACACATTTAAGATGTCATTGACTACCGTGCAGTGCTTGAGGATATGGCTTTAACCATCAACTCGCAACCTCTCAACAATCCAAGGCGCACTACGGAAGGGCAATGTGCTTTGGGTATGCTGCTCTGGCCGCACTGTAACGCTGATTATTTTCTACGTTAGACTCTCGAGTTATAAGTGGAACGACAAACATCTTTAAATACATCAGTGATACTGTAGTATGATAACGGGGGGAAGGGGGGAGGGGTTGCACACTACCATACAAGCCATTCGACCCTGGTTCGATTCATGAGCACAGATGTCAACAGTGGGGAGCATATTTATACATCGATCCTGGTCCAAGCCACCTTCACAAACTCGCAGTGACCAGCCTGGTGAAATATGGTCAAACTACCTCCTCGGCTTTCATCCAGCAATGGATTGTGAATTCGTAGACGGGGCTGCAGGCAGTGGCACAGTGGTGAGCACCCCGCATTAGAAATCCGACTGAGTTCGATTCCGAACTAAGGCTAACACAAGTGATACGAGCTTACAATCATCATCGTAATTACACATTATCGTGATACGCTGTAGCAAGTACGCGAGCTTGGTAGTGAGCGTGTAACTGTTGATTGATGGGGCTCGGACAAGCAGTGGTTTTCCTATCGGCCGTAAGGGACACCGCTGCTGGAGGAGGGAGCGTTGGGGAGGTGGGGGGCGCGCACGCAGTTGTGCCCCACCATTCCAGTATTTAAGGGCTCCCGTTCCAAGTGCTATTTGCCCGAGCGAGCTGCGAGCGAGAAGGCGGGGTGGGGGAAACACAAGGCTCTGAAGAGCGAGATAGATAGCTAGCTGTGCGTTGCGGAGACAGGCACTGGAAAGGCGTTTGAGCACAGGGACGTCTGTGAACGTAACTTTTGCAAGCGAGCGAAACGACAGTTAGTTGAACTTTCTCAGCGAGGCTCAGCCGAGACTCCATCCATACGAGTGGCGCATTTATCGTTACACCACACGTTGCACAACGCGCGCGAGCAAGCACGCGGGTGTGCGTGTTCGTTGTGAATCTCTGCACCGTGGAAATAGTTTCGCCGGAGGAACAAGTCCAAGATGATTTTCGGAAACACGCTGGTGGCCACGTTCAATGACAAGGGCGGCAGCTACAAGAAAGAGCGCCCGGCTGCCAGCGCGCGATCCACGCGTGTCCCCGGAGCTTCCAAAGTCGCGGTTCGGTCCCGGGCCGAGCCGGCGCCGGTTCTCCGCGAAGCCATCGTCACCGAGGAGGCGATCGAAGCGGCAGAAGTGGCGGCAGCACCTCGCCCGGACACCGCGTCACCAGGCAGACACAAGGCGGATGAGCACGCACTCCGTGAGCCGCAACTCTCGCACGCGACACGCTCTTGTGATCCCACACACCACACACGCTGTGCGTGTGGGATCTACACCACACACACTGCAAAACTCTCACGAATTTAACCCATCATTCACGGAGAGAAAACACACACGCACAGCAATATCGTAAAGTGTTGAACTGCCAGCCACGTGCGTTCTATCGCAGCTCTGTATTTTGTGACCCTCGGGTGAAAGGCGCTCTATAAATGCGATTATTATTATTAATCGTGTAACGCGTTCTTCTGACGTCTCTTGTTGATCACGCTTCTACTGACATGACTGCTGTGACCGGGATTTATTGCCGATGTTGTTTTGCCAATGTTGCTGGCTCTCTGCAGTTTCAGAAGAGTAATCAATACGTTGCAAGTAAATATACACTTAAGTCGTAAAAACGCTGGTGTTGTGCAAATAAAATGTGCGCTTATGAAGGATTCAAATCCGGTACCCATAGTGCGGGGATACCGACACTTGCTCCATTATATATGATAGCTTTCATATAGATACACCAGGAGACGTGTTGTCTGTGTATTCTCCGTGCGTCTTTATACAATCGTGCTTACGGTCGTTTACTAAAGCTTTAAGCCTCTCTGATCCATGAAGATGTGTACGTGAATAGGTTGTTGTTCGGGATCGCAGTCTAATACCTTGTTGACTATCATTGCGTGAATTATTAATCCAGATCAAGGCCACGCACACGGGGAGACCGTTTCAAATCCATCCATTTTCAGAAACCGCTTAATCCTGTACAGGGTCGCGGTGAGCCAGAGCCTATCCCGGCAGACACAGGGCGCAAGGTAGGGGAACACCCCTAGATGGGACGCCAGTCCATCGCAGGTCCGTTTCAAATAAGAGACGTATAGCAACACGGGACACGGCATCTCGATACCAGTGCACAACAACGAGCTACCACCACACCATCGCGACCAAGAGAGAACGACATGTCAGGCGATTGGAACAAGATCACCCATACGGCGGGTACTCTGCTAGTAGCAGTTGTCAGTTTTTTTCTATAAGCTGGAAGGAACCGTTGAGCTTTGCACCTCTTTTTAACAGTTGCCTATCAGGGAGGGGTAAGCAAAGGATGCAAGGTAGGGTTATACCCATGACGGAACGCCAGTCCATCGCAGAGCACCGGGGCAATTAACTCAGTAGGCCAATTAACCCAGGCAACAGCAGCATGTCTGTGGACTTGAGTGCCCGGCGAAAGCTCACGGAGACACGGGGTGAGCATGCAAACTCTACACAGAAATGCACCGGAATTCGAACCCAGCTAGTGGTGCGTGGAGACCAGACCCGCGTGGGCCGAGTGGGTCTCGGGGTGAAAACGTTTGAGAAGCCCTGCTGCGCAGTGCCGTATACGGCACACAATCTCACGAGTGCTACCCTCCTATGCTCGGGTGTTTGTGTACTGCAGCCCCTGCCTGGCCTTCTGCCAGCAGCCAGAGTTACCATTGGTGAAGGCGGTGCCCGTTGGAGGCAATGGAAAAGTACCGCGTTTGACATGCAGCAGGGCACGTACACAACGCCGCAGCAGTGCTGGTTGTGGATGCATAGTCCACAGGGGGGGGGCAGATCTGAATTTGACGCCGTGGGTCGTGGCCAATGCGTGTTTACGGATTAAAGATTGTCTATACATGTATATGGCTCGTATAGGCAGATTGGCGTAGCTGTAACGTCTGCACCCCACAGAAAGAGTGGTCTGGCCGGAGGCTGTTCGATCCCCGCCTTGGGCGCCTTTCTATGCGGAGTTTGTGTGTTCTCCCCCTGTTCTGCGAGGGTTTCATGAGGGTTCTCCGGTTTCCTCCCGCAACTTAAAAACACTCATTAATTAATTGGCCGATAATAACATAATATATCGGACGTAGCGTATGGCAATGTGTTGATGCCGGCAAACCGCCTGGCTGCCTCCTCCGCCTGGTGATACTCAAAACTCCACACAGAGACTATTAAAATAAATTGCTGTACTTCCATCTTATAGCAACCTCACAGCCCATGCTAAGCACTAAACAAGCTTCACTCTGCTTAGCTTCCAGGATCTGATACGATGGGGAACATTCTAATCGACTAAAAGTTAGCAGTACCTACGCGATACGTGCAAGATCTGCTTGGCGTATTCAGCGAAGTTCACGGGAAACTCTGCCTGCATTCAGTGTCCCGTTGGGTTGATGGGTGTTTGTGCCAGCAATGGTCCTGTGTGGGTATCTAATTTAAGAATTCGGGAATCAGAGACGCTGCAGGGAGATTGGAAAGCAGGTCTTGTGACATGCTTCGCACAGATGTATGGAAATGAAGGATGCTGTTTATATATCTTTTGTGGGAGATTGCAATGTCAATCCTGCATTGTGTGTGTGTACATATGGGCCACGGTGTGCTAATTTTGCTTGCAAGATAAATATTTGTAATTAAATGTCATTTTACGAGTTGCTTGTTTATATGAATAGGTTGCAACATTGCGGTCGATATATTAGTTTAGTTGTGCACAAAGGTTGTATGCAATTATCAATCACTGACTTTAATTAAGTGTTCATTTTAAGCAGTGGCCTTTTTCATATATTTAGTCAGGTATAATTACCCACTGCAACAATGAATCTCCTCTGGAATTGCGTTCTGGAAATTGTTAAACATCTATAGAATGGTTTTCAATTACGGTAGTGTTATATAGTGAAATCCTACCCTCAATCATTTCAACTGTATCGTTTATCTAGCATTCCTAGATTATCTGTGTCTGCCTCCCACTTAACTTGAGCATTCTCAAACACACACTGATAATAATACTAATAGCGTTTTATATAGCGCCTCTCACCCGGGGGTCACAAAGCGCTGCACAAGGGCCGCGAACAAAACGGCATGTCAACAATGACACACCACAGGCTCTACTTGACTAACAATTTAACTTAGTCCTCCAACACTCAACCGGCATTACGGGGGCCTTCATCCAGCAGTCGATTGACAATGTCCTATACGTTACATTACAGTAACGAGTTAAAATACAACAAAAACCCAACGGTCTTCTTCTTTGCGATTCTTCGAAGCACGTTGGTCAGCCTCTGGACATCGTTGTCTTTCAGCTCGGCCTCGAAGTCCATCCATCCAACCCAACGGTGATGAAACAAATTCCAATTCCTGAACCTCGCTCCATTCCGTGCCCCTGGCTCCTCGCTTTACGCGCGCGACGATACTGACGGCGACACATTGTGTTTCAGACTTCGAATCGCCCGAAGCGGCCGCCGGCGACCCGTGGTCCGATGGGTTCGAGTCCGGCTCCGACTCTCCCTTCTGGTTCGGGGCATGCCCCGCAGCCGGCTCGTCCTCGCCCAGCGCTTGCTCCCGCCTGGCGTCGCGGCTCGAACGGGGCCTGGCGTCGGCCAAGGCGCACCCTCTGCGCTGCGACACCATCCTGGCGCCCGAGCGCCTCCTGGAGCGCGCGGCGCGCCTCGTGGTGCGCGCGGCCGAGCGCGAGCCGTGCGGCCTGGCCGGCGCCGTCGTCCACGTGATGCTGCTGCCCCCCCTGGACGCTCCTCTGCCGCCGTGTTCCTCCCCTTCGTTGTCGTCGCGTTCCACCTCGGCGGGGACGCGCGGTGGCGGCGGCGGCGCGGCGTCCGCCCCGGCGCTGCGCCTCGCGCGTCTCGAGCTCGACCCGGGCCGAGCGCCGACGTTCGAGGTGAGCGTCCTCCTGCGCAGGGAGCCAGCGTGGCGCTGGAGCGACGCGCTGCTCAGACTGCCGCGGCCCCTGGGCCCGTGCCTGCGGCGGCTCGCGGCCGCGCGCGGCTCGCCGCAGCGGACCGTGCGGCTGAGCGGCGGCTTCGAGGTCGTCAAGCGGAAGCTGTATCGTCACCCCGAGGAGCCCTGTGCTGTGGAGGAGGACGAGGAGGAGGAAGATGTGGCGAGGACTCCTGTGATCGGTGGAGGAGCCCTGTAAATTGGCGCGGATTTGACGCGATTTGGGACTCCGGAGGATGTCTGTGCGATGGCGCAGTTTGTTCGGCTTGGTGCAGTTTGTATGATGATACCCGCGGGTTGATTTTAGAGGGCATTAATTGTTTTATGTTCGCTGTTATTTTATATTGAAGCCAACACACGTATTCGAATTCAGACACCCTCGATGTCGTTATAATATGACGTGAATAATGTGTTAATGCTGCGTTGGCAGTGGTATGCATGCTCAAACAACAACAAATTCCACACACTCGTCAACTGCACTGCCTTAAGGACTATGACGTTGACGAGGTAGTGAGGTTTTTAAATATGAGATTGTGGTCTTACAGAAAACATGCGGTGTGTGGAGCAGCGGTGCAATGGTTGTGAGAATCCAGTAACCTGAGGTCACTTGACATCTGAACCTGTCCCGCGCTCCTCCTCCAGACCCCCACCCCACACATTCAGCAATCCTCACTGACCATGGTGGTCAAATATGGTCAAGCAACTCGTACAGCCAACACGCACTTCACCCAGCAGTGGATCGACAACGCAACTGTTAATTACTATCATGTGCATATGAAGTTTAGGCGTTCAAATCGATAACGATGCCGTGTAACGTGTATATGTTAGCTTCTGAGCGACCACTAACTGACCCCAGAATTAGTGTTTTTAAAATAAACCGACATCTCCGATTGCATGCGTGACTTTTGCAACTGGCGCGGTGACTATTGCAGTACAACTTAAGGCCAGCCATTTCCGTGGCAGCATGATTGACTTCAATATTGGAAAATCACCACGGGTAATGGACAGGCACACATAGGGAAGGAAACGAAAACACAGAAATAGTCAATCTTATGGCTATTCAAATGCTAAATATATTTAGATGCCAGTTCCCCACTTCCATGCAACTCAGACACTCGCCGTAGTAAATCAAAATACTTTATCTTAATACACACGTTTAAACAATGCCTTTGCCATTGAGTCATTCGATTAAAATTCACTGCCCTTTGTCAATCCACTGCTGGATGCAAGCCTCCCCACGCAGTATCGGTCATGGTGGTAGTATGACT
Organism: Geotria australis; assembly: GCA_036362915.1. Lineage (NCBI taxonomy): Eukaryota > Metazoa > Chordata > Hyperoartia > Petromyzontiformes > Geotriidae > Geotria > Geotria australis. The sequence goes on along the minus strand of JAZEWU010000002.1, from coordinate 10,335,347 downwards.
TGACTTGACCGCACTGGTTTGTTGGGGTTACTGAAAGAGTATTGAACGGGCCCAGGGCTGGTTCAGGTGTCACTCGCTCCTGAGGTTTATCTGTGGCCAAGAATAGAATTCTAGGTCAACGGGTTCGTAGCACGATGGCCAACCACTCCGCCACTGCTCCATAGTTACTGAGCAAGCCTGTTTGTGATGGGAGGCGCATTGAACATGGAAGAGTTGAATGGTTTCTCGCCGGCCGTGGGGGAACTTGTTAGTGGTTTGAGGCACACGGTGTGAGAGATTCGGGCCTATGGGGAGAAGAGGCGAGTGGGAGAGGGAGCAGATCAGTCCATATTCCCCAACACAGCTTTTACGCAACACTTAACCCCCCTTGGCCGTGGCCAAAGGGCTAAAGATGAATCCAAGTAAAAGCATTCATCTTTTCAAAAACATTTTCAACAATTGGTCTCCAGTGAGCTCAAATATCCAAAACACAGATGCACTAGCACTCGGGGGTGGCTCACGGGCTAAATGTGGGGCACATTTCGCAGTCTCGATATACTTCTGCATGCGTAGCTCCCACACGCCTCTTCATTATTTGGATGCAAATGTAGGTCGGCATGTGGTATCGTTTAAACACAGACCGTCTGCCAGTGTGGGGAGAGGTGTTGGGGGGGAAAGCGCTGGACGGAGGTCACTGACTTTGCTGCGTTGCACTTTATAAGGTCGGACACCTGTTGCTTATGCACTCTGTATGTGCTCTAACACACACGTATGTACGGCAGCTATTACCCACTGCACTGATCAGCCTGGACGTGAAATGTCGCACATGCTTCAGTTCATGTCCAGATTATCACGCTTGTTTAGCTAGTAAATGAAGTCTCGCTGAGCCCCATGACTCATTTTCAGGAGGGTCTAGCCAAGTTCTAATGTCTCATTGTGGAACGGGTGCGCGCTGTGACCGGTCGCGGTTCTGAGACGGTCGATGGAGTCACCACAGTGTCAATAGCATATCGAAGATTTATAACGGCGTGACTGCAATGTGTAGCATGTCTGGTTATGTGAACAAAAAAACAACAACAAGAATTGTATATTTCGTATTTTATTTTTGACACGTCGCGAAGGAGTGCGGGAGAGCGCTGGACGCGGCTATCCCGAAAGAACAGCTTTGAAAAGCAACCAACTGCTTCAGGCTCTTTAAGGATCACTCAATATTCACGCGAACTGCCTTAGAAAACATATATTGCTCATCATCACCAGCTATGGTCGAGCCACTGCTGGATTAAGGGCTCCTCCCGAAGCCGCCGCTTACACCTCCTCTCACAATCCTGTGTTGTTATAATCCACCTTTCACGTGAAAATAAACATTGCGGCTGCCTAAAGTAAATTCACGCGGAATGCCTGAATACGGGCAACACGCGTCAACAGACTGCCTGGTCGCCACGAGATCTACGTGACATTTGTTTACGTTGTCCCTGATCAGTCTGAGTATATTTTTAGACAGGCGTGCACGTGTGACGTGTGTGTGTGTGTGATGTGCCGTGTTGACCTTCATAGGTGATTGCTAACGGCACTTGACCCTACAGTCTGTTAAGGCTATACGGGGGATCTTTGTCTTTGTGTCTCTTGTACTTTTCCCACTCTTTTATGGGTGATTGTTGTGCAATGGAAGGTGTTTGGTACATTGTGATGAGCAGATATGGAAGGTGGTCAAAAAAAACCGTGTATATTGGTGGCAGAGACCTTATATCATCGACATTTAGATATAAGTGCTCTCAAACGCAGCCCTTTTGAGATAGCCGTGTCGAGCGTTCCTTAGCTCTCCTCTCGCTAGACACAGCTATTCCGAAAGAGCTGCTCTTGCGAGCATTTATCGTACATCGAGCTGTTTAAACCTACATCAAGACATGTATACACTTGTGTGTGTTACGAGCAAAGAGGATTGGGCTCGTGCTGCCTTCACAATTGTTTATTGTTTTGAATTTGTTTCTTAATATATTTTTAAAGTCCGTGCTGTGCGATGAGAGAGATGCCAAAGGTGGTCCAGCGTGTGACCCTCTAAGAAATAAAATAAAAAACAACACGAAAACAAACGTCTATTTGCAGTGCATTGCTTTGTAAAAGTGTCGTCTTTATCATTTTGGATTTTTTTTTAAACCCATTACAGTGCAAAATTGTGGCTCGCTATGATTGGGAATCAAACTCGGGTAGCCAGGTTCAAAGTGCATTGCACTAACCACTGGGCCATCATTCAAGGTGGTACAATAGTATGTAGACTGTTAGATGCATTCATTATTTTGATTACTTGTACCGTCTGTGCGAAATGTCGATATTTGGTGTTTGGACTGAAAATTGCCGGTCATGCGATCTGCAAATGAGACCGTGTGACAATTGCCTGCGACGTTGTGGTTATAGCGAGCACAGCGCTGGCATAGCAGGCACAACACCGTGGTGTCACAGCATAATCTCGCACGCCTGTGAAGCTCTTCATTTGCCTTGGGAGTGTGACGAGATGCAACGATGTGGAGCCACAGCTTCCACATCATTCTCACCAGCAATGATTTACAGTACATACATGAATAATAATTTGCATCTATTCACTGAGCAATTGGGCGGCAGGATGACGCAGTGGTAATATCTGCGCCACGCCAAAAATTCAATCCTGCCCGAGGCAGTTAAATTCCCAACTCGGGCGCCTTTCTGCGTGGAGTTTGCGTGTTTTCCCCTGTTCTGCGTGGGTTTCATCCCACAACTTAAAAAAAAACACACTCATCAATGAATTGGCCGATAACATCGTCTAATTTTGGACGCGGTGTCTGACAAATGTTGGCACCGACTGGCTGCACGGCTGCCTTGCCGCCACCTCTCTGCGGTTTCCTCGCTACGCCTCCAAATCTGTGTCTCGTCCGCGACCAGGCGTGGAATTTACTCGCGTCATAAATTATATGGTTATTGTTTTCGTGAAGAATTATCATTACTCATCATAATCATTGCCGATGGTGTCATCACCACTTGTGGCATCATCATCATCATGGGGGGCAGTGACAAGGCCCAGCGTTGTCGCACGTTTGCCGCCAGTTGCAAATGTTCGAATCCCGCAGGTTCACGGTGGAAGTTAAAGATCCCGTAATGTAATACGAAAAAAAGAGTCGACAATGCTTGCTGGTCCAAATTCAACACGAAAATCACTCAATTGGGAAACCAATAGCAAACACTGTCATGTTTGCCCAAGTCTATTAATGAGTGATGATGGTGCTGAGTTGACACTGACCGTGACAAGAGAGAAGCCTCTCGTCCGTTCGTAAAGATGCAACGGTGCTAAATTCCAGCCAGGAGAGCACTTGAGCCAATAAATTTGCCACTTTATAACCTCACCATAACCACAATTTCTGATACAACTGCTACAGCATGTCCAAAGACATGTTGCCTAATAATAATAGCATGCCTAGGTTAATTGAGTCTCACTAAATTTCCCCCGGTGCCCTGAGATGTTGTAACTTGCTTACCCCTCCCCGCTCGACATCTGTTACAAAGAGCTAGATAGCTCAACGGTTCCATCCAGCTTAGATAAAAACTGACTGACTACCCGGATAATATGTGAATATTGAGTCGATTGTGACACTTTTGGAGAGCGTCACTCATTTTCACAACAACTCTAAATTTGTAAATATTGCGTTAAAAAAAGCAGAAGAAATATCACAGTTAAACACTCTGAAAGACTTCATTTGTTTGCCATGTCTTACTCAGAATGAGCATTTGGCAACGCGATTTCCTACTCTCTCGTTTTTTGTGTCACAGGCATCCTGCTTACAGAGCTTGCAGGCTCACTGAGTATATTCTGCTGTAATAATATACATCTATCTATCTGCTGTTGATGATGATGATTACCATGCAATGTGACCTCCTTTAACCCACCCACGCAGGAATGACCACGTTATTTCCGTCACAGCTCTGTGCCCAGAGCTGTCACCTCCGTGCACGGAACCGGGCACCAAAGTGACGTGGCAACGCGCCCCGAGTTCGGAAATGTCAGCAGGCCAATTAACCTATGCGGCAGCATGCCATGGACTGTGTAAGGAAACGGACACGTGGAGAACATGCACACTCCACACAGAAAGGCCCCTGTGCCGGGATTTCAACCGGGGACTGTCTTGCTGTGAGGCGGCAGCGCTACTCACCGTGCCGCCCACCTCGTTATAATTCTATTTGACATTTGATGCACCCCTATTTCAGCTATTCAAATCCGGTGTCCGGTGAGCTGCTTTGGCGGGCCATGCCAACTTCTACTGATGGTGGGAGGAGGGTTGTCGAGGGTTGTTGATGGGGCGGTGGGTGGGTATTTAATTCTGTGCACCAGGGCCCATGCCAACCACTCGACTCCGGTGTTTCTTGCGGCCAAGTTTGTAGGAGGGAAAACTCATGCCCGCTTTCCTCCGTGCCAAATGCCCTCTGCGACCCGCGCCCACGTCCCACAGAGCCGACGCTATTTTGTTGCCGTGGCTGGACTCGGCCAATGAGAGCAGCCCCAACGGGAAAACGCCCCCGTTTGTGACTCCTACCCAGCTTCTTCTTCTTCTTGGCGATTCTCCGAAGCACGATGGTCAGCCTCTGGACATCGTTGTCTTTCAGCTCGGCCTCGAAGTCAAAGATCCCCCGTATATCCTTAACAGACTCTAGGATTAAGTGCTGCTAGCGAGCACCTATGAAGGCCAGCACGGGTCTTCATAGTGTGTATTACATATATGTTTCACTTGTTGACTGCATCAGTGCAAGACTAGCCAACAATGAAACATACCAAACTGATTCGCCGCAATTACTTATTTAATTGGATTCACACTTTTGTTTTTCTAACGGTGATTGAAATGATTGGCAGGGGTATTCTCTTTCGGATCTGGCTTGTGCTTATGTTCCTGTTCCTAATGTTCGTGTCCACGGATATTTTTAAACGTAATTAATAATAGATGACAATTTTCCACACGTTAAAACTGGAATATCGGGGACCCCTAGGGACCAAAGTACAGTCTTAAAAGTGCCTCCTTATTTATACAAAAAGTTCCGTTTGCTAAAATTCTTTATTAAAAAAAAGTATTTCCGCGTATCTGCTCCGCGTTTCTGGAATACCCTTGACGCTGACCTGTAGTGTGGTTCCCACCTTTTTCATTTCCCCTCTTTACGTCCCTATTAAACCAAAATACATAGCTTAATTGCACCTGTACCTAAAATGTATTCTGGCACTAGCTCTTGTTGTCACACAGCGATATTTCTGTACAGTTTTTATTATCCGCGTTAGTTCCGTTCACAGAAGTCACGTTACCTCGTTTGTTACTTACGGACGGACCCTTGTACCGTACTCGTTTTATGCAGTAATTATGTTGTTGTCTTTGAGAACGTCTCTCAATAGCTGTTCTTTCGCGATAACCGTGTCGAGTGAACCCTCTACTTCGCCTCCCACGTCGGAGTCGAAATGACGACACGGCAATCCCGAGAGAACAGCTATGGAGGTCAATTCTCATACATGACTGACAAACCTGCATCAGTACGTTTTTGTTTTCTAGTTGCTGTGGTCAACGCAGCACCACGGATCTTTGTTGAAACAGATCTGGTCGGCTGACTAAACTGGACCGTTCGTGTAACAAATTAAATGGCACCGATGGTTATATGCCGGGCTGTTTGAGAGAGCGAGGGGTGGCTGAGACAGAGTTCCATCTGAGACAGAGTTTAATCCGAGACAGAGTTTAATCCGAGACAGAGTTCCATCCGAGACAGAGTTTAATCCCTGACAGAGTTTCATCTGAGACAAAGTTTAATCCGAGACAGAGTTCCATCCGAGACAGAGTTTAATCCGTGACAGAGTTTCATCTGAGACAGCGTTGCATCCGAGACAGAATTTATTCCGAGACAGAGTTTAAGCTGAGATAGAGTTCCATCTGGGACAGAGTTCCATCCGAGAGAGAGTTTAATCCGAGACAGAGTTTAATTCGAAACAGCGTTTAATTCGCGACAGAGTTCCATCAGAGGCAGAGTTCAAGCCGAGACAGAGTTCGATCTGGGACAGAGTTTCGTCTGAGTTTCATCCATTCCGATCGCTAATAGGCGAACTCAGTTTCGGGTCTTCTGACGTTGTGCCACCAACTTCCGCATTCAGAACCGTGGCTAACCCAGGACCGGATGCGGTCTCAATCGCGGTTACAGTGTCTGTCGCTAAGAGTGTAACAATTCCCTGATCATTCTGTGTTTAATGTCGACTCAAGTTCACGATGCAGTACGTATTAGCGCAGCGCGACCGCCCTATGAAGCCGGCAGAGCTGAGTTAGATTCCCGCTCACGGCCAACGTAGGTCTCGAGTGATATCCTGAACCGGTTCTGGTCGGCCACTGACCAGTGTGGTGAAGTATGGTGAACAACCCCCGAGCTGACACGGCGTGGAGGAGGCCTTCATCCAGCAGTGGATTGACAACGGACTGGCTAAAGTAATCAGAGTTCACGGTACGCGCGTGTGGATAAGAATAGCTGCGGTTTCGTTTTAGATTATTCCTCTTCCTGTTATATGTAACGCGTCCGTGTGAACGCTGCCTGCCACTAGAGGCCGCTATACCCGTCAATACCGCGCAGGAGCGTTCGTGCAGTACCGTGTTGTGCATTGCAGTGTCCGAGTAACTGCACAGTAACTGCACTGGCGAAACAAGAACTCAAACACAACAAACACAACATCAAGTCTGTTTCTGAATCTGGATGCAGAAGTTGTCGGCGGT
>JAZEWU010000002.1:10291341-10322723 GCA_036362915.1 Geotria australis | reverse complement strand
ATGACAAAGTAAACTAAGTAACTATGAACATGTCGAGTTCACGTTACTATTATTCCGTCAATTGCTCCAGGAATCATTTTGCAGAGGTGTTGCCCTATATCTCGCACTAAATCGGACGTAAATTACTGTCGTACTGAAGTAGCTTTTCACGGCTCGATGTATGAGAATTGCTTTCCAAAGCCGTTCTTTCGGGATAGCCATGTCGAGTGTTCCCCCGTCGTGACATTTCGCCTATCATGAAAGAACAGCTATGAGTGCGATTCTCTTAAATTGTTCTTGTTAAAGCTGACTGTGACACCCTCCTCTCCCCACCCCATGGGTCAAACACAGGCAACATATTCTGGTTTCAACTGGATCATATTTAGCGTGGTGCTGATAACGATGCTGAGTTTCATTTACAAGTTGTCCTTGTATAAATGGTCCAAGGAACAACAGAAACATGTATTAAGGTGAGGACATACAAGAAGCAGTGGTATTTGTATTGTGCTTCCCTCCCCAAATATCACATTTGTACTTGTTGACATGTAATGAGACGAACGCATTTGTATTTGGAACTCTCACAGAAAGCATCAGAACGTCACCCTATGCTAGAGAACGGGCTGTGGAAGATGGAATTACAAAATCACTTTTGAGGTCCCTTCCATTGACTCTTGTCCACACTAGGTGGAACGTCTTCTCAATTACCATGCGATATATATGTGAGTTACAAGCCAAAAAAACCACAATCCTCAGAGCTGGAATTCAGCCAACGTCAGTGAAAACCAAAATTGTATGTGATAGTTTTTTGTGTGATATTTGGTCACTAGGCTGAGACCACTTTAAAGTTGGTTTAACCACCGGTGGATAAAACCCACATTTAAACCCAGGATCTTGTCAGTGCTTTATCAACCTTCTGAGTAACTCAGCTAGATAGATATCACACTACTTAATGGACAGTACAACAACTCTGTTGTTGATGGTTACCAAAACACACGTATGTTTCTATCACATCAGCTATTCGCAAATTTGGTTATTCACAATTATGTTTCAAACAAAATAGCAGTCAGTGTGTATGCTATTTGTGTAGAAATGTAAACGTAGTGAATGTTACATTTTAAAATAAGAGTTCTGTGACTGACAGACTGATGCAGACAGACTCCGTGCCCAATCTATACATAGCGTAATGCAAGAGTCACGATGTCATTCCAGATTGTTCCTATTGTCTGGTCTTATCATGTGACAACTCTGCAGAAGATCTCGCCAATCAGCTGTAGGCTGTTCTCTCGGCTCTGAGCTAATCAAATCGCACATCTAGGGATGAGCACAGATCTGGTCAGGATGGCCGCAGGCCACTGTAAAGGCCAGTGCATAACTAATGATACTGACATTTAATCACTTTGCAGGCACCCACCTAGATGAAGAGACTCCTTCTTGGAGGATGAGCAAGAGGACGGCCATATCGTGTCGATTCTGGATCACACATGCCTGTCCGTGGTCCCAGCCTTTGTAATAGATAATTGGGTGGCTAAGGTTTCCATGCCAGAGTGGCTAAACTCAGGATATACGTTATTCATTAGTAATAGCTTTACCCTTTGTACTATGTTTGACATGACCCGGTGTGTGATGACACACACACAATCTGGAACAAAAACAGATGAAATACAGAACACGATCATGCACATTTTTTTGGAACACAATGAGACACTGGAACACAATTAAACACGCCATCTACAACACATACGAATGATGGAGAACACAGTGAGTCACTTGGATGTAAAACTGTTTGTTTACTTGCTTATATAGATATGTACAAGAATTCAAATTTGTATAAAGAAACATGTTTGTGACATTTAAGGTGCACAGTCATTGTAATGAATGCATATTCTCTCCTGGTGTGTGGTATTAGTTGGTGCTGGTATAGGCTAAATATATAAGGTACCAGGGCTTGCCAAACAACTTTGAAATTAACATAATTTGATCTAAAACACGGTTTCCCAACTCCACTTCTCGGGACCCACTACCAAGCTATCCATTTATCCATTGTCAGAAACTGATTAATTATGTACAGGGTCGCGGTGAGCCAGAGTCTATCCCGGTAGATACAAGGCGCAAGGCAGGGCTATACCCAGGATGGTACGCCAGTCCATCACCTGTTTTGCTTGTTCAATTTGAGAATCGCTCTCAACTGCTCTATCGAGTTAGCCGTGTCGAGTATTGCTCCTCCTTTGCGAAGACTCGCCTCCTACGTTGGGGGTATAATCAGGCTAATGAATGGTTTAACTCAAAGTTATGTTTTGACATTAGTCATACACAGCACAAAAACTCCGTCAGGTATCTCGACGGTGGACCAACCTGTTGGATTACATTCCTAATTATTACCACCAGAGGGCGTTATAGCGCCGTGGATTGGGGTCTGATCCTGGCGAACTGTGTTTGAATTCCAAATACCGGGAACGTCAATGGCAATTAATATTTAACTGTTCCTCCCTTCCCCTCATCAAGCGTCAATGATCTGCACTGACCAGCATGCTTAAGGATGGCCAAATAACCCCTTTTGACCGAAACTGGGTCAGTGGATAGACACAAGTAGGATTTCTACTTTCCAGAATTTTGGGTTTCCCGCTTGCACAATTTAATGCTGTGATTGTATATGCTGGTTACGTTGGTTAGTTCGAACCTTCACTGTATCTCAGGAATGCCGCATCCAGAGCTTGCAAGCTCACTGGGTATTTTCTTCTGAAATAAACATCTCTCATCTAAACCTGTCCGATTTGGACCCAGACTGTTGGGGAATTGATTCGTTTTGTAGCGAGATCTGCTTAGACATATGGTCCGGGTTAGATCTGTGAAGAAAGTGGAAACCTTATTTAAAAAGTTGTGAATTATTATTCATTCATTGTCAGAAAGCCTTCATGTTAAAGCTCTAGTACTCCATTCGTTGGTGGCACGTGTTCCTCAACTCGCCGATTCTTCTTCTTCTTTGCGATTCTTCGAAGCGCCGGTTGAGCTCAAGCAATATTAAGTAATAATAATATATTTATAACGCGCGCATATTCGGAGGCGCGGAGCCTGGCTCAGTCGGTTTGTTGTGAGTCGGTGAAGAGGTGACTTTTTAAACGTTTTTTTGAAAGTTTTGGGTTATTGTGTGCGTTACACTTAATTACTCATGTGACAATTACCAATACTCTACCCACTAACAACCAGTACTGGGGGCGACCGTCCAACCCGGGTCAACCGAGTCACCAGGGTAACCGAGTCTCCGTGGTAACCGGGTCGCCATGGTAACTGAATCATCTCCATGTTAACCGGGCCGCCACGTTAACCGTTAACCAAGTCGCATTGGTAACTGAATCATCGTTATGGTAACCGAGTAGCCATGGTAACCGGGTCGCCTGGTAGCCCGTCGCTATGGTAACTCCGCTTCTACCCGGGTCACGTGTCCCGGGAACGTCAGTCGTCCTTGACTCAAGTACGCACGTGCTCTCCCAGTGCGCGGACATGGCTGTGTTGAAAGGTACTGGCTCCTCTCCCTAACTCTCCCTACCTCCCTGTCTCCGTGCGCGCCTCGCAGAGCTGCCAGCGTTGCGTCCCTTGCCTGTCTGGTTGTGTGTGGCTGTCTTTTGAACCGGAAGTACGTTTTAAATTAAGACATACGTTAAACGGAACCTAGTGCGCGCACCCGTTGACCGCGTCTGCCCGTAGGCCTGGATTGCGACCACGGCCGTCCCTAGGAGCGTGGCCGGCTTGTGTGTGCCCATAGACGTACGCTGGTTGGCGCCCCTCTGTAGCGGTGAGCGTACGTTGCGTGGGATGAACATTTTGGTCGTCGGTGCCTGGCACAGTCCCCGATTTGTACTAAACGCAAGGTGATGATGATATCAGCGTCAGCTATTGTGTTGTATCAATCAGTATCGTTAAACGTTGTCATCCTCACCGCACACCGCCTCAGTCATTGTTGGTTGTATCAGCAGCGTTATTGTTGCACAGTCATTAAGTCTTGACACTCCTTCTGGGGTGGCGGATTTCGAAGTCATAGAAAGTGACCTTGAGACTAAAACAACGCTGGTGAACATGCCTTTCCCACTCGAAGACCCTGGTTGTAACCACCATCCGCATCAGAACATGAACAGGCCAATGCGCACATATCCTTCATTAATAGAGAACTAAACACAATCCACAGTGGCCATGCAACCTAAGCTAGGGAGCATAGAGTGAACCAATGTAGACTGCTGCTTTGACGGATGAATCGTAAAGTGCTCTCTAGCTTTCTCATGAACACTTATTGTGGTTAACACACCTCGACATTGGTGTTTAGCTTCAGAACAGAACATTGCCTTACGCAAGAATGCAGTAGAATATCATTATCGTGTTTGTTGTGTCGCAGGAATCGTGTGAAGAGCTTTTAAGCTCGCAGGGTATTTTTATACTGTAATAATAAACTATCTGTCTATCCAGTACACGTATTAGTTGTCATATTCATCTGAATTAAGTTCCTCCTACGCTGTGTTTCGCCTAGTCATCCAGCTCTACCTCAGCATTTGTTGTCAATATGTTATAATCTCGTCATTACACACGAGGAAATGTGTTAAGTTTGCGCGGCATGGGGGTTTAAAGCCCATCGCTAATGATGGCGATGATGGGAGGGCAACATTAGCAATTTGATGAACCAGCCGTCGAACCCTGGGCTCATTCGTGCATCCTTTGCAAATCAAAATGATTGCAGCGGCACGGTGGCGCAGTGAGTAGCGCTGCCGCCTCACAACAAGAATTTCCCGGGTTCGAATCTCGGCTCGGGTGCCTTTCTGTGTGGAGTTGGCACGTTCTGACGGTGTCCGCGCGGGTTTTCGCCGGGCACTCCGGTTTCCTCCCACAGTCCAAAAACATGCTGTTGCATAGGTTCATTGGCCTGCGGACTAAATTGTGCCCTCGGATGGACTGGCGTCCCATCCTGTGTATAGCCCTGCCTTGCGCCCTGTGTCTGCCGGGATAGGCTCCGGCTCACCGCGACCCTGTATAAGATTAAGCGGTTTCTGAAAATGGATGGATGGATGCAGACTGGAACTGGGCCACGCTCCTCGGAGTGACGGGCGGTGTGGCGCTCATCGGATACCTGGGCTACAAGGCGTGCAGCGCTAAGTCAGGTGGTTGCTGCTCCAGAAAGGCATGCCAGGCGAACCCGGGAGTGGACAAGGACAACCCCAAGGTGGTTCACTGCATTGACGTGGAAGACCTCGGCGAGAAGGCCGCCTTCTGCCGCTGCTGGCGCTCCAAAAAGGCAAATAGCGTTTTTCCTACACTTCACATGCATGCGTGTAGGGTGACACAGGTGTATACCCACAACCATGGTTTTCTGCAAGGGGTCACACACGGTTTTCACCTCGGTGATGTATGTATTCATATGCAGCGTCTGTGTATCCTGTCATGTCCGTGACTGATAGCCTTTAAGCTGTGTTATATTTATAATACAAAAATAATACATAATGGATGCTGCCGTGGTGTAATGGTAAGCACACTGGACTTGAGTGGTGTCAATGCCAGTTCTGATGTCACTGATCACTGATTTCAGCTACGGCCATACAACAACATTAGGTTGTCCGGTTCATAGTGGAGTGTGCTAACCACCCGCTATGCTTTCCCACCCAGCTTATAAAATACAGTAATATCGCATAACATTGAATTACAACGTGTATGGATTCAACCGCATCAGAGTTCACAGCCAACTAAAGAATATTTGACGTCTGCCAACACATACGCCTACGGGGGGTTTTGACATGTGGGCTCAAAACCATTGTAATGCATGTATGAATATTAAAGCGTCACAGCCCATGCACGTTAATAACCTTGACTCACGCAGCCTCCAAAAATTCAGCCCGTATGTATTTTGTTTGAGTAATTCGCACTATCAGGTGCTATCGACATACCTTTCATGCTTTTTATTTTCAAGGTATAGAATGGTATTTTCCAAAGTCTAACAATTGAAAATAGTGGTGTTGGTTTAATCACTTTTACTTTTAACAGGAAACGTTGTAACATGGTAGTGCTCATCTAGGTCAGGCGTTCTCAACCCTTTGCATCTCAAGGACCACTTGGTCCACTTCGGTATATTCTCCACAGACCGCTAGGTGGCGCTTGTGGCCCATTGATGGGTCGTAATCCACCAGTTGGAAATGGTGGCTCCCGGTAGTGTTTCAGAATTGCTCTCCAAAGCTGTTTTTTGGGATCGCCGTGTCTGCTTTTCGTCTCCCACGTTGGAGAATGCCTGAGGATGCCTCCAACGCAGGTGGTGAAACGCCGCTAAGGAGAGAGAAGGAACACTTGACACGGCTGTCCTAAAAGAACAGCTATAGAGAGCAATTGCTATCCATCGAGCCGTGAACATCTACAGTGCACTGGGTAGTATTTTTCAGAATTTCCCGTGACTGAGTTGGAGAGATGCCAAAGCCTGCTCTTGGTTATTGCAAAACCACAGCTTCTGCTCTTCCTTTGCCCAGTTTGTTTTAATAATTACAAATTCCTGCCTCAGCGTCTCATCCACGTTGGAACTTATAGAAGTATTTCAGCACACGTTAATAAGCTATAAGTTGTGGTGTTGGAGAAATGGAAGTTGGCTATGTTATAGCAAACATAAGCTGGTAACTGTCCAGCTATTAGTTTTCCAGTTGTGGGGTGACTGCCATATGGTTTTTCTCAATTACCGAGCTTAAGCTAATTGGTGCTCACCCTAATTGATAGACGTGATGTGTGCGCGTGTGTGCTTGTGCTTGCTTACCACCCTCCCAGTTCCCGTACTGCGATGGCGCGCATGCCAAGTACAATGAGACGACGGGAGACAACATCGGGCCGCTCGTTATTAACAAGAAGAAGAGCGCTGATTGAGACATCCAGGATCCACTCCAGCCGGGCTTGAGTGGCACACCCTACGGAGAGTTTGGTCAATCGTCTGGGTTCATTTTGGCGTAATAAAGGTTCATTGGGTTAAATGATGGGTGTTTGGTGTTTGAAAAGTGCTGCCTCCTATTGTTGTATCTGTCACTTAAATATACTTTATGTGCTACGAACAAGGTGTCGACAGGATGGCAAACGACATATATGAAATATTATATTCTTAATATGCATACCAAAATCATATATTGATGTATTTTCATGTGCACATGTATGCATGACTTTATGCTGCCTTTGGTAATGTGATTGCCTTTTCGAAAGAAACCAGTTATTTTTGGAAGGAAAAAAACGGTACTTTGCAGGAAGAATATTATCACTGATATGTACAATCCTACATATGTGAAATTAATAGAGTACAATTATATTTTATCATCCAGTTTTCTGGAACAGACTTCAAAAAATATCCGTGGCAAAATGATGGCAAGCATTTAATGTTTAAAATGCCATTCATTTTTTAGGTGGGAATGCATTTAATCCATTTTTAAATTATAAATCCCATAGCCTTAACATGTAATTGCTGCAGAGTAAAAAAATCGTAATCGTTGACCTCAAAATACTTGCTGGTAGGTGTTTAATTGCATAAGGGCATTGTCGATTTAACTGAAATACTCTTGATTGTTAATTAAAATTTGTATTGGGAAACTGGGTTTTCAAAGCTTGCTCTATTTTTTCTGTTTTGGAAGTGGAAATAACAAATTTTTGTTTGAGCGAGATTTATACAGGTATGTAATCGTGAATCCTTATCTCTGCAACCAAACTCTAGAAGCACGTAATATTTGTATCTCACGTGTTTGTAGTTTTACCTAAAAGTGAAGTTAAAAGGTCAACAGCATATGATAAGCAAATACAGTAACACAATAAAACTCCAGCCGCCTTAAGCACTTAAGAATGTCCCTAAAGAGGAAATGATTACATGTCAACAAAAAATATTGTTTGGTGAGAAAGTAAGCTATGACTATGGACCAGCAACATGGTTCAACCTCATTGATTGATTTCCTGATAACATCGTGATATATAGGATGCAGTGTCTGGCGGGCTGGGCGCCGGCTGACCACATGGCTGACTACCCCTCTCTCAGTGGGTTCCTCGTGCCTCTGAGTCGTTCTCCCTTCGAATGTTGAACAAATACTATGTGTCCATAGCGTTTTAAAGGTTTAGATCATGTGAAAAGGTTATGCAAGTGTGGTGTGACCGTCAATATGTTGGAAAAAACAACTGGACACAAACACCTTTAAAAGTAGTTCTCGACGTTTTGCTGAAGGTTGCTTTCAGCTTCTGATGAGTTTGGAATGTGTTTGGTGATGTTTATTGCTTATGTATAGGACAGTAACAATATCCAGCGTGTTGTCAATTGACTGCCGGATGAAATCCTCCCCACACTGTGTCGGGAATGGGGGTTGTTTGACCAAACGTGATGTTAGTGAGCAGAGGTTGGGCGCAGGACTGGTATGCAGATGTTATCACTGATGTTTGCTGTGGCCAGAAATGAACTCAGCTCACCTGTTTCATATCGTAGTGCACAGATCAGACCTAGGTGGCTATAGGCCACCGGGAAGGCCAGTGTGGCTAATGTGAATATAGGAAATTGCCACTAGTTCTTGGCACTAGTGCTGTTATTCACTTGTAAGTGCGGATATGCGGATTATATGAAGATTAAGGGATTTATTTATGGGCATGTGCACTGAAGAGCAGATTATTGGAAAGTGGAGAAGAAAATTATCACAGCACTGTATTGTGTTTACATGTACGATTCCATTAATGATCCTAAGCATAGGAATTTGCATCGAAAAGATGAGAATCTGCATTAGGCATGTCGTGATAGGGAACGCGCTGAAGGAGATTTTTTTAGATCGGATTCTTTGGAAAAATATTTAAGAGGAAGAAAGAATGGTGTTGCTAGATGTTCAACAAGGAAGGACATACGGAAACATGAGAGCAGCGCAAGACAGCCATATGGAGAAGAGAATTGTGTCTCTGACCTGCCTATGGACAGAACACAATGAGCTGAATAACTTTAAGGCTAGCGTGTATGATGGTAGCTGTAAAGAGAATGACTGAAATGTGCCTCCCCTATGAAGCCCAACAGGTATGGCTAGACCAAGTCAACACATTTTCTATTCTGAGGGTGCACTTGCCACTTTATTCGTACCACAATATCGACGGGACATTGTGAGAGGAGAGGGCTTGTTGATTGAAGCTCGGAAGGATGGAGAAAAGGCCGAGGGGTTAAACACAATGTACTGCTGGATAACTTGACGAGCACGGAGTCTACATGCTGAACGAAAAGGAATATGCTGGATCACACAGGATAGAGAACTTCAGACGAGAAGAAACCCTTTGGATGATAATACCGTTTCCATCGCTCGATTGAAAATATCAGCCATGCCACCAGCACTGTTACCACTACCTCTGTGTATAATACATATGACGACATGTGGATTCTATAGGGAGGGATGGACTTAATAGTACTTTTCCCTCTTTGGCTTACTCTCTACCAGTGTGCACATTCTAACATTTCCCATTTCCAATCATCTGCGATAATGATTCTCTACCCCTGTTCAATTTCAGGGTCAAGTCGTTTCTGTTGCAGATTGGCCCCTCGTGTGTTTTTTTCACTAGATATATCTCTCACTTGGTGGTATCCTTGACACACATATTGTTATCTCGGAACAGTGTCTTGTGGTTTTACCAATAAGAAATGTCAGAGGGTAGAAGAGACGTAAGAGAGAGAGAGATGCATTCACAAGAGACGTGGGATAAAAGATCACAATCATCATCAGTTCTCATTTAATCCTGCTTAGTGCTATACCCAGGCTTGCACGCCATGTCATCACAGTGCACCGACGGAAATTTACTCCCATCAATTAGCCTAGGCAGCATGTCTTTGGACAGTGGGAGAAAACCGGAGTACCTGGCATGGGGAGAACATGAAACACCACACAGAAAGGCAGGGTGGCACAGTGGGAACAACTGCTGTCTCACAGAAAGGAAGGTCCTACCCTGAGACAGTTCGATTCCTGCTTCGGGCACCTTTCTGTGTAGAGTTTGTGTGTTCTCTCCCTGTTCTGCGTGGGTTTCCTCCAGGTTCTCCGGTTTCCTTCCACAACTACAAAATACCCCACTCATTAATTGGACGATAACATAATAGGACGCAATGTCTAGGAAATGTTGGCACCGGGTGGCTGTGTGGCTGCCTTCTCCCCGCCGCTGCAGTTTCCTCGCGCTGCCGTATTTGTGTCTCTCTCATGACCAGGCGTGGAATTTGCGAGCATTATAAATTGTATTAGTTAAAGGCACCAAGACAAAAGATATCCAGTAAATGTGAAATCAGATATGTGCGGCGCCTCGGTGGCTGTGCTGAATTTTAACCATGATGCTCACTGCACAAACTTCAACCCCTATGTGACGAGACTACAAAGCTTATTTTGTGACAGTTAACTTTAACTACGTTGAAAAACCATAGAGGGCTGTTTTCAGTGGTAAATTTGTATGAAGCGGCAAGTGTGAATTAAACGAGCTTGTCAGTAGCATTTGGCTCATGGGACAGATAGAGCATTACAATTTATGGCACCAGCGTTGGTAAAAAGGGATAATTCTGTCAAGAAGGAATGGCTCTGTAATGGTACATCGCGCATCTCAAAATTGGCCATTGCCCATATGGTTAACCTATTCTACGCGATGATATGATGCGTTTATTTTCTATTTTTTACCTGGTGTAAACTACAATACTGTATGCATCGTGGGTTGCAGTGGTAACATCTGCGCTTCACAGAAAGAAAGTGCTGATTGAGGCAGTTCGATTCCTGCCTCAGACAACGCTACTCACCGATGTTATATTTTAGATGACATTCTTTGCTCTCAACATACAACCACACGCTTTCAATTAATGTTGCTATCCATTAATAAAGTGTTGTAGGCTATTATTAATTAAGCATTGGCCCAATGTTTCACCCGTGGAGCACAAGGCTATTTAAGTCTGAAAGGCGTTTTGTGATTATGTGATCTCTGAGCAGCTTTCGCTCCACGCTGCTTAACTCCCCATGTGCCCCAGCTTAATTCTGTCTTAATTACACAGCGTTTACAAGGCTACCTAAAACCTGTTGAAGTTGGGTAGATGGGGCCTTCCTTTCACCCTTGGCTTCATTGGCACAAGGAGATCTTCAGTGATAAAATAAATCAATGCCGCTTGCCATGATTTCAAACGTTTGTTTTGGAATTGTCGTAAACCATCTTGAGGGGAGCAGTGGTGCACTGGTTAGTGAAGTTATTGCGACCCAGACGTTCCTCGAGAGTCAGAGAAGAATTACACTTGGGGTTTGTTTCGATTGTTACGGAGTCCTCTTCTGTGGTTAGCAGTCTCTGAATTATTAGTCGGGTCTTTGCGTCTATGAGTTTCTCGTTTAAACCCAAGGAATTGTTTGGAAAGTAGACTTTTGGTTTCAATGAGCTCTTAACCTGGTTTTAATATTAAACGGTAATTTACAGCCCTTTGTTATGCCACTGCTACCTTGAAGGGCTCACCTAACTTGTGTCGGTTATGAGGGTTGTTTAACCTTACTTCACCTTGCTGATGTCAAAACTCGTTCAGATACCACTCATCGGTGATGTCAGCCGCAGCCATGACCAGTGCAGCACGCAATAGATTTGGTCATTGGAATTTATTTGGGGCTTAAATGCCACAACGTCCATCAATTACACAACACTCGAGAAAGAAAGGTGGGTGGTGGGAGAGCGTTGGGTGGGGTGTTGGAAACGGGCAATGTGCAACGAACTTGACAAAACGAACATAGTGACATTGGAAGGGTGCGGTTGTCACATTTTGGATGAGGTGGGGTGCGTTTGCAATGTTCGAACCTTGCCCCGGGCAGCACACTGTCTGGCCACGGGTTTGAATGAGAAGCGCAAGCACACAGGAGTCCAGGAGCCACCCAAGCCCCAGCACTGCAGACATTCAACGTTCATCCATCCATTGTCAGAAACTGCTTAATCCTGTACAGGGTCACAGTGAGCCGGAGCCTATCCCGGCAGACACAGGGCGAAAGGCAAGGATAATATCCAGGATGGAACGCCAGTCTATCACAGGGCAGCGGGGCCTGATTTGATCCGTAGGCCAATTAACCTATGCAGCAGCATGTATCTGATGAGTTCAATACAGGGGTGAAATTATCAGCCCAGTCCACCATCAATCCATCCGACCGCGGCGACCTCAGTAACTGCGTCAACCCCACAGGACCCCACCGCCATAATCTAATGGTTTTCGGTACATATACACGTCATAGCTATTTTATCAATCCACTGCTGGATGAGGGTCTCCCCAGGCCATGTTGTTAGTCATGGGGGTTGTTTGATCATACGTCACAATCCTGGTCAGTGTGGGTTGATAATTGCAGGAAGGAGCATAGTTGTTGAAGCGCGGTACAATACGATTGATGTTGCTGCACTGCTATCTGCTGGCAACCGTGACCAGCTGTAACCTATGACCTCTGTTATGCATGGCGGTCGCCCATTCTATTACTCCCCAGGCTTAAAATCTGCTGACCTTCCGAGGTTTGGTGAGGTCGGGTCCATCCCGGGTCATTTGGATTTTATTTCAGCAGGAAGGGACCAATCATATATCCGTGTCTCGTCCATGACCATGCGTGACATTTGCACGTGTTAGAAATTGTATGACGATTTTTCTAATTCTTATAAACTGTTGGGCTTTATTTCATGGGCATCCTGCAATAATACAGATGCTGCGCTGAACATTTAGTCAGTCGGACTTGGTCGTTGTGGACTTTAACCTGGTTATGAACAACACGTTTGTAATTAGTTATTAAAGAAAAATAAACGAACTGCAACGTTTGTTAAATAACAGACATTTTATTGGTAACAATTTCACAGACGCACAATTCTTGAAAGCGTTTGGCACGTAACAGTTCTTTTATTACCCAAGATTTACACCACGTTCAATTCTAAAAGCAACGTTATCATAGAACCATCTACAGTTGTATACGCTGTATAAAAAGAAAAATCTAAAAGCTGTAAAACGGAACTGTATTCATCCCCGTACAGCAGCAACATTCAATATATTGTGTTTTATGTGACACGAGACGTTTGGTTTAATGAATGAGATGGCCACAACGTGTCTGCAATGTTGAATGCAAATGCCAAATACCTGACATAAAGACACCAAAGCAACGAGCTTGTTCACCGTTGCCGTTTGCTGTGCTACTTTACAGTGTTGGCGTCGATGAAGGCTTCCCTGACTCGGCTGTCTTTCACATTCACCGGCTAAACCACCTCAAGACCGCATGGCTACGACATTAGAACACTACACGTCACGACTACTGCCATCCTCATTCATCACCACCACCAAGAGATCACCCCATGCTTTGCCAACTTACTCATCGGCCCTGCGTCAGGAACCCTTTAAGTTCAACCACACTTGGTGGTGCGCGTTTATAACGGCATCAAGTGAGGACAGGCTTCGCACTCCTTTTTTATTGTTGTTGTGCATTCGCGCGTACGAATGTGTGCGTGTGTTCGTGCGGCCGCTCTGGTCAGTCCTTGGCGATTGCGCCGGTGTCAACCACCGATCGCCACCATGAACTGACATTAACGACGACAGCCTGATTAACAACAGCTGACGTGGCCACTGGTCCCAGGGCCTCGGGAGAGTTGGACGCCTCTTCACTGTGAACCTCGTGCTGCTTCTTCTGCTGCTGCTCCTGCTACTGGTGCTTATCCGGAAAAACAACCCCCCTCCATCCTCGTTGGTGCTGGCCGGTAACGCTGTGGTGGCTGTGATCACAGCCATGACAGCGGCCAAGGGGGCTCTGGACGGGTTTGGGGGGCTCGCAACCCCTCCACCTCCAAATCCATGACCACTGAACTCCGGAGGAAAAAAGATCAACCACAGCTTGCACCGGAGGCCCTGAGAGGACAGGCGTCTATGACGTCTCCTGGAAAAACACCATCCGGCGGAGCCAGGAGACTGAATACTGATCCTTGTGGAACCGCCTAAAACAGCAAAAAGCCACTGCCTGTGGCTACGTGGAATGTCCGAACGCGCATTGTGGAGGACAGACTGCCACTCCTGTCGGGAGCTGAACCGGTACCGCGTGGACCTCAGTGGAATACAGGAGGTCCGGTGGACTGGTTCTGGCTCCAGTTATTATGAGGAGTGGACAGTCCTCCACTCGGGGCAGGAAACTGCCAGACAACAGGGAGTGGCTCTTCTTCTGAATAAAATAATGAAGGGGGCGTACGAGCGTGGCGGTGAGGTGTGGTAACCTGTGAGTTCGCCTCCCTATAAACGGGAGCCGAGTAATGGTGGTGTCTTATGCTCCCACCGAAGATGAACACCAGTGGAGGGATGCAGTCAAGGCCGATGAGTCAGATTCCTTCCATGGCCTCCTGTCCCAGGTGCTGGCTAAAATGGCCCCTTGGAATAGAGCCATCCTGCTAGGTGATTTTACTGCCCCAGTGAGTTATGATACCGCCACCTGGTCTGGAGTGATTGCTGAATTTTCCTGCAGTCCATGGGTTGTAATACGGGGCATATCCCTCCTCAGTGTGCTGGGAAAAGTCCTGGCGAGGATTATTCAATTTCCTGTTGCCAGGCACACTGAGAAGAGGCTTGTGGAACCACAATGTGGTTTAGGCAATTCCAACAGGACCTGCATCTCTGTTTTATTGACCTGGTCGAGACCTACGATACCATAAATTGGCCAGGGCCTTGGGTTGTCCATTTGAAACATTCTGGCTGGCCTGCCAACGATCCATCCTGGGTTTAACCAGGTTGGATTATGTGAGGAGCTCACAAATTCTTGAAAAGTGAGCTTCTCTGGCAGGCGAGGCTTAGTTGGCTGAGTCATGCAACCCGCATGCCCAGCCATCGATTGCCCGAGCAGCTTCTGATTGGTCGGATGGAGGAGGCTAAACTAGCGTGGCACGGGCTACAGAAGAGATGGACTTACGTGGCACAGGAACACCTGGAGCTGAATGGACTAGCTGAGGATTGGTACCAGAGGTGTCAAGATCGACCTCTATGGAGGAGGGTCATGAAGGACGCTACTGGGCAGTTGGAGGCAGTCGCCTTCCAGCAACAGCAGAGGGCAGAGGAGCGAGCGATGTGCACGAAAATGATCTGAGCGTCGGGCGGCTATATCTCAGTAGGGAGCGCAGGTGGTGCATCTGCCAGTCATCTCAAGTCAGGCAACTCGTGACACCTGGGTCTGTCCCGTGAGCTCCTGTCGGTGAGTCTTCGACACTTGACGTGGCCCCAAGGTGCATATGGCCTGGTACAAGCCGTGGTGACATCACTGCCACTTAGTGGCGCACGGCGGTTGTTGTTGTTGTTGCTGCTGCTTTGGCTGCTGCTGCTGCTGCTGCGGATGCTGCTGCGACTGCTGGGAGTCGAGCGAGGTCAGCACGCTCGTGTCGATGCGCGTCAGCGAGTACATCATGACACTGTGCCGCGTGCGGTGCGACTTGGTCGAGTACAGCTCCAGGGCCTCGTCGCTGGACACGCGCACCAGCGGGCACCAGCGGAACGCGCGCTTGAAGCCGGTCCGAAACCTGGCACAGAGGCGCACGTGGCGGGGGGACGCGTACGAACAAGTACGCTTATTAGTTGTTTTTCTTCTGTCGTTGTGCAGCGCTTTGTGACCCTCGGGTGAAAGGCGCTGTATAAAATGCTATTATTATTAAGTAAACATGAGTATATGGCATTATACACTTTCCGATATTTGCTCTCAAGAGCTGCCCTTTCGAGAAAGGTGTGTCGAGCGTTCAAAGTAGGGGTGTAATAAAATAACCTCGGGAAATTTGACACGTCATAATTGTGGGTCACTATTGGATTCAAGGATGGATTAATTTTTAACTAATGTGTTAAATGGTAACACCTCTAATGCCTGCAGGGGTCACATGAACACATGACAATTATATATATTGTGTGGAAGAACGTATATTAATGAATTGATCAATCATTCCACCACTATTATGCAGGTCACCTAAATAGACATTAACGAATCTGCAATATGTTTAGATACCACTTTATAATGCATGTGCACTTGAAATATAACCCCTAGTGCAGGGTGGATGTCCTCACTTTTGTTCAGTGAATGCGTGCTCTGCACGTATTGCTCAATCATTATTTTGTTTGTCTACTGCAAAAACGTAAACCGTTAAAGGGTATAAATATCCATTCAATGATTTTCAGAAACCGCTTAATCCTGTACAGGGTTGCGCTGAGCCGGAGCCTACCCCGGTAGACACAGGGTGCAAGGCAAGGCTATACCCCTAATGGGACGCCAGTCCATCACATGGCACTAGGAGCAATTTATTCGCCAGGCAAATTAACCTACGCAGCAGCATGTCTTTGGACTGTGGGAGGAAACCGGAGTGCCCACCAAAAACCCATGCAGACACAGGGAGAACATCCAAACTACACACGGAAAGGCACCCGAACCGGGTATGAATATACCTCAATTTATTTGAAACCATCTCACTTAATAGGGCATTGTCAGTATTGCTGATTTCCCGCGTGCACCGCCACACTCTCAGCGGGGTCGCCTCTCACCTGCTATTGAGGCAGCAGTAGATGATGGGGTTGTACATGGTGGAGCTCATGGCCAACCAGAAGACGGCCAGGTACACCTGCTGGATGTACTTCCATTGATAGATTTTTTTGTGTGTGCGGCCCAGCAGGAAATAGATGTGGTAGGGCATCCAGCATATGGCAAACGTCACCACCACCATGATCATCATCTTCACCACCTTGGGGGAGGGAGTCAGTAAATTGACACGCGCGCTCGGTCATTGGGTGATGATTTTCCCCGCCTTCGCTTCGAAACCCTCGTTGGAATGAAAAATGGACCTGTCTTAGCTACCTCAATGTCCGTTATTTTCCCACTGGATGGATGCGGCAACGACGTAGGGATTGGGAGAAAATGAGACGTTGAGTAATGAGCGGGTGCCAAGCAGCCCTTCATGCTCAATGAAGCACGGAGTAATGAGCAGGGTGGTCCTGGCTAATGTATTGTCAAACGTTTAGAGTAGATATGGTTTGTATCTCGGTGTTATAAACATCATGTTAAAACATCAACATGTTTGCTCCTAGTTGAGTATCGTTCACTGCTATTGTCCATTAATCAAATGCATCATCATTATCATCAGTCAACATCATCGTAAATTAAAAGGTGAATCGAGCAATGAATTGATCCGGCTATCCGACAAAGATGATGTTTAAGGCAATAAATAAGTACATTTACCCAGCTATCATTTGATACGCGATTGTGTATATAACGGTGCTGTTTCAAGAACAGTAAAATACCGTAATGTATGCTAGTAAATCTGGACTTCACTGACAATATTAAATACTTGTTCATTCATTCTTTGTCAGAACCGCTTAATCGTGTACAGGGTTGCGGTGAGCCGGAACTTATCCCGGCAGACACAGGGCGCAAGGCAGGGCTATATCCATGATGGGACGCCGGTCCATCACAGGGCACCGGGGGCAGTTTTAGTCCGCATGCCAATTAACCTATGTAACAGCATGTCTTTGGACTGTGGGAGGAAACCGGAGTGCCCGGCGAAAACCCACGCGGACACGGGGAGAACATGCAAACTCCACACAGAAAGGCACCCGAGCCGGAATTCGAATCCGGGGTTTTCTTGCTGTGAAGGTGGCAGAGCGACTCACCGCGCCACCGTGCTGCCCCAGCAAAGCAATTCTATGTTGTGAGTTCACTGCAGCAGCAGAGTTGATAAATGTAAACATGTGACCACGTGCGTCGTGTGTGACCTATACATTGGTGGCTCTGTGACGCATTCACAGACCTTGCGCTTGGCTCTGAGTTGCTCCCGAAAGTGCTCCGAGCTGTCGCCGGGGATGGTTCCCCCCCACAGCGTGATGCCCACCCTCGTGTATGTGACGGCTATCACCAGCAGGGGGAACACGTACACCAGCATCATCACCACCAGCTGGTAGCTGAGGGACACAGTGAGCGAGCCATCGAACATTCAACAGTCAGTGTGAACAAGCAAGAAGGGTCCCGGGTTCGAATCCCGGCTTCGGGTGCATTTCTGTGTGGCGTTTGCATGTTCTCCCCGTGTCCCCGTGGGTTTTCGCTGGGCACTCCGGTTTCCTCCCACTGTCCAAAGATATGCTGCTGCATAGGTGAATTGGCCTACGGACTAAATTACCCCCGGTGGCCTGTGATGGACTGGCGTCTGATCATGAGTATACCCCTGCCTTGCCCCCTGTGTCTGCCGGGATAGGCTCCGTCTCACCGCAACCCAGTACAGGATTAAGCGGATATTGACAATGGACGGATGGATGTAAACAAGCAGGCGGTCCGGCTGGCTCAGAGGTCAGTGCGATCAGCTGAAACTGCTGTGGGGGGAGCCATGGCGGTGCGGTCAGGGGTGAAAGTAACTCATGTTTGTTACCGACACGGTCGTATCGCGACCCAGCTTCCAACCTGAACTGCACCGAATGTTTCGGCCACTCTCTGACCGATACGACCCACCGGACCGTAACGGATTAGTTCCACCTCTGAAGTCCGAACACCACCAAATGTTTAGATGTGACTTTCGAGTTGGCGCGGGAGTTGACCAGCGACGTTTACATGTTCACGTCGAGGTTGGTCACTGAGCCAGTCGACGTTCTAGCATGATCAGCAGCGGGAAGCAGACTGGGTTACCGCAACCCGGACACTGTCCCTCCTAACTTCACAAGTGGAAGGCCAAAGTTCACAATGTGACTGTGCAGATGGTCACCAAACGAAGGATTGTATCAGCTCTCGCCCCGAGTGATATGTTACAGGAAACCTCGAGGGTATAAATTAAACCACCACCCAGTGAGTTGTTGTGTAGCTCACAAACCTCGATATATAGTGACAGGGAATTGAAAACCGCGGCCGACAGTGGCATGCCTGACCTAGTTATACACCACAAGAACATGGCTAAGATAGACGCACGACTCTTTGGACGATTCATGGTATTTTTGAGACGACAAAAATATTTGCTCGTCACTGAACCTTTAAGCACACAAATTACTTGATAGTGATCTGGTAGTGCAAAAACAATAATGACTCAACACGTTCGTCAATAGCATCGCCTTAAAGAGGCACATTTTGTCTGGGATGGCTTGAGTTATTTCAATACACAGTAGTATAGGAACATGTATGTTCAGTGCCGGGTCAGCTTCCAGTATTTGCTTAGATTTAATATCGTTATACTGCAGTGGAGCTTCTCTTATCCGTGCGCGGGAATAGGGGGTAAACTTTCCACATCAAATCTTCGATTGAACCAATAACCGCCGGGAACCATTCCTTGATCGGACAGCCCCAACATCCAAAGTGTGTCAGTAGCCGAGTTGATGCTGCTCTGTTGGTACCGCTAATTTGGCATTTACTGAGCTCCTGGAATCCCTTCAGGAGAGTCGCCTGTCATCAAACAAGGTCTCCAAGTGAAATGAGTTGATGATGACAGCCCAGTTTAGTTCTGTTGTATTTGGTGACGCGGTTGGGTAACATTTGGAAATAATAACATAAACAATTTTCAACACGAGGTAGGTGCTTCGACATTCGAAGGTATGCATTCAAGGGCAACACTTTACAAGATACGAGAAACAACAAAACAGCTAAAAAAACACAAAAATACCAATGACCATTAAAAAAAACGATATCATTAAAAATGTATTCTCGTAATATGGCTAAATTCCAGCTTTGAGAGTTAAAATATCGAGTTGATTGTCGCGCGAGAAACATTACTTTCATATGCAGAGTGAGTGGGAAAGCGCTGCCATGTTCTGTGTGGACCAGAAGTCACTTGAAAGAATGATGGCCCATTCTCTGACACTAAGGGTTACACTGCTCCGCGTGAAATTGCCACATGATGCTGAGAACACAGTGGGAGGAAAATTATGGAAGAATATATATTTGTGTCGGCTTAACAACAGCGTAGGTTGCCCTGTTAGAATACAGCCGCCGATTTGATTATGTGCCTATTTGCACCTCTGTGAATAGCGACTGATTTAACAACTTCAACCTGTCTCAGTGCCCACGGTGCATTCTTGTGATCCAGTCTGGTGACCTAGCTGCAGAGTGAGTGAGCGAGCGGCTCGCAATCGGAAGGCTGCGAGTTCAAATGCCGGTTAGTGCTTGACTCAGCCCGTCATCCCTTCGTCATTGATCAAATATGTACCACTTGGGAGGAGGTCAACAGTGGGTGTCCCATGGAGAGACTCGCCTCCATAGGCATTACCTAGGAATGTGGCATTTCTACAACTGGCTCAGCGCCACATATGAGAAATGAGGATGGTCTCAAAGCTCTTTTTAGCGTATATCACTTTTGAGTTTTTCATTTTTTATTGGGGCTGTCCAGGCCAGAAGAAGGCATGAGAGCGGTGCTGCATAGAGGCTGCATCGTAATTTATAGCAGATTATGATAAAAATTCATGAAGCGCTCTCTGCTCCTCTAACCAAGCCTGAATATCGGGAATTGCACGGCGCAGTTGATAAACGCGCCGTTAAAATTGGTTGCGTGACAATAGTTGTAAAAACACCATTATCTGTGTGAACTATGGTCTTCTTACGTAACGACACTTCGAAGCCAAGCTGAAAGACAACGATGTCCAGAAGCTGCCCATCGTGCTTTGAAGAATCGCAAAGAAGAAGATCCAAATTTAATATATTTGTGGATTTTTTTTTGTATTCGGCTGAAGCACCGCAAGCAGGCGAGCCTACGTGCGTGCGTGTGCGGTGTACAGAAATAGTTTACAGGAAAATGGTAAGCGGTGATGGGGTCTTAAACATATACTTTCATACTGACATCAATGGATGCTGCCGTGGTATAATGCTTAGTACACTGGACTTTGAGAGGTCGCTGTTTTCTGTTTGATCTACCAGCGCGGCAGTTCATGTAATGGGCAAATTGCTCTGATTTCTAAGTCCCCTGTCAACACAGCAGTATGAATGGGAAGTAAGCCGCAGGAAGCCAATTGGCAGGTCTCGTGCGATGGGGTAAAACGTGTGTACTCCCACCTCTCCCAAGATCACTTGTCCAGCGTGGAACAGCAGGCTAAATATCTTCTACAGGGGTTCCTTAAGAGCTCCTGCTAGTGGAGAGCCTTATGCCAGATGCGAGGTGAGCGGGTAATTGCAGGGCTGCACCTTTACCTTCACTTCTATACCGAGCACCGCCTGTCTGGATTGGCTGAGCATGGGGACGGGGAACTGAATAGCGCCGCTGACAGTGGCGCCTCTGGATCTCAGACACCCACCCATTAGGGATTTATAGGGTGATGTGACCCTTCCGCACTCCTCTTGGTCACGCCACTTCTCGCACGCTGACTCTCTCCCATCCCCTCCGCCCACAAACTCCGGCACCCTTCCCAGCGCCTCACGTTCATTCCCAAGTCTTGGCTTCGATCGCATCGCTGCTCTTTCTCTCTCTCTGTTCCCCAACTACCGCCACCCAAAGCGCCTGACGCCTCCCTGTCTCTTGAGTATGGGGCGTTTACGGCCCAGTTTTTCCCACTTCATGATTGCCAATCGACAGAACCATAAACTACAGCAGAAGCTGGATATAAGGACAAGGTATATAAGGTGCCACATTATCACACAGGCTTTAGGGGCTACAACCCAGAAGGCTCGGATTTTGAGGGTCCCCCCTCCGAAAAAAATGTAATATAAATACAGCTTCACAACGTTTGAAATGCGATTCTGTAGCATTAGGATACATACTATATCTACAGGAAATCAAGGAGATATAGCGTCAGTGTGCATATTACTCCCAGTTATGTTCACGCAGAAATTAAAACAATTTGTAAATCACGGTTTAAAACCTTCAAATTAAATAACTAAAAGCAAATAACGATGCAATGGAGTGTCTGGCACTGGGAATGGATGGTGGTGAACAGAGTAATGGAATTGAATATATAAAGAGGGGCTCCTAACACTAAAATGGCCCTGGCCCCCATGAAACGTACTCTTGCTCCGCTTATATAACCGCTGTCGCATCACCCCCCGACGCACAGGACAAGCGCGCCGCACGACGGCAAGCGTACGCGTGGAATGAAACGGAGGCTCACATGAACTGGCTGTCGCCGCCCATCTTCCCCGGCCAGTCGACGAGGCAGACCAAGCGGCCGGCCTTCTGCTGGACTCGCGAGAAGACGGACTGCGGCAGGGAGAGGCACATTGCGAGCGCCCAGATAGCGGCCATCACCAGCCGGGTGCTCTGCGCGGTCATGCGCGGCTTCAGCGGGTGCCGAATCGCCATGTACCTTCACACGCAACACCAGGGTTCAAATAGGATCACGCGGCGCAGAGGGGGTAACATGATTTAATTAGCGTGTAATCACGTTGCCGAGGGCCGCACTTCAAAACATGAAACGTTGAGCAAAACGTATGGAGTGATGCACGCTGGGAATTACGTCGAGGCCAGACAGAGGAACGTTTGGATCACCGACCAAATGGAATTAGAGACGTGGTGGTGAATGTTAAGCAGGCTGAGTGGGCATTGGGAGGACGCATTGCGCGGTTGGATGGATGGTGGCCGATGGACGAGGCTGGCGGTAAGATATCAGCCAAAATCGAGATCATTCCCGAACGGACGGCCATCGTGGAGATGCTGCAGTGAGGTCGGTGCGTGTGCTGGAGCGAGATGCAATACATGTACCCATGATGAAGCACTACATCCAGTGGTGGACAGAGCATGGCTGGTGATCACGATGATTTGCTGTGTCCGTGTTGGGTACGTTTGCTTTTGTATCCAAGGTCTCGCTTGGTCGCTCAACCACTTTAATGATAACTTTATCTAGATTTAGCGTACTCTGAATTAAAGTTAAGCGTAATTACTGAAAGTGCCATCTCATTTAAATACATATTGCCAGGCACTCTCCTCCCCTGTTGCTTTTAAACGAAATATAATTTTAATTGTCTTTGCAGTTGTAGTTTTACATATTTTATCATTTTAGATTGTTGGGCGCTCTTGAGACAACTTATTATCAAAGGCGTTTTATATATTTATCTGTACGTTTGAACGATTATTGTCATTCACATAATTGTGCTATCTATAACCGATTGAACCAGATAAGAGCCTGCTATAATCACTAATCCATGTTGGAGACAAGCATGCGTATCTGTGGTTACAGTGTGTAATTTCAAACTGGGTCATGTACAGCATGCAATTCCACCCGGAGCTGTCCAGCGCAGAGCTCCAGAAAATATTTCTCCCCCACCCATGTGGATTTCAGGGCTTTGGGGGGCACTAAAAACATCTATTTTATGAGAAATTAACCCCTGGCTGTGTGGAGTAGCATATACACAACGACAAACGCTTCTACTGAATGCAAAAAACAAACTTGAATTCTAGGTCCCGAGAAACATTCTCTTAAGAGTTGCTCTTTCAGGATAGCCGTGCGAAAGGTTTCCTCCTCTCTCCTTCGCAACGTTTCGCCTCCCACGTTGGCAGGCATAATCAGGCTTATGAAAGCCTACATCAATACGTGTTTAGGTCCTGTTTATTGAGCCAACTGCTGTCGTTTGCTGAGGCTGTGTGTATCTCCTCCATTCCTTCATTGAGCGATCTTGTGTGGTGTCGGTTTAAGATAAGGTCCACGGTTTGCGGTGTGGATCCGCAATTACATCAATTTCCCACTTGCACATGAGATCGGCTCAGCACCCGTGTGATGTCCTCCTATCGTCGAATGGAATCCGGGCGGTTTCTCTGCGGGGTCCGAATTGATTTGTTTTTTGTAGTTGCTTCTTTCCATCCATTCTGCTTACCAGCATTCATTCCGCAGGGTCAGATTTGAGGATCTTCGTTTGGGAGCCCAACAGATTATGGGATTTTAGGAGAGCTCTTGGTGGGTTCTGCAACTCGTTCTTCGTAAACGCTTAGGCGGTGGCGTCAAGCGGTATTTCACATTCATACGGCATACTTGCGTAAGTTTACGTGGCAACAAGAAGTGATGCGTTTACACACTCACTGGTAAGCGAGCGCATCCGTAGATTGCCCATCTGCTACGTGTGGGCTTGCACATGGCTTCAGCGTGTCAGAGAAAACCCACATGCTGAGCTTCTTAACCATTTGGACCAAGACACATTCTGCAATTAAAACTGCCGTTGCCTGAGGGTTACTGGTGCAGGGCCATTAACCGTTTAAAGGGGGGTCGTGCACCTACAGTTATGGATACCCCACTTAAATAACAGGGAGGACTAAGAGAGAAAACAGCATAATTTCCAAATTGCAATACACCTGATAAATAATGTATTGCCCTCCTCTCTAATTCATAGAGCCATCGCCTCACAATGTTTCATCACCTTGAGAAGACGGTAAGAGGGTCATTGGAAATCAATGTGGTATATAAGTTCATCTCCCTGTATATGGAACCAGGCACATGCATGGGTAGAAAATGTATAAACATAACTCCTATGTCTAAACATATAATATTAAATCGTTTTCAGTCTATCAGCCTATTGGCTTTCCAGAACAATGCTATCAAGCAGCATTTGTTTTAAGAAAGAAAACCCATACCATGCAAACCTACCAGAGTGTTGCTTACACAGTACCTGACTTAACCGATTCTATCAGCAAAATTTGGAGCTTTGCTTCAAAGTTTACATCAAGGCTGTGAGACTCAGGCAGCTGTTTTATACGTAACATTGCGATTCAGCTAACCCAGCACTTGTTTATTGGGTTCTCGGTCAGCGCTCCAACTTTCCTGTAAATTTTTAAAAATCCTGCACCTCCCATTTGAGATGAGATTGGTCATTCAATCAATCACAGTCGCCCAAACAGGAATGTTTTAAGTCGACCTACTGGCCTGTCAATTACATCTTTGCGTTAATAGCACCAAGGCAATTATATGCTCAATTATGCCGATAAATTAGACTTCGCATGGGCAAGATACCAAAACCGGGCCACGAGAAGACATCCTATTATCTTTGGTCATCCAACATCCACCCCCGAACAGAAAATTAATTACACCATGGTCTCGCCAGTAATGCCATTGATCCGTGTTCCACCTGTGCAGTAATTTTAATGTTGCTAGCTATTAGCTACATTTTAAAAGTCGGATGTTTTAATGGCAGTCAGCCACTTTTATTGCACTCTACTTACAGAAATTATCATTTTGGGATTACCGTTCAGTAACATTACTGAATGACAGCGGTATTTTTGTGAAAGGCAGTGATCAGAGGCGGGGGTATGTCTTGAATGTAATATCTGTAGCTGCTGCTTGAAATATTTGAAATATAACAGAGAGAGAGAGCTATGAGAGGAGGAATGTGAGCCAATTGTGGTAACTGCCTAGTCTCTGTACTACAATGAATTATGCCTGCAACACGTTTAACAATACTAATTATAGCCTTTGTTAAGCCACTGCCAGATGAAGGCCTCCCTAACGCTACGTTGGAGGGGTTTATTGGACCTTATTTCACCGCACTGGTGAATTCAGGTTGGTGAACGAGGGAGATCCAAGATAGGTTTAGGTATCACCGGGCTCCTAGAACAGTTTGCTAACCACTGGACTGACTCACTAATCCATCTTTACAAAATTGGTGAGTGTGGATTTAGGTTCTCGAAAATCTATTCAAGGGGTCATATATCATCAGCGTCATGGAAAAAGTTTCTTTCCATCTGATGTTTTCTGGTGAAAACAAGTTGTCTCATCACCAACAATGGGACGATTTGCCACGATGTTTAGTGATTTTGTTAGGACATTGAAACTGGCACTTTCAAGCAATGACCGCACTCGTTTATCTGTTACTATTGCAGGTCCCTTTTGAAAACAGATAGGGCAATGCCACAAATATAGACACAGGCATCTGATATAAGCTGGAAGAACCCGGTGAACTGTGAAGCTCTTTTTCACCAATACCCAGCCAGGAGCTGGGGTCGGCAATGGTGGAAATTTACAGAGGAAGTTAAATTGGTAGATATAAACGTTACTTGTTGCGGCAAATAGACAAGCAGATATCCTACGAATTTAATAAACAAGAAAGAACAATCATGCATTAGGTAGATATAAACGTCACTTGTTGCGGCAGAAAGACAAGCAGATATGCTACGAATTAAATAAACAAGGAAGAATAATCATGCATTAACATGGATTCTATATTGGCTTTTCAACCTGCGTTTGTCTTCAAATTATTTATCAGCGGCAGGAAAACCGCTGTTGCATATTTGCAGGTAGCCCTTATAGTGCTGGTGTGTGTCTATAAGTTGATTAATTTGGCCAGCTTTGCGCATTCCTTTTACGCTACATTCATATTTTCATTGGACCACCTTTACGAGCGGTACCATGACCCCATGTTATAGACACAGACGGACAGTGCTAATGCATTAACGGTTACAAGCTTCGTTTGAAAAGCGTTTAAAATCTCTTAAAAGACGGCCGTGTAGAACAAGTCACGGTTAATAAGAAAGCCTTTAGAACTTTGACGAGAAAAGCACGTCCGCTGGTTTCTGTAGTAACAACCTAAAACGTTTGTGAATTGACCCGATATTGGGACCCACAAAAGGGTCATAAATCAATTACAGCACATGTGGCCATACGCTGCTGCGAATCCACGTGTGCAGTTTCCTCGTGTTTATTTTGATCGACCATGCTGACACTAATCCTCATTCACTCTCAGCCTCTAGCGAACACATCGACCACTGGAGCAAAATGCCTGTTTCTGGAATGATGCGGATTATGGGCGGCGGGGGGGGGATGGGTTCCATTACTCAGAAAGTCCAATGTGATTTAATAGATCGATAGTTTGTATGATGGATACCCAGTCAGGGTTAAAGTTAATCGGGTTATGTCTTAATCTCTAAAGGTATAAGCCAGGCATACTTCTGCTCAAACAACACTGCACGGTCTGCACCTTGCCAACAAACAATTCGAGTTTGGAGCCACACAGGTGGACTGTTCAGCAAAAATGATGTATAGGCATTGCTCTCAAGAGCTGACATTTATAGATAGCGTCTGATGATGCCTCCCACGTGGGAAGCGAAAAGTCACAAAAGAGATAGGAGGAACGCTCGACACGGCTATCCCTAAAGAGCAGCTGCTGGGAGCAATTCTCATACACCAAGCCGTGAAAACCTACATCAATAAAATGATATACTGTATAGGAATTTCGATACTGTATTCCAGTGCAATATTTTCAAATAAGCAACTCCCACAACAATAACCGCTCTTCGCACGATGAGTCCATCTTGCAACCCCCGAAGCCAGTCAAGGGTGTTATGGGTTAACTTGGATGACTGGCAGATGCAACACATGTGCTGCCCACCATGTCTTCTCGCGGTGTTCAAACATCTACACGAACGCGAGCGCGCGTCTCCATAATGTCCATCGTTGCGCTTGGGTGGGTGTGAACTGCCACAAGTTTCACACGGCACCTTTTTGGACTGCGGGAGTTAGGTTAAAAGACAGAGAGCCTCTTTTCTAAAAGTGTCGGTAAGCGGAGCGCAAACTGTGATCACCCGTCACGCCAGGGGCAGCGATTCGAACGAGCCTCCTATTTCTGAGCATTTCAAGTAAAAGCTCCTGCTCCCTGTTACAAAAATACGCGCCACCTACCACTCAAACTCATCCCGGTTATCCCCTTTTGTTCGCAGCGCAGCAAGAGCGATGGACTCCACTGAGCTACTGCGGAGTTGTTTGACGCCGTCTATGCATTGTGCGTAATCTCGTTACACGTGCGAGTGCGCATTGCGGTACAGCAAGCGGGTTTCCAACAACAACAAAACACGTCAGTCGTAATTGGTGCGGCGTTGTATGCGTTTGAGCATTGCGCCGGTGATAACAAATAAAGAAATTAGGTTAAGCGTGCGAACGGTGTATTCGAAACGTGTGTGTGTGCCTGCATCAGCACGTGGTTTGATTAAACGCTTGCCTAAATAAAGAAGAGGTCGATGTTTTTGCGCGTTAAAATGTTGACGGAAACAGCGTGGGGCCACAACTGGTTGCACTGTGGGTCAATACTAGACAATGGGCAGTGGTGTGCGGGTGGCTGAGCATACGGGTGGATGCTGTCTGCATATACGCGGGCATGTGTGTGCGCGCTGGTGGCACGTACGCGCGGTACGTGCGTGTTGCATTGTCGTGCATGCATATGTAACGCGTGTGGGTTGCATGTTCGTACGCGCTTATGTTTGTGCGTACGCATCCGTGTGCGTGCGCACATGTGTTTTTTTAACGTGTGCAATTGTGTAATAATAATAATGATATAATTTTATATAGCGCCTTTCACCCGAGGGTCACAAAGCGCGTACACATGTGCGCATGGTATTGCGCGTGGGTGTTCTCAAACACCGCTATTCGTGTGCCTACGCGTGGCCCGACCCCCACCCCGCGTGTGACCCGTGACTCCCCTCCACCGCCCGTGACTTCTGACCTCCTCCCCGTGACCCTAATCCCTCCACCCCTCCGCCCGTGACCCTCTCCCCCCCTGTGCGTCTGTTTACCTGTCCACCGCGATAGCCGTCATGGAGTAGATGCTGGCGAACACCGCGGCCACGGGCAGGAAGTTGTGGAAGCAGCAGTAGGCTCCGCCGAAGTACCAGTCGTTGTGCACCGCGTACACGAAGTTGATGCTGGTGTTGAGCGCCGCCATGGCAGAGTCGGCCACCGCCAGGTTCACCAAGAAGTAGTTGGTGACGGTGCGCATCCGGCGATGGGCCACCACGATCCAGATCACGACCATGTTGCCGAAAAACGCCACGGCCACGATGCCACCGTAGGCCACCGACCACAGCGCGACTTGCCACGGGGGCTGCGTGAAGCGATTCTTGCTGCCGCCGGTGCTCGCGTTGATGAACGGTGATATCGATGATGATGATGACGAGGCGTTGTGAGACCAAGACGACCTGTTCGCCGTGATGACGCCGTCCCACGAGGTGTTCGGTTGAGATGCCAAACCCAAAGCGGTGGAGGCCGCAAGGTGATCCATAGTCTCTACTGCTATTCTAACACCGGTGACCGCTTGTCTATCGGCGTTAGGTGTCACACTTGACGGAGAGGCGAATTGCGAGGTTGATGCGGAATTGTTTTGTAGAGCGCAAAGTGAAACTAATCAGAAGCTCTCTCGGTCGTGATTCTTGTTGAAGGTGTCCAAATTTTAAAAAATATTGGCTTTTGCAATTTTGTTTTCTCTAGTTTAACGCGTCCAGTCCACTGTATGCGTTCCAAATTTCAGATTTCTAGCCTTTCTATAAAACTCCAATAGAATTGACACCCGTCACTATCGTCTCTCTGTTTATACGGTTATATATATTTGTACTGTATATACACACACTGTCTGGATTTATATAATGTTAGAACGTGTTTGCAATGCAGAGAAGGTGCCTCGGGCACTATAATCTTACATGAGGAAAATAATACTTTATTGTGGGATATATAGGAAGATAACGATTAATACTGACCACTTAGGTTTCCCATTAAAAACGATCCTAAGGGGTGTTTGAAATACTTAGCTTTTAAAAATTATTACAAGAGTTGCATATATCCAGAGTCTATGAAAGGCTATCCAAGCTAAATCTATTGCCGGCAGCACGATTCAAAACTTAAGATGTCTCTCTAAGAACAGATGGCCTTTGGAAAAATGCGACTGTGCAGAAGAGATGGTCGTGTGTGGTTACGTTCAGCTGACATTAAATTGTAGAGACACATGTTTAAGCGCACATACGGAGCGGCTATATTAATATGCCAAAAAAAACCCACTTGCTACTTGTGCATGCAGTACACAAACCACAACTATTGTCTTTTCTAATCGATGTAAGATATTAACTTCAGCGCGAGTCAATCGGTGTGTTTACAATGTGTTATCTTGTCAAGCTGCTCTGTCCGAAATGCGATCCAAGCGATATGGGTGCTGCGTGGGCAGTGGAGCCGTGTGACTGACTGGCAAGGTGATGTTGCTGATGTTGTTGTGGATCGTACCAGATTCAGGAATATGAGCCCGATTGTCTTGAAGTCAGCGATCCCAGCGCCACAGAACACGAGCACCTGTATCCCTCGGCACTAACTACCTGGGTAATCAACAGATCGATGTATAACGATCACACTCGTATATTACATAAAGACAAAGGTTTCCCACCCTCTTTGTAGCCTTTACCCGGCTGTAGAGGCAAGTGCGGTTAGCGAGCACCTATGAAGATCGGAACGGTGCACGAGATGGGAGGTGCGGCCAAAACCACGCCCGACCGCCTTTGTATCCCCAATGCTAACGTTCATACATTACGTACTTGATACTCATTTAAACCCGAGTCGATCTAAGAGCCGCCCACGACCTCGTTCGCATTTCGCTCAACGCTGATGTTAATCTTCTCGGGGTCCGTAGCACCGTGCGCTAACGGCTGCACTCACATCACTCACTCACATACGGGTTTGCTTACGTACTCTACACTTAAAACAAAAAACAATAATCTCAACAACAGCGCAGCTGGCTAGCTCGCGAGCAGCAATCACCCTACTCAACACGTAGCTCACGGAATGTAGTTGCGTCGGCTCGTACAACTGTTGGTGCTGCTGCTATTGTAACTGCTGATGCTGATGCTGCTGCTGCAGCTCTTTGAAATCGCAGCCAGGCAGAAGTGTGGCTTGGTGGAGGCACGCAGCGGCACAAGTTGCGCTTTGGAAGCGGCGCTTTATGCTGCTCGCTCAGTGACGCCACCCCGCGCGTCACCACCAAACGCGGCTCATTTCCGAACGTTTCAACATTTTTTTTCTCGCTCATGAATCAAATGCAGCGGCCAATGCCAGAGAGAATGCTCGTGCAGAGGCGTTTGGGATGCGGCCGTATGGTGATATGGAGAAGGAGCCCTTATCCCCGGGGCTGGTGGGGGATGAGCGACCCCTCCCCACGATCGCTGTAGCCTACCGCCGCCCACTGATGCACACTCAGGCCCCCAACATCGCACCTCCCTTCTAACATCGCAAAGGGAAAAACATATTGGTACAATATTTAACACCCCGTGTAATGCAGTGATAGTAAAATAGATTTTTTTTTATAGATAGATGTTTACTTTTACAGCGGTGACTAGCGTGGTGACTAGCGTTGCCGCCTCACAGCAAGAATTTCCCAGGTTCAATTCTCGGCTCGGGTGCCTTTCTGTGTTGAGTTTGCACGTTCTCCCCGTGTCCGCGTGGGTTTTCGCCGGGCAGTCCAAAGACATGCTGCTGCATAGATTACTTGGCCTGCTGACTAAATTGCCCATGGTGTACTGTGATGGACTGGCGTCCCATCATGGGTTTAGCCCTCTTAATTTGTTATATCGCGCCCGTGGAAACAATGTCACACTACAGGGTTGTCCCTATCGGATCGTTTATGTTCAGAGACTACAAAGACAAAGACACCCCGTATAGCCTTAACAGACTGTAGGGGCAAGTGCCGTTAGCGAGCACCTATGAAGGTCAACACGGCACACTAGGGGGTGGGTGACCAGCACCACGCCCGGCCGCCTTTGTCTCC
>JAZEWU010000002.1:10270641-10290841 GCA_036362915.1 Geotria australis | reverse complement strand
TGTGACCCTCGGGTGAAAGGCGCTATATAAATGCTATCATTATTATTATTAAAGTGCGATCTCCACCTGTGCGCTGTCTCAGCACTAAGTGCGATTGCCCAAAGCATTGCTTGTCATAAAGCAGTGTTAATGACCCATACCCCATTTCTTATTTTGTGCTTGCAGAGCGCTGTCCACACAATTCTGTAATCTTTTATGCACTCTTTTTTTTTCTTAAATTTCAGTTTTTGGTTGTGACGCACAGATATCTCTGATAGATCTTATGCAGCCTTATCTTTTTCTCTACCTGTGACTGATCAGTCTAATGAAACGTGTTTACCGGAAGATTACATCTCTCCATATTTGGTTTCCCTCGATATCCATGTCATATGTTCAGCTTCTTTAGAAGCACGAGCATTTAAACGCTACATGAATCCAATGTGTATTTTACAGCATGTCTAAGAACAGAACCACGCGGTATAAATACCGGGATACATTCAGTTGTATATGTGTTCCTAAGTTAGGTTAGCATTTTGTCTTACATGAGAAGCGCACAAAGCTGGGCATTCCAAAAATACATTTTTTTTTCAATAACCAATTTACTGATGTAGGTTTTCACGGCTTGGTGTATGAGAATGTATTTTTCTAACTGCTCTTTGGGGACAGCCATGTCCAGTGTTCCTGCTGTCTCCTTCACGACGTTTCGTCTCCCACGCTGAAGGCATATTCAAGCGTTTTCTGATTTCATCTGAGCGTGTTGTGCTATATACAGTATACATCTGGAGTGCGCTGAGAATGTGCCATCTGGTTGTTGTGATGTCAAAAGCAGTCCATTGCTTTCAAAGATCACAGGAATGCGGTCGATAAACAAAGAGCTTGCATCGATCCTCTCCTCACTTATCTCATTCCGGACCCCACTGAAGCCAGAGGGCATGTGCTGATTGACAGGTCTTTCCCAAATAATTAGGTCCGTTTTAAAAGGTTCTGTAGATCTATAGAATTCCAACAGCTTGGCGATCTTTGGGTGAAAGGTGATTTAAAAATTTACGTTATTGTTAATATTAATGCTGTAGTAAAAAATGTCCATTTGTTAAGCGTCTTTACAATTAATAACTCACGTCTACGCTGACACGTATTTTACATGCAAATAACGATCTTCCGTTTAACCTTACAGGCTGCTAGGGCAGGTGCCGTGAGCGAGTTTTGTTATTGACCCCAGCCCCCCAAATGTGTTTTTCTGCCAAAGCCCGTAAAGAACTTGCAAGCTCACTGGGCATTTTTCTGCTGTAATCTTCTTCTTAGCGATTCTTCGAAGCAGCGCGATGGTCAAATTACAGTTTCCCATTTTCTTACACAGCCCCTTGCATTTTCATTGAACTCCGCAAGGTCTTTTGAGCTGCAGAGGTTCGGTAGTAGAGCACAGACAAGGCAGTGTTCCATAGTATGGTCTGCTTCTCCACATTCGCAGGTGGTTGGGCCGGTCTTGTAGCCCCATCTGACCAAAGCATCTTTTGATCGTCCCGTTCTAGTTCTCAGGCGGTTGAGTGTCTTCCACTGAATCCATGGTGCATCTGCTGTAATAATATGCACGCATTACAAATATATATTATTTTATATAATAAGCCCCGTGATGGACTGGCGTCCCATAAAGGGTATAGCCCTGCCTTGCGCCCTGTGTCTGCCAGGATAGGCTCCGGCTCACCGCGACCCTGTACAGGATTAAGCGGTTTCTGACAATGGGTGGATGGACATATATAATACAATATATATTCAAATCTGGCATGTCTTGCACCCCCTGCAAGGGCATCTGATACTCCCAGGGAGTGCGTGCAGCCTATGTTAAGAACCACTGCTCTAAACGCACTGCTCTGAACGAGTTTTGAATGAAGACGTCTTCTATTGACATGACGGGGGTCAAGGTAGAAGCGTTCACGTCGCGATCCCTGTCAGGTAGTACTTGGTATTGCCTGCGAATTCTACCAAACACTTCGAGGCCGAGCTGAAAGACAACGATGTCCAGAGGCTGACCATCGTGCTTCGAAGAATCGCAAAGAAGAAGATTGACATGACGCCAATGGCACAATCTGGACTTTTTTTACGTTTGGTGTTAGTTTATAGATTTGTGTTTTTCCACAAGTAAACGCCATTGGGCGATATATTGTCACTTTCGTTGAGAACCCGGTTATACAATAGACACCTGGTTACAGCAAAACAATCATCAAAAGAAAAACAAACACATCCAAAATAACTGTACAAGGTCAAGTCCCAAATTACAAGGGCGTACATCAACATGGTACTACCAGCACAAACCACACAAGGCAAAACAAAACAATTTAGAAGTTAAAGTTTGCAAAGCAGCTGCATGCACACTTGAAGGAAAATCAGAGGTCCAAAAGTAGGACAAGGACAGTTTAAGTTTTGATCACGCACATTTTCGCTCAGCTAGTCCAGAGGTTAGAGGCCGCTACATGGAAGGAATGTAACCCAAGTGTGGGTCTGACGTAGTGCGGGACATGGAGGAGCGTATACGAATAAAGAAATTCACCTGGCAATTTAAATGATCCAGAAGATACGTAATAACAATAAATACAATTTATAATGTACACATTAATTCAATTTCGAAGGTAATAATTTGAATAGAGAACGACACAGAGGAGCGAGGAAATCACAGAGGTGGGGGAAGTCAAAATACGCATTTAGTCGGCGCCCATCCACCAGACACTGCGTCCTATCTATGATGATGTTATGATCCAATTAATTTATTGGTGTTTTTTAGTTGTGGGGGGAAACCATAGAACCCGGAGGAAACCCATGGATAACAGGGGGAGAGCACACAAACTCCACACAGAAAGGCGCCCGAGGCGGGGATCAACCGCTTTGGGGAGGACTTTGTGTGTGTGTAAGGCGGAGATGTTACCACTACAATGCCGTTCCTTGCGTAGATCAAGGATGGGGCTGATTAGAGTGTAAATACAATTTACAGTAGTGGGCTTTGCAGGGGGCATCAAAGGAGTGAGGCGTCGTGCAATGGAACAAAGTGTTTTTTTTTAGCTCTGAGCCTACACAAATGCTGTAAATTACATCACAATAGTCGATTTGTGTATAAAGACCAGCAAATTATGGTACTGTATTGGCTTCTGTACAAAGCCTATTAAGCAGCATTGTTCCATTAAAAAAAACATCGAATTGCTTTGATCCTAATCCACCTCCGATAATTGCTGCGTTTTCCAAAACGTTTGAAGAAAATATTTTTTGTTTGATTTCTTGAACTTTAAATTGTTGAATTTGCTATTGGGCGACGTTGAATGAAGAGTAGGCCAAACGCCCTTTGAGGTGGGCTCCCTGGAGTCTAACGCTCACTGCATTGTATTTATTTAGCGTATTCCGATTCTGCGTCCAGTTCCATCAAACCTAAGCCATTGTTCATCACCAGTGGTGAGACCATGAAGGCCACCAGAGAGCATCGTTAAGGGGCACGAGTCAACAAAATGCGAACTCCCTCTATTAGCGGTGCCTTCTACAAAAAAAACAAAGATCCCCCGTAGAGCCTTAACAGACTATAGTGGGGTCAAGTGCTGCTAGCTAGCACCTCTGAAGGCCAGCACTGCACACGACAGCTGGCTATCTTCTCCGTCAGCAGTGGCACGAGCGAGTAAATGCGGACGCCGCACTTTTCCCAGAGCACGTAAATTTCATCGTGGAGCGGGCACGCGGAAGCCGGGTCGAGGGGGCTTGTGCTGACAACAGGCGTCCACTTTTTGAAATTTAGAGCCGTTTGTAAATTGTGCCGGCGGTGTGGCTTACAATACTGGCCGCTCTTTCATCACTGGAGACCCCCTCCCACCGTTGTGACCGTCGTGCGACGCGGCGCAGCCGGGGGGGCTGCCTGCACGATGAGACGCAGCAGGGGAGCGGGGCACCTCTCGGCGCCGCTCGTTCACGGGTGGTTTTTCTGCTCTTAGAAGGCTCCCCATTGTCGTGCAGAGATTGTTGCGGTTTTACGACCTTTCTTGCTTCTTGCTTTTCTCTCTCGCCTTTCAGCCTGAATGACTCTGAATTGAGCACACGTACAAAATAAGAATTGTCCTCTTTCTTGAGAATATAGATTGCAATTGTCATTTTCGCCACAATTAGTTATTTCAGTGCACTTGGTGTTTGTAATGTCATGACGAGATGTGTAGGCGAACACGACAATCAGCGGTGTGCCGGCAGCCCATCATAGAGAATGGCCTCCTGGTAAAGATGTCATAGCACTACAGTACTTCTGAGGTCCTTTAACATGTGTCTTATCTACATGTTGAGTAGTTGTACTTCTATACAGGTGGTCGTAATGCGACGACCAACTGTATAGCATGGCTTGGGGAGGCCTTCACCACGTGATGGATACCTTATGCTGCTGATGATGCTATTGATTACAATGATGAAAATCTGATGACATCACACAAGATAAATTCCTATCCCTTGACATGTTCATATACCCCAAGGGGGAGCTCAGGCCTGTAGGGTTTGATCTCAGGATCTCAAAGGTGTTAACTCAGTATATTCTGACGTGCGCTGCAGTCTCCCGAGAGACACCCAGCCACAGGGCTTAATTTATCATGGAATATTTTCCCCAAAACCCTCAACTCCACAACCGTCCAGCCCCCCAACCCCTGAAACCTCGGGCCCAATTCCGATCCTTTAACGATGGCATCCGGGGAAAATGGGCAAATGTTGGTGGGGTTCAGCCCCAGGCAGCCCCAGATGAAATTAGGCTCTGCATGGCGACGTCGACCCAAGGCTGCATAAAGACGCCTGTCTGTACTTCACGTGATACATGGCACCAATGGCGGTTGCCCCGGGCGCAAAAATCTTAGGGGGCGCAAAATGTCAAAATAATAAATAAAGCAGCAATAATAAATTAAAAATAGCGGTAAAAAATTAATGATACAAATTTTTCAGAGATCTG
Organism: Geotria australis; assembly: GCA_036362915.1. Classification (NCBI taxonomy): domain Eukaryota; kingdom Metazoa; phylum Chordata; class Hyperoartia; order Petromyzontiformes; family Geotriidae; genus Geotria; species Geotria australis. The sequence goes on along the minus strand of JAZEWU010000002.1, from coordinate 10,285,914 downwards.
CAATGAGCCAAGAAAGACTGAGTAACCTAGCAATACTGTAAATTGAGAGAGATTTCAATGTAGATTTCAATACTGTTATTGAACAATTTGCATAAATTAAAACCGGCCCATTTTTAATACATTTGAGTATAGGTAGTAGCATTCAATGCATTTTCCTTTAATTACATCAGTATTTTCTTAAAATACAATATATGTGTTTGGGGGGTAAGGGGTTGAATATTGGACTGGTGGAAGGGACTTAGGGAGTGCTAACGGTCCACGGGTTAGGGGGCGCAATTACTTGCCTTGCCCCGGGCGCTGGCAACCCACGCTATGCCACTGCATGGCACCCGTGTGTATTCTCATTCCAAAATAATCTAAGCTCGGATTGATTGCCTGGCAATAGGAAACAAACAACACATTACATTTGTGCTATCTGTAACATCTCACGAGATGGAGAAACCTCCGTTCAGAAGTCTCACAGTGAGCAGTGCATCACCCTGTGTGAGAGAGCAGGCCCCAGAAGATGATATCGTAGAACTGCTTCCGAAGACCCTATTGGCTAATAAAGTGTCCAGCATCAGTTCACTATACTTCAGAATCTAGTTTTACTCTAGGTGACTTAAATCCTGATTTAAACCGAGGATCTCAACATTGATGGCTTGCTTCTTTTGAATGCCACTTACCCACCTCATTACAGCACAGTGTTAGCCTTTGTGGTGTTGATGGGTACGGTACTGCTAGGTTCACCTGGTAAAGGCAGGTCTGTGATGAATAATCACCATTCATTTTTAAAATATATTGTTTGCTTTGGTTAGGTGAAATGCTTGTCGTACCGCAGAAATCCCGCATCCAGCGCTTGCTCAGGGAGTAAAGCTTCCGCGTAGAGCGATACCACCTGAAAACACATCAGAGAACGATGGAAATATTTTTTGACACTTATTGGTGATAATTGAGAAAAGCTCGTGAAATTCCGCAGCGCCGGAGTTCCGCAGACAAAACGGACTGTCCCCTCTGCTGGGATGGTGCTGCAGGTGCATTTCGTCTCGTGTGCCTGTCAAACCTTTGACATATTCCACAAATACACCGTATTTTCTATGACAATGATTACCTTTAAAATTACACCGGCACGTGTTACTCGGATAATGCTTTAGATATGTTGACCGCGAGGTCGCCTAATTTCAGCAACTCTCCCCTGCAAGAAACGCTCATCCGTCCAGGTCGCACCACTGCCCAGGATACCTGACCCCCCTCAATTGCAGGGGTCCGTGGTCAATCAACCAGAGGGACGAGTCATAGCACGGGAGTATTTGTCGCACGAGAAATTGCCCCATGAGGTCGCATTAATTACGCCTTATTGATGCACCCGCAGCCACGTATCATGTGTGTATACAAGCACAGGGATTATCGATAGAGCGGCATGTAATTACAGGGCAATTACACCGAGTTTAATTGATCCATATTTTTACAAGGATGTTTTTGCGTCGGGAGGGAGGGGCGGGGGAGTTTTTGTGCAACGGTTAGGATCTGGTCAGCGTCACCTAAGCTCAGAGTCCATCAAACGCTACCGTGATTTTTTGATGGTAAGTCGAAACGCTTTAACGTGGTTTTAAAACTGAGTTGTTGTTGTTGTTGAACGTTTCCGTGCAATATTTATTCCTGTAAGGGCTCCCAATCGGGTCCTGAGTCAATTCCAAGCTCACCTTCACTCTCTTCATTATTCCCTGTGGACTCGCCCCTGCCCTACCTCTCCTCTGGCTCATGTCACTCTATCTATGTCCTCGTTACATTTTCCTCTGCTCCAGCGAAACACGTCAACGCTCCCAGTTTTGCGCTGCTTCTCCACTGCTGCACCTGTGGCCCTGGATCAAAAATCTTCCTCGTCTGTGGCTGTCTTCTCTGGCAAGAGTGTGCAGTGTATGCAATGAATAATAATGATAATAGTGAAAATTCCACACCTGGTCACGCAAGGACACTGGAGAGAGAGGGGGGAGGGAGTCAACCACGCGGTTAGCCGGCACCAACTCGCCAGACACTGCTTCATTTATATTATGTTATCGGCCAATCAATTAATAAGTGGATTTGGGAGGAAACCGGGGAACCCGGAACACAAACTCCACATAGAAAGGCGCCCGTGGTGGGAATTAAACTACCTCGGGCAGTACTTTGTTTTGTGAGGCGCAGATGTTACTAGAGCAAGGACACCCTGCAGTCTATCTGCAGTCTTCTTTTTCACACAATGCACATACATTTATATCCTGCTGCATCTTGGGTAGCAGGGTGGTGCAGTGATAACAATTGTTCCTCACAGCAAGAAGAGCTTGTGTTCGATTCCAACTCGAGCACCTATCTGTTTGCATTTTTTGGTATTTTTGTCCCCCTGTTCTGCAAGAGTTTCATGTTGGGTGTCCGGTTGTCTCCCATAGTTGAATTAATGAATTAGGATGACGCTTAGCAACATCGCCCCCTACTGCGAGACACAGTAATGCCAAGCAAGTGCAATAAACCAATAAATAAATCCAAACTTTAATTCGTAAAACATTTATTTCAACAAACGATGTCGAGCAAAATCATAAAAATGTAAATATTGTAACAAGGTGTGGTAGCGTGGTGGCGCAGTGGTTTGCAAACAGAGATTATTAACTTGGCAACCTGATTTAAATTCCTAACCGTGACAAACGATATTGCCACCAGTCCTGGGCTCCTCGTGTACCAAACTGCACTGACCCAGCATTCAGCGATATGGTCCAACACTCTCATTGCCAGCATGGTGTGAGTAAAGCATTCGTCCAAAACGGGGATTGACAAAGGAATTTAAATTATTAATTGTTACTGTACCACAAGGTGTTAAACAACAGCAGCATGACTGTCAACTTGAAGCGATATTTACACATCATGTTTTGGAGGGCTGAAAAACGTTTTGTCTACGTGATAATCCAATCATCAACAACACGCGACACTTCCTCTCTGCGCACGTTTACACGTTTCGACGCGACTTTAGTATTTGAGGGACGGTCTCTGCATGAAAATAAAATGACAAAAAATCCGCCAGTGTCATGCAAATGTGGACTCCGAGAAACGTTACAGCTGAGTGCTTTGATTTTCTCTCTCAGCTACATTTGCGAGACAAACGGGCCGGGAGCTTCGAGCTAGCCAGTCGTTCGAGACGATAGCCTCGCGTGATCAGATTGTTTACCCCTTGGAGCATCGCGTGCCGAGGGCTGTCTGATGAACGGCTGTCTACACAGTTTATAACGCGGCAGCGGAACGTGACACCGTCAAACTTGGGACCCCGTCTCTCGCTCTCTCTCGCTGTTGCCTTTGTGTTTACGCTAAACTTGCATTTCAGTCACACCGCCTCCCATTTGAAAGAACAAAGGCGGCCTAAATGGGATTGCATATTAAGAATAAATTAAGGCTAATCTGCTTTGATTTGCGGATATTTTGTTGTGTTTGTTTGCAATTGATGATATGCACCGCGACTAATGAGAATTGCCCAGCCGTGGAGGGAGGCGGTGCCGCTGAGAGCGAAGCTTTCTTCCTCTCCACGTGCTTCGCTGTCGATTGTCGCGAATACTAATCGGGCGTTTGTTTGGTGAGGGCCTTTGTTTGGCACGATGTGGCCATACCTTACTACGATCTATCGTACGATATAATGAGCCACGATCGTTAGTCCACCTTACAGCACATCGTTCCATCACGATTATCGTTTTCAAATGTTACCTTTCGTCAATATATTTTACCTTCTGACAAAATAATTATTTAAAAAAATAGTCAGCTCAATAGTTAACGTTGTAATTAAATAGCTATTATCCATTGAAATAATTCTTCCCCCCCCCGACATTTGCAGAGGAATTAATTGTATGATAGTTATTCGACGTCGTGATGTTATGATAAATCGGCCTGTTGATGTGGCTGAGGATCGATTCTTAATGACGGAACTAAAAACTGGCTCTACCTATCAATGTAGGTCTTCACGGCGTGACGAATGAGAATTGCTCTTAAGAGCTGCTCTTTCAGGATCACTGCGTCGAGCGTTACTCCTCTCTCCTTCGTGACGTTTCGCCTCGTCGTGAAGGAGAGAAGCTATCCCGAAAGAGCAGCTCTTGAGAGCGATTTCCCTACCTATTAAAATGCACTCAACTGTGTGAAAAACAATTTAGAAAACAGACATCGTTGTCTCCAAACAACCGCATGGCTAGGGTTCATTATCAATCTCCATCACCAGCCACGATCAATCCACTGCTGGACGAAGTCCTCCCCCGAGCCATCGCCACCTCTCCCAGTCCTGCAAATGCAGCAATCCATCAATCCCCCAAGCACCCGCAGGTGGAAAGGTCTCAGTGCTCATTTTTCAGGGTGGATGACTTCTGGGGCCTGTTAGTATCCATCCATCCATCCATTTTCAGAAACCGCTTAATCCTATACAGGGTCGCGGTGGGCCTGTTAGTATTTATGTAATAATGCGACTGAGGACAGATGTGGACTTGAGGTCTGTGTGCCCACTCTGAATGAATACTATCAGCATTTGCTTGCAGTCTGTCTGCACACTACCAACAATCTCAAGCAGTTGAAACAAATGTTGACCTTTTTTTCCGATAAAGCCTACAACATTTAAAATGAATTACGGGAACGATTTTAGAGTGAAGTACACTATACATATATTATTGTGGTCAGAACTTTCTATTTCATTTAGGTTTAGGTGCAGACATTGTTGCATTGTGTCAGAATAGATCGAATTTATTCTGATGGGATTATATCTGATTTCGATACGCTAGATGATTTTTCTTTCATAGTTTTGGAAAATACTCTAATTCAAGGGTAATTCATTTAGAATGGGTATGAATCATTCTGTGCAATTCAATTGAGCAATCCCGATCAAAAAGAGAGCGTGCCTTTAATCAACAAACAATAGAAAAAACATGCGTCTAACATTCACATATACTCCATATGAATCATGCCGCGCATTGATCTGACACGTGATGGTGTTTGCTTAATTCCACTCAGGCAAGCGCAACCAGAAAAAATGGTCGAATTAACATTTCCTTCAGTGACTTTCCGCAGTAGAGCTTTTGAACACGCCTGCACGGGATCACACGAGACACATCCAATCACCTGCATTTTATCAGCTTGTGGGTCCATGCCAAGGCTTTCAGGGCGACGGATTCTGAGGGTCCCAAACAACAATGGCGCGAGAATCAACGTCAGCTGCTCTGCACAATACAAGATTAAAACGCACGCGACTTGAAGCGACGAGTGGCTTTGTGTCAGGGACGTGAGCGGGGAGAATTTGTTTTCGTCAAAAAATTAGGCACATTGCCTGTCTCACCGTAGCAGGATGGAAGGCAGGGAGAAGCAACCTCTGAGCGATGCCCTACCAACAATAAAACAAAGATAAAAAACAAATATTCAGAGGTCCATCAATTTTAAAACCGAAAATGCAACAGCGTTATTTTACATTACCGCTAACCACCATGACAATCTCCAACACTATGATCACCACCACCGACAAAGATCTCCTTATAGCCTTAAGTGACTGTTGGGGCAAGTTGCTGTCAGCGAGCGGAAATCGAACTCGGGCCGCCGACTGCTACACCAGCATCACTACAACCAACGCAGCCACCACTCGCACCACCACCACATCATCGCCACATCTCCCCCCTCCTCCCACCAACCTCCAGCGCCGCTGCACAACATCCTCAATCGGAATGCTGAGCGTGCGCGCACGGCCGCGTTCGTTCATCCTGCACGATCGACCGCTCTTTAATTTCATTCATACGCGAGCAGGCGGAGAGGTGGGTGGGTGGGGAGGATGGCGGGCCAGGGTGGTGGGGACGGTGGGTGGAGAATCTGGCCGCAGGGCAAGTGTGGTGTGTGTCTTGCATTACTCGATGTCGAACCGCCCGCGACGACACAGGGCGTGGAGAATATTCGTGCTTATTATTACTATAATAATAACAACTATAGATTTTAATTACACCGTCAAAGATTGGAAAGCGTCCAAGAGGAGGTCCTCCTAAATTCCTAAAAGATGGAGTGATGTATTTAGTTCGGGTGCTGGTGGTAGGTGGGCCAGTATGTCGCAGGATCGTGAGAGGTGGCGGCAGATTTGGGGAGGCCTTCATCCAGCAATGGATTGAGCGTGGTTGATGATAACGAGGATATATTTCATTCACGTCGTAATCTTTGCTTGGTTAGCATAACCAGGTTTACGGGTGCAGGACTCAAGTAATTAGAACTAAACAATACCAAATTGCAACCCTCTGACAAAACACATTCTCCCCGGGTTTGTGTCGCTCATAGGTGCTGCTTGATGCGACGTAGGAGTAGAAACCAGGCCTGGTGGAGATTAAACTCGCCAGTGATGACAGTCATGGCCAGGAATTCAACTCACGTCTCCAGGTTAACGGCACAGTGTGCTAATCAATACGCCACCACTCTGTTAGCATAGTAGGATAACGGCTTTGACTTTGAGGGTGACCCATGAACGAGAAAATACTCATAGATGTGAATATATGAGCATATATACATATTGATATCAGTTTGTCAATGCGTTTGATCTTCCATTGCACTTTTACAAGCCATGCTGCTGTACGTTCGTCTTCCGTAATGGGATAGCAATAACATAAGTACACAAAATATATTTACATATTTTAATAGTGTCTCTCTTAGTAATAATTTACCCAATGGAAAACCTACATCAGTACAAAAGCAAATCACGTACATCCCGCTTCCTTTGGCAGCCACACAGTGTGTGTTTAGTTCTTCCCTTTCTTCCAATCTGAACATATAGTTCTTAGAAACAATACTCTTGAAACTTGTGTCCCTTCTTTCGCACAGCCGCGCGATATTTGATCGCTGACAAAGCTCCGAATACACGTAGATAGATAGATATTTACTGATGCAGGTTTTCACGGCTCGATTCACGATGGTTGCTTTTCAAAACTGTTCTTTCGGGATAGCCGTGTCGAGCGATCCCTCTCTCGCCTTCGCCTGAGGATGCCTCCAACGTGGGAGGCGAAACGTTGCGAAGGAGAGAGGAAGCACGCTCGACACGGCTATCCCGAAATTACAGCTTTGAAATAAATCATCATGTATCGAGCCGTGAAAACCTACATCAGCACCGTTAACATTTGTTTAATATTCAAGAATCCATAAGCAGGTAGCCGCACGTTGAAATTACATGAACTTGGCATCTGTGGGAATGCTGCGGTGGCGCCAATGCAGTGGGGTCTCTATGCTCCACGTTGTGTGGCGACACCCTGAACGTGATTTGCAGAAGACCCGCCCGAGTGAGAATGAACAGCAACGGTTTAATTATGGCCTATTAACTGCACGGGACAGCGACAATGTAGTGTGCACTCTAATACGAAACAGCTGCCAGCGCCGCTTGTAAAGTTTGCAGCGGCGTGAAGAGCTGGAATTGCATGCTGGGGTTTACACTTCCCCACTCGATGGGTTTAACAGCGGGGGGTTGGTTGTTTGTGTGTTTCGCCGTGAGCTTGGCGACCGGAGTTCGATTCCTGACCACAGCTAACAAACACTGCTGGGTGATTGATGTCTGTACTGGATCTGGGCGCCTGCTTCATTGACAACCTGCACTGACCAACATGGGGAAGTACGATGTGAAAATCAAGCCTATAACCGGCACGCTGTGGGGAAGTCTTCGTCTCTTAGTGGACTGACAAAGCAATTCGATTGAAGGCGCATGCAAGCTCAAATCGAGGCCGAGCTGAAAGACAACAATGTCCAGAAGCTGACCATCGTGCTTCGAAGAATCGCAAAGAAGAAGCTCAAATCACCTTTGTCGTGCTGCGTGGCTCAGCGATGGAGCATGCATCTTGAAATCCACACTTTCTGAGTTCCAGGGGTTGACTCATCTATGTATCCATCCAGGGTCGATAACATGAGTAGCACCTTATGGAGAAGTCAGCCGTAGTTGTCTTGTGACAAAACTTGGCACTGCCATATGAATGAGTGTTTTTGATGTTGTTGTTGTGGAAAGAACCCGGAGGAAACCCACGCAGAACGGGGAGAACCGTACAAGCTCCACACAGAAACGTGCCCGAGACAGGAATCAAACTGCCTCGGGCAGGACTTTCTGTGAGGCACCTATGTTACCGCTGCATAGACACCCTGCCATTTATACGGCGGAGGAAATTATAGTGTGGAAAGTTTCAGCGCATTATCGTTTTGTCGCTTTAAACTTATGGATGGTCTTACCCAAACTTTCTTGAAACCACCCTCGAGTGCTATTATGCGGGATTACCGCGGCCTTCGGGCACCTTAGCCGTGCCCAGGGTGTCACTCGCTCACTCTCTCACGCCAGGAGAAGGTGACGCACTGGGGTTGCGATTGCTCAAATGACTGAGGTGCTGGGCGGCATTTTAAAGGAGACCTTTATAACCGTAGATGTATCGCATCTCATTTCAAAATGCCAGAGCTCCGTTGCATGCGTGATGCACGGTTGAGCAGCGAGACAGATAGTTTGTCCAGCGCGTGATATAGCGCATGCGAAACGATCTCGGCACTGAACGGGGTGGTGTTCGGGAGAATTACTGGCCCAGAAAACGTCAGAAAATTCTCACGGATCATTTGTTTCAGTTGCCCTTTGGTCTCTCGCGATGCCGTCACGGCCTGCCCATGCATTTGCAGCCTACAGCGCTGATGACGACTGATGTGAAAACGAGAATTGCTCTCCAAAGCTGTTCTTTCGGCATGACCGTGTCGAGCGTTCCCTTTGGAATGCAAATCTTATCCCACGCATCGATCCGTGAAAACCTACATCGGTACATTGATGTGAAAATTATTTTAGATACAAGCGCCTTTTGGATATGTATTGGCGGCAGCCTGACAATGTTGTGGGAAGGGGGGTTAGGGGAGTGGGGCTGGGCATCTAGAGGGGGCTTTGACCCCCCATCTCCCTCCACTGTAATTTTATATTCAAAAATATTGGTGCGATATTAAGCATAGGTGGTAGTTTTGCTTCCAGCGTTTCCTCTTCTACACTGGGCATGTGGCTCATTGGTACAGCGAGCAGCTCAGAATTTCAGGGTTATGAGTTCAAATTCCTAATGGGGGTTGCCAACTCCCGCAATCTCTCTGGGATCGATCAAATGAGTACTTCTTTGTGCGGAAGTGCACAGTGGTTGTCCTATTCATAGACTCACCCCTGCTACAGCAAAGTGGAACTTCCACTGCCTTGCTCAGGGCTGTAAAAAGGAGATGAGCACTGGCCCCGAAATCACGTTGACCTTGAATTGCCTCACTCACACAGGGAGTGAGAGCTAGAGCATAATGTATGATTGACAAGAGCAGATCGTATCGCCATTCATTCTGCTCAGCGTTTGAGATATGTTTAAAGCACTATTAGCATTGACTGTCACTCTCGCTCCCTGAGTTTTCCGTAAGCGCCCCCTCCCACCACCACCACACCTTTTAAAATAAGGTCACGGACAGGGTTGATGTGTGGTCTTGCGTTGTTCGCAACGAGAACCAGAGCGTGCAAGGGCATGCTACATATCGTCTCGATTATTTGGGTCGAAGGGTGACAGTGGAAACAGCTGCGCCTCACAGAAATAGTCCTGCCCGAGGCGGTTTGATGAGAATGGTGGCCAATTGTCAGAATGAGATCAGTTCCTGTGCAGGAGCAAGATGGATTGTGACATCCCGTGACCACAAGGGATGGCCACAGTGTGGGATGGCCTTCATCCAGCAGTGGATGATACTAGCTGCTGCTGCTGATGATGATGAAGGTGATTTTGAGAATTGCTCTTAAGAGCTGCTTTTTCAGGATATCCACGTCGAACGTTCGTTCCTCCTCTTTCCTTCGTGACGTTTCGCCTCCCACGTTAGAGGCATTATCTTGAGAGCAATTCTCATACATCTAGACGTGAATACGTACATCAATAAGAAGGTGATGTTGACAAACATCCATATTTGCCAGTTCCAAATCATGATATAATGTACCTTGGGTCCACTTGGCTGGAGTGCCTCTTCACAAACAACACAGTTTTATCCTAATTTAGCATTACTAGAGAAACATCACCTCAGCCACATCTCTCACCATTGCCCTTTGACCCCTCATCCCCTGACCCGAAGCAGAGACAGTTAACCCCCCAAATTATAAAATAGTGCCACCCCGCCTCCCCCTCCATGTAGTAACAGTAACAGCGCAACATTGACAAACTGTGAGTCTATGCACTGATGTAGGTTTTTACGGCTCGATGCATACGACTTGCTTTCCAAAGATGCTCTATTTTCCGCAATTCTGTCTCGAATGCACATCGCCGCAATCCCTCTGCCGGCATGCGCACCTACACGTGGGTTCCCCCCGTCACACCGCGTTTAAAACATGCCGCTCGGCCACCCATCGACACCCCAGCACTCACACGTGAACCCCCGTGGCACTCAACCTCCCACTCCCTACCACGTGCCCCCTCCTCCCTCTATACCACGCAGGCTGGAGACCCCAGCAAGCCAAACTCCGGAGCGGCTGAGCCGTTTGAAATTGCAAGCTCGTCATTGATTATTAACACTCGATGAAGCCAGGGGAAAATATTGGGGGCTTGTGCCACTCTTGCCTCCTCATATGCGTGGGTAAACTTCGGGCGCCGTTATTTCCATCCATCCATTTTCTAAACCGCTTGTCCTGGTGAGGGTCGCGGTGGCAGCAGTCCAAGGTGAGGGGACCAGACATCCCTTTCCTCACTGTTATTTCTTTAGGCTCAAATCCACACCGGCCTTCCATTAAGAGATTGTACAATTAACTCGGCTAAGGTAATTGCTCTCCATAACCGTTCTTTTGTGATAGCCGTGTCGAGTGTTCCTCCTCTCTCCTTTGTGACGTTTCGCTTCCTACGTTGGAGGCATCATTCAGAAGCGCCTGATGATACTTCCAACGTGGGAGGCAAAACGTCGCGTATGAGAGAGAGGGACCGCTTGACACGGCTATCCCGAAAGAACAGCTTTGTAAAGCGATTCTTAAACTATGATTCTACTTTTTCACAATTGCCCATAATGTTTCATACATTATGCAGGTGCACACGGGAGGTGATCAATATGTTTCTGGAACTGATCAATAGATGAGTGCCTGCGAGATATTATCAATGTGATTTCCGCCTCGCACCAGTCACATTCAATCCCTCCTGGCTTGACCTACATCATTTGAAGATCAATCCGTAGATTTCTCATTAACAGCCCTTCTAAAGTCATTTCGTTGATTAGTTACTGAAGAAGCACGTGGAGCGAAACGTCAGACATGACGAAAATCGCGGTACGACCCGGAAACACATCAGAGTGATTTTTTTATAAGTGTCATTAGTTCGTACGTTTGTTGTATCGTAGCAATCCCGCTTCCAGAGCTTGCAAGCTCACTGGATATGTTCTGTTGTGATAGTAAACATCTATCTATCTTTCCATGCTTGTTTGCACATTCTTCACGTTCCGCAGTATGAGCCTGAGAAACGTGATAGCATATCAATTAAATAGCTTTGTCCTTATCACCATGAGCTGTCCTCATTATGCCAATTAGCAACCCATTTTGTATCAACAAAGGGATTGGAGGTGAGCGATACGATTTTTTAACTTTTAACATTTACCCAGGAAAGCGTCGCTGAGTCGTACAGACTTTGACAATTCTTTTGACAAGCGCGTGTTACACATTAGAGCGACACCGTGAGAATGTATCACTCTTTAACGTGCCGTCGGATTTTGACTGCTCTGGTTTTTATTTTTTCAAGGCGTTCGCTTTTCACTTTACAAGAACGTGGGGGGGGGGCCACTATAGGCTGTTGGGAATCAGCACCTTCTGATCTCTGTGGTGTCGGTGTCAGGTACACTCATGGGGTGACTGCGTTTGGTTTGGAAACAAACGCACGTGTCGATTCTGACTCAGCGACCCCTCCGACCTCGCCTTGTCAAGTCGTAGCTCCATCTCCTCCGCCAGCGTGAGCTCCATCCTGGGAAAGGCGCCGGAGATGTGAAAATGACCTCTCAAGGGTTAGCCCATCCGTGACATATCTGACCTCGTCAGTTATATCGCTGTTGTTATTGTTCTTGTGGGAGACTTGCATTGCACCGCATGTGGTTAGTCGACGGAGTGATGGTTTGTGGATCGAGTTTGCGGAGGCTCACCAGACCCAAAGATCGCAGGTTTGATTCGATTCCCTTGGCACGACACTTGACACGATGGTCCAAGTGATCTGACGCAGGAATCTCAAAACGCCCGAGGATGCCTCCAACTCGGGAGGCCAAACGTCGCGAGGGAGAGAGGAGGAGCGCTCGACACGGCTATTCCGAGAGAACAGCTTTGGAAAAGCAATTCTCGATGGTCTAAGTTTCAAAAATCTCCTCGCATCTGTCTACCCAGAACTATAAACCATTAGTTATTCTATTGATAGGTCACGTGCGGTGCGGTCAAATGTGGGTACTTCAACCTCTGGCAGAACGGCTTGATCATCATCGAAGAGTAGGAGTAATTCCCTCTATAGCAGCCATTCTCAACCGGTTGGTCATCAGTGGGCCGCGAGCGCCACCTAGTAGTCCGTGGAGAACAGACTCAAGTGGGCCACGTGGGCCGCAAGGTGCAAAATGTTGAGAACCCCTGCTAGAAAGGCAGTGGCATGACAAAGATATTTTAGTGCCGCACCTTTTGTTGAGGCGTTTAAAGTCTAACGCGCAGTGTTCTGCTGAGAAGCGGCGTGGATTGCATTTTGTTTTAAAATCATGGCGATAGCACAGGAGCATACATATAATTCCAAGCAACTAGCAAGTGAAAACACTAATACAAGTACAGCAATAATAATGTGTTTCCGTAACTGAGCAAGGTTAGAGGAAACAGTGGGAGCGAGTACCAAAGTCGAGTGGTTCAAAGCATAAAGAAGAAAGAGAGACATTGGGGCCCGTAATATGGTGGCAGAACACAGTAATATTGATGAAAGGAATCGCTCAATCTGACAGATGAGAGCCTTTGACATTGGTGGAGTTATCAAGGCGTGAAGTTCTTTGGTACAGCGATCGAGATTTGTAGCTACAAACGAGTGAGGCAAGAAAGTGACGGAATGACGATGCGGGGGCTTCGAGAGGCAATGGGTGAGTGCAGGGGCGTAAACCCACCCTTCACTTTGTGGAGACAATGTTAGAGAACTCTACGCACATCGTCACGCATCACTGAAAAACTTCCGGTGGAGTTTGTAGCCTCCTCAACCCGGCACTCACCATCCACCTCTGTGTGAAGGCGCACGGCCAATGGAAAATATTCTTGAATTAAATACTACGGCCCAAGTGCCTTTCTGTGTTGAGTTTGCGTGTTCTCTCCTTGTCTGTGTGGGTTTTCGCCGGGCACTTTGGTATCAGAGGCGTTGCGTCCTATATTTTCCAATGTTATCGGCAAATTCATCAATTAGTTGGTTTTTTTTTTTATCTGTGGGAGGAAACTGGAGAACCCGGAGGAAACCCAAGCAGAACAGCGGGAGAACCCCCCAAACTCCACACAGAAAGGCGTCCAAGGCAAGAATCGAACCACCTCGGTTTTTTATTCCTGCGAGGCGCAGATGTTAACACTGCGCCACCCTGCCGTTAACAGCTAGCGCTTCACGTAGCGAGTGTTTAACAATCATCGGGCGCGTGCAGCGTGGAACGAGGTAATGTGTACAGTAATTAAATGGGGAGTACTGTGATTGGGAGCGTGGTGGAGTCTCGGGAACTCTCCAAGTCGACGTGGTAGTGTTGGTATTGGTTGATGTAACAGCTGTTGTTGACTTGTTAAGCATCTATGTGCATACCATCTGCAGTGCCGACGTTGCCAGCTGCAGTGATTGTTTTATGTGCCTTCGTTTCGTGGTTGTACGGATGTTTTTTTTACGAACTCGTGTTGCAGTTACGTTAAACAAGTGGCATTTTTGGGTGTCCCCCCCCCAACTAATCTATATTTATTTAGCACACATTGTATTTACATAGGTATCGCAGAACGTTTTACACGAAACGTTTTTGCACATATTATTGGCCGACACTTAGAATGTGTGTAAAATACAAAATGTTTTATTTTGGAGGTGGTGATGATGAAGTGGTACAAGAGTTAAATTTGTTAAATAAAAATATTAATTCAACGGTAACACCGGGGGTCAAGGTAGAAGCGTTCACGTCACGATCCCTGTCAAGTAATACTTGGTATTGCCTGCGAATTCTACCAAACACTTCGAAGCCGAGCTGAAAGACAACGATGTCCAGAAGCTGACCATCGTGCTTCGAAGAATCGCAAAGAAGAAGAAGTAACACCCACGTTCTAGATTATTCTATATACAGGATGCGGTATAAGTCACGTTACCGATAATAATTGAATAATATCGCCGCGACCCTCACCAGCACAAGCGGTTTAGAAAATGGATGGATGAATAATATTTATTAGTTATTACATAAATTGTTAAAAGTATCCTCCATCATGTTCAATACGCATGTTAAATCTTTGAACCACTGGACGACACAGTTCTGTGGTATTATTCAACGTCTCGAACTCTTCTTGCGAATCAAATAATTACTGTCGGGAAAGCGACGTATTCCGCACCGTGTATATACATTTGATTGCATGACCAGCATTGACACACTATTTTTTTATCACCGCGTTTACACGACAATACACGCTTGACGATCATTACCAAGGGTGTGATTTCAAATTGAAATTGACCTCCGTACATTTTTACTTTTGTTCAGCGGATGAATGTTGTTTAGCTTTCATAGTGTCCATCCATCCATCCATTTTCTAAACCGCTTGTCCTGGTGAGGGTCGCGGTGACAGCAGTCCAAGGAGAGTGGACCAGACATCCCTTTCCTCAGCAACAGACTCCAGCTCTTCCCGGGGGATTCCCAGCCGTTTTGCTTAGATTTGATTTTCGAAATGAAATGTGTTATTTGTCAAGGTTTAATTATTGCTCACCCGAGATTGCTTTTGCAACGAAAAACAACAACACCACAAGTTTATTTCTGCCACAACTGACCGCTCCGAAACCTGCCAAGTCAATTTTCTCCTTTGATTACTGGCCACAATTTTTCAATGCGACATGGGGAGGGTGAAAATGAAGTCATGAAAACGTGTGCCACGACTGAATTCGTGTCCAAAATTAAGATGTGTCCGTCGCAGTGCGAGTATCCGGAATGCGGTGAGCGAGCAGCTATCGATGCCTCGTCACAGGAAGCGATAGGCACGTTACCACGTGGGGCTTTGCAAAAGTGAAACTTCGTGAACATAATACGCAAGCCGACATAATGCACCTCTCTCGTTTGGCTTGAAATAATACA
>JAZEWU010000002.1:10255072-10270446 GCA_036362915.1 Geotria australis | reverse complement strand
GGTGAGCGAGCAGTTATCGATGCCTCGTCACAGGAAGCGATAGGCACGTTACCACGTGGGGCTTTGCAAAAGTGAAACTACGTGAACATAATACGCAAGCCGACATAATGCACCTCTCTCGTTTGGCTTGAAATAATAAAATTATTTTTACACATTCCATCAGCCACGCAACCTTTTGGGAGAGCGTTAAAATGAATTATATACTTTATAACAACTGATGTTTCCGTCATTGGCCCTTCTTCGTAGCACATAAAATGTAAAAAAGTGCTTTGAAAACAATGTTGAGTGTAGTTTGAGACGAAAGTGCCCTCTATTTCATTAAAATAACCGCAATGTTTTGTAAAACATGTCAGCTCTCGTGGTGAAGTGTTAGGTAGGACGATGAGGTAGCAACACTCAACACAATTCATGACTTGTTGCCTAAATAAAATCTAGAAATAAACTGAGTGTGAATTGCCTCTCTTGTGACTTGTGATGCCGAAAACTTGGAATTGTATGTTTTGACCCAACAAATATATGCCGTGAGTGAGTGAGTGTTTTTTTGTTGGCATGAAAGCAAAAGTTAGAAAACAACCAAATAATCTGCTTGCAGCAAAACGAAATTTACAAATAATGTTCTGCATGAATAAAATATTGGGCCTCAAAAATGATTAACCCTTCACATGTAGGAAATGTTGCAGGCAAATTGGGAACAAAATGATTTTGTATTGATTTTAAAATAAATATTCATAAGCGAAAATATGTATTCACATTAAGTAATCTTAATAATTTATCATGATAATCAAGGCGCATATCAGAGCAATAATTAGAAGCAGCCGCCGATATAAATCTA
This sequence comes from Geotria australis, assembly GCA_036362915.1. Lineage (NCBI taxonomy): Eukaryota > Metazoa > Chordata > Hyperoartia > Petromyzontiformes > Geotriidae > Geotria > Geotria australis. The sequence goes on along the minus strand of JAZEWU010000002.1, from coordinate 10,269,614 downwards.
CTGCTGGATTACGGACATGCTGAAGTGGTCGTAGGGGTTGTCTGACCATACTTCACCACACTGGTGATATCACTCACCGGGAATCAAACTCAACTTGCTGGGTTCATAGCACGGTGCACAGGCCACTGCATTATCATGCTCGACATTATGTGTTTTGAGCTCTTCGCCAATTCACTGCTGGAAGAAGGCCTCCTCGCACCGTGTAATTATAGGGGATGTTAAACCATACCTCACCATTCTGGTCAGTGATGGTCGGTGAGGGGGGGGTACGGTTCAGATACAACGCGCTGCTGATGTTAGTTGTGGCTGGGAATCAATCTGGGTCGCTGGGTTCATAGCGGAGTGTGCTAACCAATTCGCTACTGCTTCACCGCAAATCTTAACTACAATCCATTAATAAATGCATGCACACATGGTATCATGGATTTGAAAAAGCACACGTAAGTGTGAGGCACTCCTTTTGAATTACGCGACCGCAGTGGTTAACAATTGTGCCTATCAGAGGCCTCACGGTTTTGTGAAAATGACTGTGAAGTGTATTACAAAATTCTGATCTGATATGAATAGCAATTTCGCCAGTGACAAAACTTAACGTCTGCTGCTTTTGGGAAATTTCCATTTTCTTTTTTTAGAATGGTTCAAAACTTTTCGTAGATATATTCAGTCATTATATAATGAATTCAGTGATCGCAATTGTATTTGCATATTAAGTAAACCTTAATGCAGATCCCATCCTCGGAACAAATCACCCTGAATGTGGCCAATCTTGTCTGATCTCGGAGCTAAGTAGGCTTTGAGCTTGGCGGTAGTTGGATGGGTGACCATCAGGACTTCCCAGGTGTTGTAGGAGTCTTAAGACTCAGTGAGGCTGTCCTGGGTAAAGGGTATTCATTTTATTAGTATTCATGCACACAACCAAATCACAGACTGAATGTGCCCGATATTATTAGATCATGGAAGCTAAGTGGGCTGGAGCCTGGTTAGTACACGGATATCAAACTGACTTGGAATATCAGGCATTGTAGGCATAGACTGCAAGGTGTCCAGGAGATGCCAGTGGAGAAATTAAATCCTGAACCTATCTGTGTGGCGCTTTGAGTGTTAGCCACCCTTGATTGCATTGGTTTTATCAAGGTGCTATAGTTTCGTCCCACACGCCAAACAACTGGCCAAACTTCCCCATGCAGCAGCCTCATGAAATATTCTGTGATTGGGTAAATGAAAGGAAATATTATTTAGCTATAGTTCTGTTGCTGAGGAAAGGGATGTCTGGTCCACTCTCCTTGGACTGCTGTCACCGCGACCCTCACCAGGACAAGCGGTTTAGAAGATGGATGGATGAATGCTATTTTTAAAAATCAGAATTGGTCCTTCCCTGCCGACCCCACAACTTCCACTGACCAGCACGGCGAAGTAGGTCAAACAACCTCCATAAACCATGCGGCGTGGATAATCCTTTACCCAACAGTTAATTGGTGAACGCCTCTAAATTATTATCATTTATTATAAATTATACGCTATAATTTATGTGTTATAACCTACTCTTGTTCTCACCAGGACAAGCGGTTTAGAAAATGGATGGATGGATGGATAACCGACTCTTATATTTCCTTTCGTATTTTGTATAAGTTGTTAAATGTCGTGCGTGTGATTGTGACCAATGGATTAAAGATGGGGTTTTTTAAAATATGAGAAAACATTTATCCTCAATGGGCAGCTCGGGGTGCCTTTCTGTGTGGAGTTTGCATGTTCTCCCCGTGTCCGCGTGGGTTTTCGCCGGGCACTCCGGTTTCCTCCCACCGTCCAAAGACATGCTGCCAGGTTAATTGGCGTACTGACTAAATTTCCCCAGGCGCCCTGCGATGGACTGGCGTCCCATCCTTGGTGTTCCCCTGCCTTGCGCCCTGTGTCTGCCGGGATAGGCTCCGGCTCACCGCGACCCTGTATAGGATTGAGCGGTTTCTGAAAATGGATGGATGGATTTATCCTCAATTTCAATCTGAGAGCCATGTGATGCCTGAAATGGCTCTCAGCGGGGAAAATAGCAGGTTTATGAGATTTGTTTGTGATGCTCAAGTGACTGCAGGTGCATTTCCCCCTTTAACAATAGTAAATGCTTTATTCAAATAAGCAGTCATTTTTTGTTTATTTTTATTACTGTGTCCCGTAGTACATTATGTTTAACATGGGTTTTTGTCGGGTACTCCGGTTTCCTTCCACAGTCCAAAGACATGCTGCTGCCGAAGTTAATTGTCCTGAATAAATTGCCACCGGTGCCCTGAGATGTTGTAACCTGCTTACCCCTCCCCGCTAGACAGCTGTTAAAAAGAGCTACATAGCTTAACGGTTCCTTCCAGCTTAGATAAGAACTGCTTGACTGACTGACTACAATCCAGAAATAGGTTTGGTGAAAGACTGATGGTGAAATGTTTAATGGAATAATAGTGCTTGTGTTTTATTTTTGAAATGACAACAGTAACTAAATTCGTATTTATAATGTTTCTTTGAACATCAAAGGACCCAAAATGAAATAATTACATTAAACCATTCCCCAGTTCCTTTGCTTTATACGTACAGAGCTGCCACAGTCTACATATGTTGAATGCTGCCTCGGTTTAATGGTTAGCATACAGGGTTTGAAATTCAGAGGCTCATTGGCTCAATCCCCCATCACGGCAGTTGAAACAATGGGGCGATTTTTTTAAATCCCCCCCCAGCCCTGTCCACTCACCAGTGCAATTTTAAGGGTTAGAGTGTCGTTAATCCTCCTCCACCCGACCCAGCCAACCAGTATGGTTTTTCCACGTGAAGTGTAATGAAATTACACGTTAACCACTGTCGATCGGAAGGTCGCATGTGGTGGGGTGAAGTGTTCGGACTCCCGCCTCTTCCAAGATGCCGGTCAGCATGAAAGAGTAGGCCAAAATACCCTTCATAGGGGCCCTGTAGAGCTCCGTCTCATAGAAAGTGTTCTGCCAGCAGTGTTGTGATGTGAGCAAGCAGTTTCATGGCTGCTCTGATACCTTTCCGTTTGCCTTAGCCAGATCGGACCTCATCTTGAAATCATGTGTTAAAAAAGCCAATATTTTGTTATGTAAGATAAGAAATCTCGAGTTTTTCACTATTGGTTTGTACTTTGTTCCATCTGCTGCCGATCAACAATGACAACTTGAAAATGCTGTTTATTTTTATTATTATTATTACTGTTATATATATTCCGCTGAACACGGCTGTAAGATTTATTTTAACTCGTTCTGGCTTACTTCGATTGGGAAATTCTCGCTCCCTTTTATTGGCTAGGAAAAGGAGCTCAGAGCATTTTTGAAAGTTCCATTACCATTATGCGAAGGCAATTTTGTTTGAAATTACAGTGGCCTTGCGCTGCAACACACGCTCGTAACATGTGCCCGTAAAAGCCGATTTTAAAATCGTGCAGCTGCGCCGAAAGAGAAACACATTTATTATGCGTTTAATGAAACCGTTTGAATTGATTTTCCCATGCATAAAAGTACCATTGGATAAAGAAAATGACTATATAACAATTGTATAATATAGATAACTCTAATTCCTTTTTATAAAAGAAGCATTACATTAGTCCTCAGGATAGATTATTTGAAAGTACCCTCGGTGCTCAGTATTTATTTTTCATCTGATTTTCGTGCCAAGCCTATAACAAAGAATGTCTCGTTTAGGATATACGTAGACTTTAATGGGTCGTTTATTGGAGACTTAGGGCTAAAGTCCAATTAAATGTATGATTTTCATTAGCGGCAATGCCCCACGGGGCAGTATCTATTACGATGTTAGAGCCGAGGCACAGTGCTTTACGTATCATCCTGGCTAGCTTTTAAAATTATATAAAAATAGGTGAATATGCAAAGAGGATGGGGCTGCTGTGGTGCAAGGGTCAACACACTGGACTTGCAATCTAGAGGTCACCGATTTGATTTGCCTGCACGGAAGTTGAAACAATCGACACATTTCTTGAATCTTCCACCCCTCCTCATGGATCGTAACATTATTGTGGTGGAGTCCAGCACTCGTAATCGGGTCTCCCTTAGTGAACAGGTCTGAAGTGTAGCAGTATTGCTAGGATCTTCCCCCGAGTGAACAGGTCAGGAGTTTAGCGCCGCTGCTAGAGTCTCCTTTAGTAAACAAATCTGGGGGAGGTTCCTGACAAATTGCAATCCGAAGACACTGACTAAAGAGGTTGACCGTAACCGTTTTACTCCGATACCCTCACTATTGGGGGGCAACTGGCCTACACGGCTCGACTGGAATACCGGCCGTTTAACAACAACAACCCCACCCCACCTCAGTCAATTGGACTGTGGCATTTTGTTGGGGTAAAGTGTCAGTACTCCCAGGCCAGAGTAGAAGAGTAGGCCAAAACTTCCCATGAAGGGTTCTCTAGTATTCCCTCTAGTGGAGGTCCAGCACAGACGTGAAAGGCTGCATCTGAATGATGAAGAGCAGCATGCTTGTCCACTGTGAGTTCCGAATCGTTGTTGTTTATTGTCTGTTAACCGTATGCTGTGAAGACACCGATAAGCTTTTACATTAACCCTGTCAATCTAGAAAATACAACTGTCAGGCAACACATTTCGGTTAACCTTAAGTCACGTTTTTATCCTTGTTTTCACTTTAGTAAATACACGTTCACTCAAGTCAGCCGTGTTCGGTAGCAGAAGGAGTGGCGTTGACGGACGATACGCAGGTGGAGAGATTGCCATTCCACTCGCTCTGAAAATAAACGCCACCTTGGTCATTTACAGAGATGACTATCAAATCACGGAACATGCCTTTCAAAAACAAGTGTCAATCTGGCCGGTGGAGGGATTTAAAGAAATGAAATATTTTTTGTCGTGTAGCACATACTTATCCAGGTCAAGCGTGTTACGTGGCAGCATGGGCTGTAAGTTACCGTGGCTTAAATTGCACCCAGGGCCAGAGTCACATATTGATTAAATGTACAAAATGCATTTGATTTTTCCCTATAGTTGGTAATAGCATTGGGGGATGCAGACTGCTGTAGTAGGGTCACGTCAAAAGACCGGCACCACAGGAATCGCGAAAGTGCTATAGGGGAAGGCAACTGAGTGGCAGAGGATGATCAAGAAACGATGGACTGATGGAATGAGAGAGGCCCTAGAATGGAGAGGAACCACAGCGAAGCATCAGCAACAAACTTAACAAGATAATGACGATGACTGCTAACGGTGCAGCATTGCTTCCAGATGTTAGTGAACCCAACGTCCTCCGTAAAGGGCCTTGTCGTGAGAAGGGACAGCTTGTTCATGATGGAGATTGGCAGATTTTTCCTGAAAATCAGGAAAAAATGAGAGGTACGCAGGTTACAACATCTCAGGGCACCGGCGGCAATCTCCATGGAAAAATATTTATCGAGAATTTTCAAATGCGTTTCGTAATTATGCGCATACAAATCGCCGTGTGATTTCTTTCATTCAACCATTACCAAATGAATTTACTTCTAGATACGCGACGTACAGTATAATATGTGAAAACGAAATCACCCGGAATGTGTACAATCTGGTGTGATTGTCGGACGCTAATCAGGGTTGAGCCTCAATGTAGCGAGGGGTTGAATGGCTGATCGCCCAGCACAAACAGTTATCGCAGGGCTGTGGGGTGACTTGGCGGGCAGCGGAGAAAAACCTAGTTTTCTCCGGCACTCTCATGAATCCGCGTCTGTGCTCCCCGCTTTCACCAACCCACACCGAGCAGTGTGTGGGTTGGTGAAAGCAATCATCCAACAGAGGACAAAACGATCGTGCGAGAACACGTACACACGTGAAAACTTCATCTTACAGCAGATAAATAAAGAAAGTGAGAACAAAATAAATAATAATAATCCCGATACTGTCAGCAAAAGTGCATCACGGCCTGGCATGCGGAGCGGAGCGTCGTGTGTCTTCTCCCGTGAAGGTTGGGGTCTCGGAGGGTCAGATTCCACGCCGCCGTCAATGAAAGTTCACTTCGCTCGGGCGAACGGCGATGCCACGGGTTTGGATGATCAGGCAGTCAGTCAGTGTTTTTTATATAAGCTGGAAGGAACCGTTGAGCTCCGTAGCCTCTTTTTAATAGTTGTCCAGCAGGGAGGGATAAGCAAGTTGGGTAGATACCTTGGGCTATAACCGGGTTGGGACGCCATTCCATCGCAGGGCATCAATTAACCCAGGCAGCACGTCTTTGGACTGTGGGAGGAAACCGGAGTACCCGGCGCAAACTCTTGCGGACACGCGGAGGACATGTAAACTCGACACGAATGGCGAACGGAACGCGTGTGCTCTGGAAGACGGGCAGCTCTCGCACGGGACGAGCTCTCGCTCGTGCTATCACACTGACGGCACACATTATAATAATAATAGCATTTATAGAGCGCCTTTCACCCGAGGGTCACAAAGCGCTGCACAGGCCTGTGGAGAGAACGGCATGTGAATAACATCAAGAAAGATTAACTGAGAGTCAAGCAATAGCGATAAGTTATATGACATAGGACATAAAGACAGCAGAAATAAATAATAATAATTCTACAACAAGCAAGGAGGGAACAGATGTACCCCAGCAGACGCAGATCGGAGAGAGCTAACATCTAGGCACGGCACCACTGACCCGCACCAACAGTCCAGAGGAAGGAAGGAATGTTCCCATCAAGGCGCAGGTAGGAAGAGAGCCAACAACCTGGCACGAGACATTGACGGCACACATCGCACTGACCGTGCCTGAGAGCGGTCATGCACTATAACATTATATTGGTGTGGGGGGTGTGGGGGGGGGGTGTAGCGGGTAGCACAGTGCACTAAGAACCCGGCGACCTGAGTTCTATTCACGCTCATGGTCACCAACACCAATGGTCGACGTAGCTTTCAAATGAGTACCTGATGCGGTGTGTAAACATTTCCACTGGGGAGACAAAAACGGCCGGGTATGGTCCTGGTCACCCACCCCTGCATGTGCCGTGTTGGCCTTTAGAGACGCTTGCTAACAGAACTTGACCGTACAGCATGTTAAGGCTATTTGAGGGATCTTTGTCTTTGGAGGGTGGTGAGGCTGCTGTGTGCTAAATGCCCTCAATGTATTATAATATATTATTAATAACACAATGAGCAGGTATTTTTTTTAACGACCCGGCCTCTGTCCATCCAGAAGTATATATAGGTACACCACAGTTTAGTTTGTGGGTCACGTGTGGTGGGGTAAAGTGTTCGTTCTGCCACCACTTTCAAGACGACTGGCCAGCATGGAAGATTAGGCCAAAAATACTCTATAGAGGGGCTCTTTAGAGCACCCTCTAGTGGACGATTTGCACCAGTAGTGGCACACGTAAATAGTTTGCGGGTTGCACCTGTACCTTTGCCTGCGGGTCAATTTTAGGGGCATCGGCTTGGGGAAGCCTGGAGCACTTTGCAAAGCTGAGATGGAGACAGATACAACCATCATGAACCCACCCGGAGAGATGGCCATTATGAACCCACTGAGAGAGGGCATGGCTCTTATAAACCTAACACAACAGAGCTATTAGGACGCTGATATGGCCATTATGACCTTGACATGGCAATTATGAGTATAACACAAGCATTATGCATTTCATATTACCATAATGAACATATAACATGGCCCCCTCCACCTGGGCAAGGTGTTAAAGGAAAGCTTAGAACTTAGGTTGTTTAAAGGACTCCCACCATCTCACTCAGCAGTTCACCATCTCTGTCGTTGTTGAGTTGTCGTTCTCTCCGCGGCCCTGTGCAGCGCTTTGTGACCCTCGGGTGAAAGGCGCTCTATAAATGCTATTATTATTATAAACCCTTAACAGATAGCTGCTGTTCTTGATGCCACTTTTAATCCATTTTTTGTTTGTTTTTGGAATTGGTGAGTCAATGTGTAATCTGATCTGCATCGATCGGTTCCCAACGAAATTGGTAGCATCCATTTCACCAAAGGGAGAATCCACAGTGGATGGGCGACTAGTAACTTCCAATTACTCACCTTATCGTGTGAAAAAATCCTTAAACGTGCTCATGCACAAAGCTGAAACGGTAATATTTTAATAGTAATATGTGTAAAATATTAATATATTCGTAACATATTCATTTAATATATTGACTATAATATAATTCTTATGGCGATATACGTAATACGTGAATAAATCACTGTTGTAGCTTTGCTTCCAAACGTGCAAAAGGACACCGCTGAGAAACCTTTCAACCGATTAGCGGTGTAATTGGAACTACTCCTCACCCATCCCCTGGGACTCTCCCACGTTAGGAAGCAGAATTTAAAAAGGCACGAATCTAGTTACTCTCTAAAGGTTGAGACTTCCGAATACCAAGCTGCCTGTTTATTCTCGAATTTTTTTTTCTGTAAAGCAGGGTCGATAATGCACCGATGGAATTCACCTCCGCGGTTGAACTTGCGTCAGATAAGAAGTAAATGCAACCAGGTGCGTATTTGTATTTGTCACATTAACATAAATGGCACAAAGGTGAACTTCAGATTACCCACAGCTGCAGCGTAAATTGAATACGATATGAAATATATATATTGCGTGTACGTACACTGTACACATACGGTATATGCATAGGTTGATTTTTGAATAAAGGGTGGCATCATGGCACAGAGTAGTGCTGCTGCCTCACAGCAAGAAGGACCCAGGTTTGACTCCTGGCTCGGGTGCATTTCTTTGTGGAGTTAACATGTTCTCCCTGTGTCGTCGTGGGTTTTAACCGTGTATTCAGCTTTACTCCTATTGTCTGAAGAATTGCTGCTGCCTAGGCCTGCTGACTAAATTTCCCCCAGTGTCCCGCCTTGCACCCTGTGTCTGCCGGGATAGGCTCTGGCTTCACCGCGAGGCTCTACTGGATCAAGCGGGTACTTCTTCTTCTTTGCGATTCTTCGAAGCACGATGGCTAGCTTCTGGACATCGTCGTCTAAGGGGGTCAAGGTAGAAGCGTTCACGTCGCGATCCCTGTCAGGTAGTACTTGGTATTGCCTGCGAATTCTACCAAACACTTCGAAGCGGGTACTGATAATGAATGAATGAGTTCTGATTTCCAGCATGCAGAACTTTGCACTATGGGCTGTGGCTTTCAAAATCATCCATCGTTAATCTGTTTTTGTTGCACATTAATGTCTATTATGTGGTAAGAATGTTTCATTTGGAGTTGCACTATACTTTTTTCTTCAATTAGACATTGAATTAAGTTATATTTTGGCTTCTGTCTGACCTTCGGCGAAAACTATTTTATTTCATTAAAATAACCTAATGGGGCATTCATGGTATGCGATGATAACGGAACTAAAAAGAACAAAGATTTTTCAAAATCAGTATTTGACATTTTTTTACATAAAAGAGAGTTATTTCGTACACTTGCGCTGGTAGCTCATTCTGCTACATTATTATGAAAATTCCATTTGTGTAGCCAAGGCATTACTAGCCTCCACATCTTCAGAGTAGTGGCCATTAATATAGTTTGAAAAGTGAATTATAAATTTATAATTCCACTAATAGCGGTGGGCTTGGAGGTGTACGGTGGAGCAGGACTGGATCGTACACCACTTGCCACTGATGTTAGACGCGGCTGGGAATCGAACTCAGAGTTCCAAGTTCATAGTGCAGTTCGACGCTGTCCCTGACCGTCGACTCAGATCCTGTCCTTGTCGGATCGAGGCGTCACCATCCTGGAATCTCAGCCACTCTCCATGGTACACCTCCCAGCCCACCACTGTTCTCCTTCTTATTCTTGCATATGACAATATCTCCAGGAGCTAAATGTCAGTGTCGATGCCCGCTAGCCACGAGAGGGCTTCAGGGGAGAGTTCGTGCAGTCCGTTGTGTCGCTATGGGTCACTATGTGTCTCGCGCAGTCCCACTATTTACTCAGTTGTTTCTCTATGCATCTCTATGTAGCTCTATGTATCTCTTGCAGTCCCACTATTCTTCCATTGAAGAAGCACATACTGCAGTGTAGTCCATCGTTTTTCATCTCAATGATTCTCTATGTATCTCTATGAGTCTCAATGGGTTTCTATGCATGCTGAGTTCTTGTCCCAGCCACGTCTAATATCAGTGGCAAGTGGTATATGATACAGTACTCCCTTCTCCAACCTGTACTGACGAGCGTGGTGAAGTATGGTCAAACAACCACCATTGGGGAGATGTTCACTGATGAGACTTAAAAAGGCGTTCTTTCTGCAAGGATGGATCGTGCACTGTGAATGTTCAAGGAAGTAAATCAATAGCTGTGACCGTTTTGTAAGTTAACTTGTCATGTTCTGTCGGAGAGTTTATACATTCTGTGACTTCACCGGAAGACATTGAAAAAAAATGACATTGTCCTGTGAAATTGGCTTCCGTTTGTTCCGGTCTTCATTGCTGCTATTTTTATTTTTTAGCAAAAGGAACACTTCGCTTTACCCCGTGGTGCTTTTATCTCCGTACTTTTCCCACAAATGGCTCTCTTTGCAGAACACGTTTTCAGCACACTTCCAGTAAAATGAACACTAAAAGAGAACGGTAGTATATTTATAGTGCTTCGGTAATAGTGTCAGCCTGTGTGTCCAGAATTTGTGAGTGAAACGAGAACAAAAAAAACCAAGACAAAAACCCCTTAACAAAATATGACTTACTTCATTATATATAGATTATAAATTGCATACCTCCCCATTCTCTCTCCTGCCATCACACTCCTCCTCCCTACCCTTCCCCGCCCGCCATTACCTGCCAGTATTCACAAGCGTATTAATTGCTTACCAACAGAAGAACAATTATAATAATCACAAGTATGATATGCGTAAGCACAATGTGGTGTGGAGGACATGGCACACGTACACACACATCACAGCTTCAATTTCACAGCGGAGACATCCACGCATACTCACTCACAATTGACGGCATTTTATTTTCAGTTCGCATAATCGGTACGTGAGACAGCAGCGTGAGGGACTAAACAACACGCGGCTTGTTTGTCACGTTCCATGAAGTCGTTGTATCCATCCGTTGTCAGAAACCGCTCAATCCTGTGCAGGGTCGCGGTGAGCCAGAGCCTATCCCGGCAAACACAGGGCGCAAGGCAGGGCTATACCCAGGATGGGACGCCAGTCCATCACAGTGCACCGGGGGCAATTTAGTCAGCAGGCCAATTAACATATGCAGCAGCATGTCTTTGGACTGTAGGAGGAAACCGGAGTGCCCGGCAAAAACTCACGCGGCACGGGGGAGAACGTGCAAACTCCACACAGAAAGGCACCCGAGTCGGGATTCGATCCCTGGCCCTTCTTTCTATGAGGCAGCAGCGCTACTCACTGCGCCAAGTCGATCTAGGGCATCTGAAATGTGGACGCTAACGGCATTTACGGCGCGATGCTAATTCAAAGTCCGGCTTTACTTGCCCGCGCGTGTGGGACATTGGGAGATGCACTCGACGGTCAAAAAAGAAGATTAAAATAACCGTTTCCGTGCAGCTACTCGCAGTCCAGCTGCTAGTTAGAGGCGAGGTGGCACGGAAACGCCACTGGCAGCAAGAGGTCTCCGGCGTCCCTCTTCTTATTCGCATGGAATCTTCCCTCGGTCTCACGTTCAGGATGGGTGCTCGTTTCCGCCGTGTTACCGTCTGTCATTACTGCATTCCCCACCTTCAAACGCAGCCTTTGCCGAGCAGACTGCCACATCACATCAGAGCACTTTAAAGGAGCTCTAGTGCATTTACAACAACAACAGAAGGTATTGGGCTTGAAGCCTCCTGTAATATGGATGTGTTTACTGTGATTTATAGGCGTTTGTTTGTACTCTTGTTTTTATGTGCTTCATTATTTCGTAACGAATGTACTTTCTTTACTTGCTTTGGTCATTTTCGTAACCTGGGTCACTTTTGAAAAGGAATCCATCCCGGCCTCTGGTGTTAAACAGATACATTTGAAGCCAACAGAACTGCGCTAATATATCTGTCGGTTGTGTTTTTGCGATCTTTTATTTAATATATTTGTTGAGCGGTTAACCTGCGGGTGTATTTGTTATTATATTACTAACAATGTCACAGTTCTCTCTTGCAGGCAGCGTGAGTCCTGTTATAAAATGGCAGTGAGAAGGCTGCCCTTGGAAATGTCACGGCCAGGAAATTAGTTATTTATATCTGCTGTTCAGTTGTTGCAGCAGACTGCATGGCATGCCTTTTTTTTACCTGCGCTTTTGTCAAGGATACCTTGGTGGCGGTGATGTAAGGAACGCTCTGTCCCCTTGAACTTCACATCCCAGTGCGCTCTGCAGTGTGTTTTGACAAACATGCGACGCCGTTGTTAGAAAGATGATGTTTATTGGTCATTAGAGGAAGCCAACTGACTAGAAAACACATTGCAAATGGAGCGCTCTGTATGCCGTATGGCCCACGGTTATGCTCTGACGAGGCAACGGTAATAAGATACATTGGAAATATGTCTGATTTGTTCATGATGAATACATTTATGCAAAATATGAGTAAACATTACATTCCTAAAAAAATACTCTTGCCCTATATGTAATAATGATAGGATTGGGATGTTTTGCCAATTCCACTGATGCGTGTTTGGTTTGTGGGAGGGGACCAGAGTACCCAGAGAAATCTCAAACTCGAAGCTCCACACAGATAGATTTAAGAATCAATTTCCGTACTGTCATCTCCTGGCCGTCTCGCAGCCTAAGCCTACAACACCTGGTATTCCAAATCAGTTTGATATCCGTGTACTAACCAGGCTCCAGTCCACTTAGCTTCCACGATCTAATGATTCAGTGTGTGATTTGGTTGTGTGCATGAATACTAATAATATTAATGTCCTTTACCCAGGAAAACTTCGCTGAGTCTCAAGACTCATTTTCTCCAGAGTCCTGCATTAGGATCTGCAGCCAATTCAATCAACGCTTGTTTGTAAAACGATTGCTCGATGTATGTTTTGTCTGCAATTCAGGGGTGCACGTGGATGCTTTAACCTGAGCATATGTTTTATTTATTACGTCTCCCTATTCTCCTTTAGCATTTTTGTATTTTCACATATCTCATATGCAAACAAAGAGCTGAACATGTTTGCCTGTACACACTGATTTGGAGCAAACCCACACAGCTTGGCTTATCTCATTCTCGCCATTCGCATCTCATTCCTCGCCTGCATCTGGGATTTGCATAAATCCTGCTCAAGCCATTACGGTCGCAGCTATTGTGGACATTACAGCCTTTCCCTGAGCCCTCCCTTCTGACTGCATTGGGAACCGCTGTCAAGAAAACCTCCATTCCATGCGTGTCTTGTGCCAGCCCGTCACTAGCGTTTCATGGCTGCAGACAGAGGAGGCGAGGAAGTCCGTCTCGGGTTTTCCAGTCCCGGGTGATGACGCGCACACGCGGATTAATTGAAAAACCGAAATGTGCCGGCAGTGACTTCACACATAGAGAGCCGGAGCCTCACACAGCGAACCGTTAACTGACCATAGATTTAAATTGATCCCGCAGAATTATGTATACATGCATATACTTGCGCAAAGACCCATAGACGTACATTGAACCCCATACACGCAGATTTAGGCTCATCGTGTCATGTATCCATCCATTTTCTAAACCGCTTGTCCTGGTGAGGGTCGCGGTGGCAGCAGTCCAAGGAGAGTGGACCAGACATCNNNCCCTCCAGCGTGTCCTGGGTCGGCCTCTAGGTCTCCGCCCAGTATCATGTAGAGACCGATAAATATTCACCGATACTCACAGAGAGACTTGTAGACTCAAAAGAAAGTTGTAGATGCATATAAAGGCTTACATAGAGACCCACTGAGAAACTGAAATGCAGTGACAGTGGCTTTGTAAGCTGCACTTTCTCCCCTGCTCATGTCACCAGCATTTACAAAACGTGACACGGGGATCACTCGCTGTGTGAACTGGAGTCTCTGCACATCCCTGAGTTGCTCGACTGCCTTTGAAGGCTAATTTTATTATAGACGAATTTAATCTGCGATGAAAAGTTCAGTTAGCGGCAAGGCAACACTGCAATTGTCACTAAACCTCGCTATTGGTGCCTTAACTTTTCCAATTTCGTGCACCTGTTTCACAGTTGATAAGTAGCCTCTCCGGTATTGTGTTCTGAGACTCATCCCACCTTTGTCGCTTAAGGAGATAAATCCATTTCATTTTGATAACCACGAGCAGGAGGAGGCATATGGTCGCACAGTGTGCTATGAACCAGACAACCTGTTTTCTGATTCTCTCCGTTGCTGCAACCTATACTTGGGGACTGCAGTGGCATGCAGAGGTTTGGTGATGCCCCAAGACTCAAGTATAGGGCCACGTACTGAGAAATGTGAGAAAGGAAGACATCTTTAATATGTAAAAAACAAATGAAATAAACTATTTATTCAAATTAAATATAACGTGTCAACGGTCGTCGACAGGGCAATGTGGATGATGAGAAATAACGTCGATCGGCGTCGACAGGGCACTTCTTCTTCTTTGCGATTCTTCGAAGCGCGATGTTAAATTACAGTTTCCCATTTTCTTACACAGCCCCTTGCATT
>JAZEWU010000002.1:10237852-10255067 GCA_036362915.1 Geotria australis | reverse complement strand
TTCTCTACTCTGGTCTCGCTTATTAAAACACCGATCCACATTCACACCACCTTGTGGGACTGTTTAATTGCACTCTTTGATTGGATGCCAACCCTGACATGGATGCCCCCCTCTCTGCACGCCACCGGTGGGGAGGTAGCTGACGGCATTGTTAGTGTAGGCTTCTGTCGGGTACATTACGTCCCCAAGCCTCTGTGACCAGCGTCATGACGTATGATCGAAAGCCCCCATGCCCGATGGAGGCACTGCCACCTGATTTACAAATTTGTCCCGGATTTATTTATCGGTCAGCACTAGTCCTATCAAAACTGCCCAATTAACTAAAACAGAGTTCTACGCGATATTGGTATCAGGTCTCGGTACAAATCAGTTCCTGCCCTATGAACACAGATGTCAGCGCATTTTGCTTTGAGAATTGGTACGTGATACCGAGGGCATGGCATCATCAGGCTGCGTCTGATATCGGCAGGGTCATATCGTACTCTACCCTGCTGACGAAACAAATCCTCAAGATACATTGTGAAACCTGGATAGGTTTTTTTTTTTCGAAATAGATCTTGTATGCTTCCACGTCAGTTCTTGATTCTGTTAAATGTGGGGTGTAAGTCGGCACAAATCTCTGCCTTCAACATTTTGGACATTTTCGCACATTTTACACTTTATAATACACAAGAAGTGTTCCATCAATAATTGTGATCTGTGCAGTAGAAGTGGATTTCTCCGACTATAGGGTGAAATATGCATTGGTCTACGTTTGTCGTATAGCAATTCATATACAGCATAAGCAGTCCGCTGACTTTCAAAGTAAAACCTCTGTAACATAATAATAATTATACTAATGTAAATGCTTGTGTCTTTGCCTTTGTTGCTGACCACGAAGGCCCTCTCTCCTTCCCGTGCACGGTAACCTGCCCTGCTCCATCTTGTGAAAATGGCCCCATGCATCGCAAATTAAACCTCTGCTGTGCTCCCATCGAGAGGCAGGCGTGGAGATGTCTGAAAGCTTTGGCGCAAGTCAGACGTAGAATTTAGCCACGAATAATCGCTGCCACCTGGAAATGTGCGTGTACGAGAGTACACGTGGCTTGTGAAAGCAAGGTACTCTAAACAAATACTTTCAAAAATATATAATTGCGTGCACATCTGATTCCTAATTTCAACAGCACTGGATAGGTGCCTCTCTGCCAGCTTTCAGTGAGCTCCAGCCTAATTGTGGATGTTTTAAGCTGTGATTAGGGACAATTTGTGACAAGGAAACTACTGAAATACAATGGCCAAAGGTCAGATGATTTTATTTAGGCAGGATCAACTGGCGTGGTTTAACGGTTCCCACCATGGACTTGTAAATCCAGAGTTTACCACTTCAATCGAATCTTGCGGCACCTCAAATGAAGCGATGCTCCCAACTTTGTCCGCGCATTGGTACGAATTAATACACCGTAGTGGATCAGCATTTCGCGTATGGTGGGGTGAAATGTGGGTACTCTTCCAGGACTCATGCTTCCAGTGTGGAAGCATAGACGACACAGAGGAGCTCTCTGGGTCTGTCTCGAGCTGGTCGAATTCTGCTGGCAAAACGAGCGTCTAGCTTGAGAATTGGATATTGGATGTTATTTTCACGCGTTTTTTTTTATGTATTCATTTGCATTTCCCCTGATCACAGGCATAATTGGAACTGTGTATGTGCTTGTGAGGGCATCATCGCAGTGATTGCCAGGCCAGTGGGTGTGCTTTCCACAATCTGCTCCTGTGATGAACCTATTAAAAAAGACGTAAATATAGATGAGATTAAACATGTATTTTTGAAAAAGTAGTTTGCCGACTCACTGGAGAGGCAGTGGTCCTTTTTGAAGGTGGTAAAGGTGCAGCCCTTGAAATACATTTTCACACCACTGCTGCCAGAAGGCCCCGTGTCCCTCTGGGTTTTTGCCGGGCACTCCGGTATCCTCCCACAGTTCAAAGACATGCTGCTGCATAGGCTAATTGGCCTTCTGACTAAGTTGCCCCAGATGCCCTGTGATGGACTGGCTTCCCATCTTGGGTACGGCCCTGCCTTGCGCCCGGTGTCTGCCAGGATAGGCTCCGGCTCACAGCAACCTTGTATAGGATTAAGCGGGTTCTGACAATGAATGAATGAATGCTGCCAGACGGGCCTACACTGTCCGAAGCTCAGAGGAGCCCCATTATGGGGCATTTGGCCTTTTTTTCACACGGGTCCAGCCGTTCAACACTTGCTGCGGTGCACCCATTTTTCCTGCTGTATGGACTTAGATGTGGGAGTGGGTGGGGCATTGAGGGAATTTTAGAAATCTGCAACATTGATTCAGCTGCCATGCCGGGAGAGATCGACTCAAGCTGCCATGCCGCGAGAGATCGACCAGGGTGGCCCTTATTGGATAGGGGAAAATTACATGATCGAAATTCCAGACTCTCACTCCTACATGTATTCCACTTGGCCCACGAGGATAGGGTGCAAGATTACATCAAAATCTGTATATATTTAGAGGTCGCCCAATGACGTTAAATTTGCAAGAATGCCATATACATTACAGACAATTTTATACTTGTATTTATTATTATTGTTATAAACCAATAACATTCCACCTGCGCCTTGTATTAAGTATTATTGCAACTCATCGCTGTTTTGAACTAGCGTAGAGTTTGCTTTTTATTTCTTGCCACGCGTGCCAAAAGCAACAGGACAGAAACACGCAGGCCTCCTTGTTCCCGTAGTATTTGACTGCGCTAAAGGCTGTTGTGGTTGCTTGGTCGCCATCAAACCGGTCGCTCCTCGTTCCTAAGCTTCCCCCGAGGGTCAGCTGTCGTTTCCTCGGCTAGGATCAGAGATCCTGCAAATTACAATAGAGTTGTCATCGCCTCCCGGGAGGGCAGGGGAGATCGTTTCGCTTTGTCCGTCTCGCGTTTGGCAACAAAGAAACAACAGCGGCAACAAAGGTGAATGTATCGCGCGGCACAATCGTCAACAGTTGTGCGTTTTTGTGGCCAAATTGACACAAGCGCGTATGTTTTCACGATTGTGCACGTACGGTCTCTGCGATTTGGGGTTGCCAACTCGGAGGCACAAGAAACCGGGACACTTAACAAAAAACTGTTAAAAGAACACCTAGTCACCATCGCATAACGACCACTGAGCCAGGCTCCGCGCCTCCGAATCCAGACGGACGCAAGCGCTCAAGGAATATGCGCACGTTATACATTTAATTTAACGTATTATCATTATTGTTAAACAGAATAAGACGAGGACTGTAGCCTATGTGACTGGCGACTAACAAGTTTTTCAATGACGTGTTCTGTGAAAACTCATACGTTTCCCCGGGACAGCTGTCTCAAAAAACGAGGACGATCCTGGAAAAACCAGGACAGGTGGCAACTATACCTCCGACGTGTTTTCGGGTTTTACTGTACATTGTTTGCTACGTCCGACGTTTCGCTCCACCTGCTGGGGAGCTTCTTCAGGATTGTCTCAGTTCCTGAAAGCAGCAGTTCCTGAAGAAGCTTTCAGCAGTTAAATTGACACGGTAGCGTATAAAACATGTCGTACAAAACACTTGTCACAGCTGCTCTGAATGCAATCATTGATATATTGTAGTGTGTTAATTAAAGGATAAAAACGTTGTTGATATAAAATGCAGATGTACACATTAGATTCGTGTGTGAATGTGAAATTCGATTTCTTCACCATATTTGTACTTGTTTCTGCCTTGGCGATGCCTTGCATTTAAAACTCTGATGTGACCTCAGTTCAACCGCTGGGATGAAGCTGTTATATGTTTGAGCATTCCAATTATAGTCATGAATACCAAATACTCCCAACAGCGAGACGAAAGCTTTCAGATTTAACATGACAAATATATTATAATATAGAAAACACCACCTACTGTGTATTGCAAGTTATTTCCGTAATGTTTGTGTAAGAATGCGTATGCTGGCGAATGTTACATAAGAATTACGTGTGAAACAATTTAGCGTTTTCATTCAAATTGATTTATTTACTAAGCTCATGGCACATATATCGAAGAATGTGAAATGAGAATCGATTATTTATTACTCATTACAATTATACTCAAATCCCATGAATAATTTACATTCAGAACTAATCAATCAACACATTCATCGAACAGCGGGGTGGGTTGGGAGTTGGGGTGCTGATCAATTACTCTGGTCGAACCCAAAAACACAGCACACTGCAGTGCAATTCCCCACAACCGCGAAAACCTACGCAGTCGTACACGGTCTTCAACATTCAGTATACAGCAACCATCAAGCGTCGGCTATTCCCTGCAGAAATTACCATGCAATAACTGCTCCAGGAATTGAGCCATCGGCTTTGGGGAGTTGGGCTCAGCGGTAAGCGTGCTGACCCTCCCTGCCCCTCTCGGGCAGTGGCGTGAGTGGGTGGTGCAATGCATGTGCATGTGGACAAGCCCTTGGGGTCCGGCAGCAGTGCCGGCCCATTTGAGGTTCCACAGCAGAACTTCTCGAGCACCATTGATTTATTCATTGTCAGAAACCGCTTAACACTGTACAGGGTTGTGACGAGCTGGAGACTATCTCGGCAGACAGAGGGCGCAAGGCAGGGTCATACCCATGATGGGATGCCAGTCCATCGCAGGGCACCGGGGGAAAGTTAGTACGTAGGGCAATTATACTATGCTGCAGCATGTCTTTGGACTGTGGGGGGAAACCGGAGTGCTCGGCAAAAACCGACGCGGACACGGGGAGAGTATGCAAACTCCACACAGAAAGGCACCCGAGCCTGGATTCGAACCCGGGTTTTCTTTCTGTGAGGCGGTAGCGCCACTCAACGCTCCACCGTGCCGCCCCACTTATAGAGCAATGTGTGTTAATGAGTTAAGATGTGAAAGTAATCCGGTGCAGTCCGAGTTGGCCTGCTGCCACAGACTGTTCTGGTAAGTGCTGCTTGTGAGCACCTAAGAAGGCCGGCATGGTACAAGAGGGGGTGGGCTGCCAGCACCACACCCGGCTGCATTTGCCTCTGCCAGTGGCGGTGTTGACACATTGTAGCAGGTACTCACTTAAGGCTGAGTCAACATAGGGGAGGCCAGGACCAGTTCCGATAATCGTCACTGGTGTTCGCCGTGAGCGGGAATTGAACTCGGATGACCTGGTTGATCGGGCAGCGCGCTAACCGCTACACTCAGGTGGCACTCCTAGGAAAGGAGGCACCCTGCTCAGAGAAAGGCGTTGGGTGCCTCAATTATCTTTCACGCTTCTTTTGGCTTAATGTCCTTAATGTCAGGCAGAAGACGTTAATTGCATTCGTGATTGCTGGCCGGGCCGTTTGAATGGATTCCTACCAACATAAGGCGGGGAAAGCGTCACACAACGTGCGCACGATTTCCGGCCAAACGTAACAGGCTTGCCACGGCACTGCATTTCAACACCTGTTGGCATGTGATGGTGGTTTGCAGTAGGGTAACAAAAATATTGTTCACTTTGTGTGTGCTTTTGCCAGTGGCATAAGCATGCTAAGCACGCTATGCCACTGGCGTTGTCGTATCTGTAATCCACCTGTAGTTTGGCCCATTCGTCAATGTCATCATGTGCTCAAATCGTGCCAATTCAAAGGGCATGCTGGCCTCGTGGTCGTTATAGGCAGTGTAAGCTTGATTGCATTTGAATCCTTTCGAGAAATGTGCTGGCAATGTCACCCTTCGTTGATATGACGAGGAGTGGTTTCTTTTAAGCTTTTCATTGGCTTTTGATCACATGGCAGAGTGCCTCTTGAACTCTCTGACAAAGGATGCGTGAAATTTGGACATTCTTTTGCATAACAATACTATGTTAATGCTCCTCAACTTCTGAGATGAAAGATTCATATAATTGTACCGAATAATTCAAAGGCATATTGTGTAATGACAAGTTGAAATCGTGGTTTCGACACTGTTTTTGCTGTTAATTACATTTACACCGGAGCACATTACAAACGATTTCACAGACCGTCGCAGACTGCCCGGCAAAAATATTCAAAAGTAACCGATCAGACATCGTACAGGATCTTACCCCAGAAGCCATTGGCTGGATCAGCAACTTGAACATAATAATTTAGCGTTGAACACACACTGACATACGATAGGTAGATTGACACTAGAGCCTGATGATGCTTCCAACGTGAGAGGCGAAAAGTTGTGAGGGAGAGCGCTCGACATGGCTAATCCCGAAAGAAGAGATGTGAAGAGCAACCATCATGAATCGAGCCGTGAAAACCTACATCAGTACACTAGAGCCGCTATTTATTCTGCCTGCGTCTTATTTACGTGTGCAGAGAAGCACGGAGGGATACATGTTTGGAGCTACACTGACAAAAAAACTTGACCACATAGGCTAGAGATGGTACACAAATGAATAAAGACAGGAACATTAAGTGGGCTCAGGCAGGACACAGTGTGCTAGAAGACATGGGGTGAGTGGTCGAGACTATTAACGGAATGGCAGCCCATTGAGCGAGAACAACCAGAGACGACATCCAACATAGAGATGGAGCGATGAAATCAATCAGCTCGTGTGGAAAAACTAGTTGGATGGTGGGAGGCCTTCACCCAACAGTGGAGAGATCCTGCCGGCTGTTGACAGGTATCGTGGCGCGTGCAGGCAGGCAGCCCATTTGTTGAGTAATGTAAAATAAGCGATGCATCCACAGACACTCGTGGCGCGCGCTAACATTGGCTGATTTACACAAAGCGTCATTACTTAGGCAGATAATTTTGGGATTGGACGAATTGGACTTTTCAGTTAAACCGGAAAGAGAAGCTCTGGGCTGATATAAACATCTTTATACGAAACCAATTTGTTTTGTAAGGCAACTAATAGCCTATTATGACCGACGCAATACAATAACAGCATCATCAGCCGCTGTGTTATTAACGTTTCCTTTATTCATACATTCAGGTCACTCGGTTCAGCTCACCCGCTCCCCTGTTATTATTGTTTTCCTTACTACCCTGTCATTAAAGTGTCCTTTATTTATTTTTAATGTATTTCTTCACATGCAGATGTAACTTTAACGATGCTGTATGTCTGCTGGTTTAACCTGTTCATGCTTTCAAGCGAAGAGTAAATATTGAATCGTGGACAATGATCATGCGTTATACATAATAATAATAGCATTTATATAGCGCCTTTCACCCGAGGGTCACAAAGCGCTGCACAAAGCTGCAGAGAGAATGACATGTCAACGACATACACAGCACCCATTTTACTGGACCATCCCACAGTCCAAAGACATGCTGCTGCATGGGTTAATTGGCCTGCTGACTAAATTGCCCCCGGTGCCCTGTGAGGGACTGGCATCCCACCCTGGGTATAGCCCTACCTTGCGCCCTGTGTCCGCCGGGATAGGCTCCGCCCCACCGCGACCCTGTACAGGATTAAGCGGTTTCTGATAATGATATGAGATATACGAATGTTCACCTTTGGGACACCAGAGCAGAAAGGCCACCCCCCCAACTCTGCATAAATATATAAAGACAAAGGTCCCACGCAGGCCCGGCTCCTTGGGGATGGAAAGTGGGTCTGGCCTCCAATCACAGGCCTACCCCTTACATCTCCCGCATGAGCCTAATATCTCTCAAGTCCAGCTGTTAAAACACTTTAACTGAAGATGGTGCTGTGCATTTCATACAACTTGACATCGTGAATAACAAATTCACTGCGTTTAAGTGATTGCGTTTATTATATCTCATCACAACCGCGGCTCCCGAGAGACAAGGAAATTATACACCTGGATACATTCTATCAGCTAAAAGCAAAAGTTTCGATCTGGTTGGTTTATAATATTTCCTAATGGTGTTTTACCCCCTCCCCCCCAGCTCAAAATGCCACTCGGTACACCATAATACCTTAGACAGTTGTAGCCAGACCTGGTCTCACCCAGAGCATGAGTAGATAAATGCTGTTAGTGAGCGACAATGCAGGCTGGCATCAGACGCGAGGGAGACGGTGTAGCTAGCACCCTGCCCCAACCACCTTTGTCTCCCCATGGGTGATTTTTGTATACTGCACCAGGTAATCATATATGGGGTCGATTCAAGTGTAGGCACAGGATTGTTTCATATATTCGTCACTGATATTACCCATGAGCTGGAAACATAAAAGACAAAGATCTTCCACACACCCATACAGCCTTAAATTACTGTTGGGGAAAGTGCTGTTAGCTGGCACCTACGAAGGCCGGCACGGCACACGCTGTTGTGAGAGTGTCAGCACCACGGTCGGATGCCTTTGCCTTCCAAGTGCCTATGTTTACACACTGCATCATGTACTTATTTTAGGCTGGGTCAACCTAGGGGAGGCTTTGTAGCGTGCTAATCGTCGCTATACTAGCGCTTTCCATTTGATAGATATACACACGCTGCCAGGACACACTCCCGTGGAAAGAACTCACTTTATAATGTAATCAGATTTACGCCATGAGAAACGGCTAAACACACACTGCCGTAAAATCCACATAGCATCAGTTAAACGCTGTAATAGTGCTCCTAATGTTAATATTAATATGGTAATTTGAATAAACAGCCCAACTTTCAATACACATGTAACGTATGTTTATATTTTGTGTGTCCCTCTGGAGTTATAAGCCCTGGACGAATTACCCATTTGGCCTCTTCCCTCATCTCCTCCATCCCTCCAAACCCGAGCTTCCTCATTTCTAAACAGCATTAATCCATCGTGAAATTAAAACGGGTGCATGTATATGTATTCCTCTACGTGTTAAAAGCCAAATGTATTTTTTTGTTACGTTGAATGAACACGAGAACAGATATGTTACCTTTCAACATGTGCCGTTTTTTTGTTTTTGATGCTTAGGTTTTTCCATTAAATCGGTATCCGGGGCTGACAGCATTGTCAGCTTCATAGCTGAGTGATCTTTGAAGATACAGGAGAGAACGCTGCCCCAACGTGGCGTTCGAGGTTGCTGCTCTCGTCACGTCCATATTCAGAGTGTTGTCACCGCACCGTGTAGCTGTTGAGCCCTGGAAATGTATTTTCAGACCAAGTGTGTGCGCATTCTCTACGTCAACTCACGAATTGCAACGTTGTCAATTAAAGGAGTCATTCACCGAAAGGAAAATACAACATGTACAAATGAGTACAGTACTGCTTATCCGGGAGTCATTTGTTCCCAATAGAAAGAAACAGCTAATTATAATTATACATTGACGGTTCCGTGTAGGAAAATATAAAAAAAGCAATGTGCCACGAGGGCTGACACGCCATTGCTCATGAGCATGGGGAATTCATATTTGGGCAACCACAGTGGGCCCTGTTGGTTGGATTGTAACAGGGGGAGGAGGTCTTGTCATCGCTGCAGTGCAAATGGAAAATCACGGGGCGGGAAGTACTAAAGCCTCACTTGGGCAAAACACTGCATGCTTCACAGCCAGATGATCCGTATTTCATCTCGCTATAGAAGATTGAAAAAAATAAAATAAATGTTTGGCTAATGAGAAAAGTCCCAAAGTGCTCTATTAAAATGTAAATTAGTAAGAGTGGCCTGGTGACTCTGGGTGCCAATGCCAATGGCGGAGCAATGAGCCAGGGGCCTCGTGGAATGGGGCCACGAGGTTGACAAGCCAACAAAGAAGTGATGGTTCCTCGCTGGTTTCGGGGAATCTCGCGAGTGCCACATTCGGTGGATGTGGGCCAGCCTCCGATGATTGTACATTAATAATGTGACCACACAATGGTTGTCCGTGCATGAATAAAATACATTTATCTTTGGCCATATAGATCGCATCTGTGTTTAAACAGCATGGCTTCTCAGCTGGTTTAATGCACGTTTTAGTGGGCAGCTGGGCGCACTGGAGGGACAGAGAGAGGGAGAACTTGGCACGCGCACACTAAACAGCGATGCATCTTATGCTGGTGTCGTTGAGAAATTTACACTGGTTGGGCAGCGTCTTCATTGGGATGAAGCAGTGATGTCGTGGTTAGAGAACTGCGTTATGATGCCAGCAACCTGACTTTGATTCCCAGCCAAGCATAACATCAGTGGTGACAGGAATCTGAAGCCATCTTTAAAGTCTCGACCCTCACCAACCAGTGCCAACCTGCATGGTGAACTATGGTTACAACATTGTCAGATTTTGCTTCCGTCTCTACACACTGCTGGTTTGATGAAAAAGCAAGCAGTAAAAATGTTGATGATGTTGTGCAAAAATGTAAAGTATTACTTACCTTTGAACAACGAGAATATGAGTACATAAGTACATTTATAGTAACATACCATTATATTTAACACGAAGGCTTGATATAAAATGCTTACAAATGGACAGCCGGTCGCCGTTTATGATATACCATTACTAATAATGTTAATGATATACCATTAACTAATAGCGCATTTCTTGCACTATTAGTTAATGTTAGCATTGCAATATTGGTATTGTTTGTTACATCGAGGCATACCCTTGTAAATTCACATTTTGTGTACAATGCTAGGCAAAGACATTGCTATTATTATTATTGAAATTTGAGCAACGCCTCTTGTTGTAAGGACATTATTTTTGCTCATGTGTTTTATTTATTTTCGTTTGAAACGATTTTAAAATCACCCAGGTCTCACGTCTCATTGGCCATGCCCTTCAGCACTCCACCGATAGATTTGTAAAATTATTACGAATATGCAATTTGACAGGACAAAATAACCTTCCCTTGAAAATATTGTAAAGTAGTCTTTCACGTCCACTCCACATCAGACAGTGCACTCACTGGTGGTCTTGCCAACTGTCTGGCATGACCTTGTTTAATAATAATAACAATGATACAACGTAATAAAGTGGGTGGAACGGTGAGGGCATACAAGAAACCTAGGAGCGCAACAGCACAATGGTAAGCAAACTTTACACACGTTTAACGCAGCGCGGATTGAGTAATTATGCGAGCTGCTTGTCTGTCGTGCCATCTGCTCTAGCTCTCGCCCTATGAGTATGAGGAAGGTTGCGATCCCCAACGCTTACTTTTACGGTCAACCCTCGTTATACGGAAGGGTTACGTTGCTTAAAAGCTTTCTGTTAAGTGAATGTCCTTACATCGAATCACCTGGGGGCAGTACGGTACAGTTTGGCATATTTTTTTAGATAGAAATTTCTGTTACAGCGAATTTTACTTTCGTATATAGAAATCCAGCCCCTAAATACTAATTTCCGTTATAACGAATTTTCGTATAAAAAGTTTCCGTATATCACGAGATGCACGGACTCGTTTTGCATCTCGTCCAGCACTCGCCAACTACAGTATTGTAAACAGTCTGCAGATCAAACGAAGCTTGCACATTAAATGGATGCCACAGCAGATGAAGTGCATAAGATGCGAACCGAGAGGGTGGCTGGGGGTATTGAACCGTGGATCAATGCGGGGAGTGCACTGACCATTCAGATGTCCAGCCGCCTTATGGAACATGTGGAATCATTGAAACCGCATTTGCTGCCGAGAACATTCTCTGTTACTTGACCATCTGTCATAACGGTGCGTTCGCCACGTTTCATTCCCAAATCTCTCGTGAATTTTAACGACTTCATTAAAATAAAATTACTTTGCAACGTTTTTAATTTTGAATCGCAGGGAGACCTGGAGGCATGGAGGGCCCACAAGTAAGTCCATTACCGAGACGCCCCAGGTTCCTTGGTTCAGAATCGAGTTCATGTATCAAGGGACGTGTGCAGGTGGCAGCATTGCCAAGCCACCGTGGTGTGCCCATTTGTTCAAGGGTCTCATGGCACCATCTGATTGAGAAGTTCAACGGTCCCATCATAACACTCTGAGACCGTGGACAATTGTGTTGCATCATGGCGGTAAACTTACCCTGCAACATCGCATCGACAAAATAGGCGGCTATTCTGCACACATGC
This sequence comes from Geotria australis, assembly GCA_036362915.1. NCBI lineage: Eukaryota > Metazoa > Chordata > Hyperoartia > Petromyzontiformes > Geotriidae > Geotria > Geotria australis. Next base: position 10,243,179 of record JAZEWU010000002.1, on the reverse strand, counting down.
TTGTTCACAGCACTCCTCCTAGGCCAGTCCATCACGGGGCACCGGGGGCAATTTAGTACGCATGCCAATTGATCTATGCAGCAGCATGTCTTTGGACTTTGGGAGGAAACCGGAGTGCCCGACGAAAACCCACGCAGACACGGGGAGAACATGCAAACTCCACACAGAAAGGCCCCTGAGCCGGACCTTCTTGCTGTGAGGCGGCAGCGCTACTCACCGCGCCACTGTGCCGCCCAAATGCTCAAAATTATCCACACAATTTAAACACACTTAGGAAACCAAACAGACTCACGGTCTATGTTTTTGCTTATTGGGAATGCTGAGTACATGCTCAAAAGCTCAAAATGCCTGTGGCCAGTAACAATGAGTGGACTATTTACATTCACGAACAAATGCGAGTGCACTTGAGTTTCATTTAGACTGAGCTTGAAGGAGTCTGCTTCTTGGGCCAAAGACAACTAATTTGAATACCTAAATCATTCAGCAAAGCGATGTTTTTATTTTGTTCGGCTTAAGTGCGCATGTTATATCCGGTAAAATAATGCTTGTTTTTATACACATCGGTCAACCTTGCTGTCTTTGGTTGAATGGTTCTGTGTAAACCAGGGTTTCTTAGACTCCAGTCCTTGCAACCCACCTCCATGCTACGTCTTTCTGTGTTTACCAATGTACTGCCCAATTCAAATACAGATTAACTCAGATTAACTGTTCCACACTGCACGCCCCCGATGATTGTTAAACACCTCCCATTTGACGCGCTAAGCAATTAATGCTGCCTGTGTTAACTGAGTCAATCTAAGTTAAGATTGAGATGTTAGTGTACTTGCGCGCTTGCGAGCGCACGTGTCTCATTTAGAAAATGCTGAAATCTGATGTAGGTTTTCACGGCTCGATTCGTGATGCTTGCTCTTCAGAGCTGTTCTTTCGGGATAGCCGTGTCGAGCGCTCTCCCTCTCTCCCTCGCGAAGTTTTGCACGCCTGAGGATGCTTCCAACGTGGGAGGCGAAACATTGGATATATTTATGTTAATTTGCGGGGTGTATTACGTATATTGGTCAAGTGCTTCCAGTCTCCGTGGTCACTCTTGTCCCCTATCCCCAGCAAATAACGAGGACTAACTGTAATACCTCACACGCCAAATGCCTTGCTAACACAAACACACAAATGCACATCAAGAGAATGTCTGACTAACACCGCGTTGTTTAGAGGTGTGGACATGTGATATATCTCTGTGTGTTGTTGCCTGGTAACCTAGAGAAGATGGGGGACTAGTGGTCTTAATTGGAGGACCACCAAAGCAAAAGGATTGACAATCACCGCTCTATAATGTCTCCCTATTATTTGGAGTGGAGTATCTATACGTATATTACTCTCGACAAATATTTTTTTCAATCAAAAGAAAAGTCGAAAAGGGTCTGACAGTGCCTCTCCACGTCATTCAAGAGCAATATCCAGCAACTGCGATGGCATCAGCCAAATGACGCGATGCAATGCTGCCCAGTATAAGATGCTTTAACTGTTGATATATCACTTGTGTGGCCAGATGGCAATACGCGTTCTGATTGGTAACTAGTGCACCACCAATATAGGCTTTGGGCACAGGCCAAATAGCCATCCATCTATTGTCAGAAACCGCTTAATCCTGTACAGGGTTGCGATCAGCCAGAGCCTATCCGGCAGACACAGGGCGCGAGGAAGGCCTATACTCCGGATGGGACCCCAGCCAATCACAGCAGGCCAAATATTTCACTCATTGGTACCGCCTGACATGGTCACACTTGAGTTGTACCAAAATCTGTAAATCGTCAATCAGAGTGAATGAGGGAATAACTCATACGATGGAGAAAAAAAACTGAACATGCTAATCGCTAACACTGCATCAAAGAGAAGAAAAAGATGGAAAGGGCAATGGTACACGGTGTGGACATGATGTGCTACGACGAATATGCGCAAAACATCACCTATTAAAAGTATATATAGAGAGAGGCAGTGTTATTAACAAATGTGTTGATTGTTAATTGTGCTTTTGCACAATTTCCAACGCAGCATTGTCAACTAATATGTGGCATTTAATAAGCACGTAATTGCACGCGTCCACTTTAGTAGTAAAAAGACGAACACTGCTAGTACTATATATACTCGCATTCATATATAATAGCCACGGAGCATTTTCTTCATGCAACCGCCAGCATGAGAATACACGAACTGAGCTATTAATTAGGATTCACATTAAGTGTCATTGTGCGGCTCACTTGGTTGTTAATTGCTGGACATTGTGATCTGGGTGTTTTGTCGAGCACCTGGGGGAGGCTTGAAAAGAACTGGCCTCTAGAGGGGAACTGATTAGAGAACATTTATAATTAATTACTGCTGTACACCCCCCCAACTTCCCTATTTCATCTCCATTTGCCGCGCAAGGTGCGGCATCACCTGACATCGCCGAAGGTTCCCCAAGGATATGAGTTCCGTAAGGAGGACACTCAGTGGCTGCTCCGTTTGATTTCTTTTTTGCTTGTCTGTGCGATATCTCAGGCACCTTTTTGAGCTAGGAAGCTGACATTTCGACACCATAGTGATCAAGTGCTTTGGAAAACCATAAGTTTCTTTGTTTTGTTTTTAGACATTTTATCTTTTTGTACTGATGTAGGTTTTCACGCCTTGATGTATGAGAATAGCTTTCCCAAAGGTATCAAAGGTGCCTCCAACGTGGGAGGCGAAATGTCGCGAAAGAGACAGAGGGAGCGCTCAACACGACTATCCCGAAAGAAAAGCTTTGGAGAGAAATTCTCATTCTACTCAATGGAAGCATTAACCATCGTAGATTTGCTAACGGCATTCATCATGGCCACAGAATGAGTAGTGTTTTAATGGAGACACATCAGTTGGCTTGCCAGTCCTCAAGCTGAGGTCTCTCTTTACCAATTAGAATCCTTAAGAATTCAGTGACGTGTTATCAACTATTATTTGGGGATCCCTCGTCTGCGACCTGTCGTGGGTCTGTAGGTCATGAGTCTGAACCTGCCCCTGGCACCTGTGTATTTGGAGATCGCATGTTCTCCCCGAGGTGTTGTGGCTTTTTGCTCAGGGACCCCCAGTTTTCCATTTACATTTAGAAATAAGCATTAGATTATCTGGCGGTGACCATAAATTCCCACGTGTGATGATATAAGCCACTTCAACGAGTTATCATGTGTGACCAGGTCACCTCTGAAAGAGCGCTCGTAGCTCAATGGGCTCTTCCTGATTTAAGTAAATATGTTCAGATGTGAGCAAGGGTGATTTTTTTCCGTCAATTTAATCTACATTTATTTTTTTACTTAGCATTCTTTGTGATGAGAACACGGTATGTTGTCTGGCAATTGGCACATCCGTAATTAGCTGGTCTCGTAATAGTGCGTGATAAGAAACGTCCAGATTTGCTTACACGGCAAAATTAGTGTGCTGGCGGGCCTGGCCTTTGTGCAGAGTTTGTCTCGCATATTAGCAAAACCTGCATCGGTCTTTTAATGGGTGGAATGTGAGTTATAGGTTAGCCAGGAGTGGGTAGTGTTTGTGAGACAAGTCACTGTGGATAGGCCAGCTCCTTAACTGCAAAATTACTTTCACTCGTGAAAATCCCACGTAGTAGATTAAAACTAATGATAATGATGCAGTCTTCTCTTCACCCGACAATTACCAACGTTTTACATTTAATAATAATATATTTATAACACGCGCATATTCTCCGGGCGCATTGCGCCTGTTGATTCGGAGGCGCGGAGCCTGGCTCACTTAACCATACTTATTATGAGAGGGACATTTTTAATAGACAATTACTAAAGGACGATCGTGGATTGGAATATTTTCTCCGTCGTGCTGACAATCCGCATGCTGTTCGGCATGATGTCCAACGTTTCACTGCACGTGATTGGGACCTTCTGCAGGAGCTAAATTGGGCTGCTCCCTTTCTCACTCGGTAATAGGGTTATACTGCACCTCTCAGGGATAAGACGTGTGAGTAGCATAGTGATTAGCACACTGCCATATGAGCCCAGTGACCTGAGTTGATAAGTATACGAATTCATACAGAGCCTCTCGTAGGTTGATTTGAGTCTAAAATGAGTACTTGATGCGATGTCTGTGAAACATCCGCACTGGGGAGACAAAGGCATCCGAGTGTAGCTGTGGCCACTTCACCCCCTTGTGCCCCATGGCGGCCTTCATTAGTGCTCTTTAACAGCACTTGTCCCATTCTCCAGTGTAGGCTACACAGGGAATCTTTAATCTTCATGTGCGTGAGAGTGGTTGAGCAAGGACACCTGGAGGCATGGAGGGCCCACAAGTACGTCCATCACCGACACGCCCCAGCTTCCTTGGTTCAGAATCGAGTTCACGTATCAAGGGACGTGTGCAGGTGGCAGCATTGCCAAGTCCCCGAGCTGTGCCCATTTGTTGAAGGGTATCGTGGCACCATCTGATTGAGAATTTCAACGGTCCTATCATAACACTCTGAGACCGTGGACTATTGTGTTGCATCATGGCGGTAAACTTACCCTGCAAGATCACATCGACAAAATTGGCGGCTATTCTGCACACATGCTTGTTCACAGCACTCCTCCTAGGCCAGTCCATCACGGGGCACCGGGGGCAATTTAGTCCACAAGCCAATTAACATATGCAGCAGCGTGTCTTTGGACTGTGGGAGGAAACCGGAGTGCTCAGCGAAAATTCACGTGGACACGGGGAGAACATGAAACTCCACACAGAAAGGCCCCCGAGCCGGGATTCGAACCCGGGTCCTTCTTGTCGTGAGGCGGCAGCGCTACTCACCGAGCCACCGTGCTGCCACGAGTTGATGATTGAAAGAAAAAAAATCCCCCTACATTTGTAGACGCCTGCGCTAACACACGGTAATTAACGATGGCAAAGTAACGAGCGAGCGGAACTAAATTCCACGAAAAATAATTAACGTTTCGAACATATTCATCAGACCCTGACAGATGTGGTTAATCTTTGTTTGGTTATTTCGCACCACTCAGAGGGCACCGTGAATTCGAATTTCATAAATGGCACGAATGGTTGTGGCCACCTCACTTGTATTTATTCAAGTGACAGAGAGACATCAGACAGATTTATTTTACGCCACTTAAAAGAACAAACTTAGAATCCTTGCACAGGGGCCATGCTAATGTGCAGCGCTTTGTGACCCTCGGGTGAAAGGCGCTATATAAATGCTATTATTATTATTATTATATCGTTCCAATTTTAAAATATGTACCGCTGAAGCAAATATCCAAACTTATACGTTGTCTTTTTGTTGGGCTGGGTTTTGTTATTTTGTTTTTCTC
>JAZEWU010000002.1:10199000-10228697 GCA_036362915.1 Geotria australis | reverse complement strand
CCAAACACATCGAGGCCGAGCTGAAAGACAACGATGTCCAGAAGCTGACCATCGTGCTTCGAAGAATCGCAAAGAAGAAGATGGGTAATTTTAGAAGAAATAAGGAAGTACTTCGGAGACTACGGGAAGGAGTTAGAGGTATTTGGTGAATTCGTTTATAAGTGCATTGAGGATAATATATTACATTTGTTAGTAATTTATCAAATGTGCTGGAAGGGCACCATTAATACAGCCCCATTCATCTCGACGTACCTCGGTAAGAGTGGGGGCGGCACCAGTGGCCTTGCGGTGCCAGCAGGAAATTAAATACAGGGCAGCCATAGAAAGGTCGAGGCCAACGTTACTTGAATAAATGTCGCAGGCTAATGTCTCCTGAAGACAGAACAGTCCCTGAATGAGTTTAATTGATCAATACATGCCCCCAACTGGAAGGAAACTGGGTCCTAAGAGTAAGATGCCATGTTTATTCACTCTTGCTGAACAATAAGAGATTGGCGTTAACACCGTTGTAAGCCTGTATTGCATGTAATAGGCTCTGTTGGCGTGTGCTCTGGGAAATATTTATGGAGATCATCGGGCAGTTGTGTTTATTATTGGCCTGCAAACACCGGATGACTGCGGGAGGAGACACTTCGGCCTCGAATTAGGCAGCCGCAAATCATCAACCTTTATCTTACTCAAAATATATCGTGCGTGTGAGAATAGATCTTCAACAGATGATGCAAATTATGGAACATTTATATTCGTTATACATAAAGGTAATGCAGGAGACACGTGTGTATAAGTGATACGAAATAAGTAAAATAATGATAGTAATGATAATTTGGAAATAATGATAATGGAGATAAACCAGACAATACAACAACAAACCGCCGACCACGAATCACGACATTACGTCAGATTAGTCTACATCTCTCTCATGCTCACACGGCCACCATGGAGATGGAGCAATACAATCAGTTCCTCTGCATACGTCACTTGGAACGTTGCTGCGTTCGAGGGTTGGCGACAGCACGGATTGGTCTTGATCCAGCAGTGGACACACAATGGCTGAAGATGAGCTAGCGCTATCAGTTATTAGCACACCTCACTGCTCTAAGATGCGACTAGACGTCAAATCAAATGTTGTGACTGAAAGAGCCTTGTGATATAACAGTGCACATTAGTAACTGTGTGATCCTTTAAAACATTATTAGTGATTATTCATTTATATGCACAGCTAATATGTAAATCCCATTTAGATTTCACAAAGTGTTAATCCCAAGGAAACTCATTATTAATATTTAAACTAACTTATCAAATAGGACAGGCCTGCAGGTGCCAGAGACTTCTCAACAGCATGCTGAACAAACTGAACCTGGTTAAATCTGGCCGACTGTGTCGGCGTATTAGAATAATAATAATAGATTTATGGATATTTATATAACAGCGCCTTTAACCCGAATGTCCCAAAGCGCTGCAGGAAACCACAGAGATATTGGAGGAGGCACCCACTTGGTCAATCGGCGCCAACCCACCAGACACTGCATCCTGCATATTATAATGGTATTGGCCATTTCATTAATGATATTTTTTCTAGTTGTGGGAGGAAACCGGAGAACCTGGAGTAAATCCACGCAGAACAGGGGGAGAACACACAAACTACGCAGAAAGGCGCCCGAGGCGGAAATTGAACCACCTCCATCCAGCAGGACCTTCTTTCTATGAGGCACATGTGTTACCCACTGCACCTGCAACATGTTATTAAATGATTGCTCCATCATGCACTGCTTGCAGTGTGACGAAACCAAACTGTCGACGATGCGACAGTATCGCGGCGCGTGACGCTGCCGTCTGTCTGGTGGTGCCGACATCTCGCGAGTCATCTCAGTGTGCCGCTTTGACTCGTGATGGGGATAATATTAAAATTGGAACGAACACAAAAAACGATTTCAACTTCTTTAAGACGTAAACGATCAATTGAAACAAAGTTAGCTTCAAGCTGTGAAACAGGAAGGAGTCGTGCAGGAATGTGTTTTCCCCATTAACGCCTAATTTGTGTTTCTTGAAAACTCCGTGGCTTTGTCTCGTTTGCGCTGCTTTGGCACGCATGCCTTCTGTGAACAAATGTGTCTGAGGTTGCATGGTCAATTTATTTAAGTCTTAATTTTTCAGTGGGCATTTTGATCGTAACATCCCGGCTTATATAAAAGATGAAAATAGAGAAAGGAAATTCAGTACTCATCCTTAATGAATCGTTTGAAAAGTAATAAAATGTGAAGACGCATGCACTAGCTGCCTGTTAAAATAGTGTAACTGTTTTACGTGTAATTCTTTGCATACCGAGGAAGACCTGCAATTTTGCCATTACAGTTCTCTTGTCTATACCAGCGCTAAATCACTAAATCAGTGTTTATGCCACGAACTCCAAATGAAAAAGTCGCACCAGCATGATCAGAAATTTACATTCTTACCGCTCTGCAATCTTCTGTTTAAAAAGGAAGGACGGCTTGTGAAAAAATTGATTAAATCGGCAAGCATCAACAGAGCTACAAATAGATGATGCAAAATATCAAACACCTTTAAACATTGCCTGGCACAGTACATCAGGCCCCTTCGCTATGTATATCTGTAACTGTTGAATTGGACAAATTCAATATCTATGCCCAACTGCTGGCTGGGATGGTGTGATATCTTGTGCGTAAGGAAGTTCACAGAACGGACAAAAACAATGCTGTAGGTTGTGGTGGCAATTAGATGCCCCTGTCATACGCTTTAGTGGGTACCAGGGTTATGGATATAATAAAATCTACTTTTCATTTTTGCAGGTATTCAAATCAGGCAGCGTGGCTCCATGAGTTATGCGTGACATGGCTACGGTTAATGGCCATCTCGAATACCCATGCGCCCAGCCTCGGGGATGCCTTGTGCCGGCAAACCGGTGATTATGCATAGGCAGCATAGCTCAGTTGACAGCTGCTGATGTGAAAACGATACTCTCCCATTCACATGTAATGAACCCATGTGTCTGAATACTGCAATGAGCAATAGTTATTATCCTTTCCCGGTTGACAGACGATTTTAATATTTTTGCATATTGGTGTTTTCTGTTTTTGTCTGTGGGCTACCAATGGTCAGTGAGAATTACAAATATAAACACTCCAGTAATAACAATGGAGATGAACATTTCTATTATGATAATGCCCTTTATCTAAGGAAGCCTCACTGAATCTTCAGGTGCTTATTTCATGAGTGTTCTGCAATTGCGACGTGTGGTCAATTTCATTAATGAGTGTTTTGCTTTAAAGCAGAAATGAATCATTTGCATGCCAGGGATGTTGGAGGAGATTGCGAGGAGGTGCATTGTGATTTGCTGCAGGTTTTATTCCATGCCATTTCCTATTCATAAACTGTCATAGGCATTTTTTTTAAACATATTAACCAATGGATAAGTGATAAGGACTGCGCTTTGGGGAAGATTAAATTCGAAGACGTCACATTGACTGTTAAGAAGAGTAAATGGGTTTGGTCAAAATCTGTCACTAGAAGGGATGTTGAACTCTACCCCCTCCAAAAAGTCTGGACTGTAACTTACCCATCCCACCCACTATACGTCCAACGGCACCAGCCATAAGAACGTTTTTACACAAGCATATAAGTACACACACTTACACTCAGCACTAATCACTGTCCAGAACACTACAAAAACTGCTGCTAACTACTCGTCCTGTAGATGGCATATTACTTGCACATTTTTTCATATATATCTAATTTAATTCATTTAATTTTACATTTATAACGCGCACATATTCATGTAATGTCAAAGATATTCATTCTACAAGAGAACTACTCAGAGGCACGAGGAAAGCGCAGAGAGGCGGAGGAGGCAGCCAGGCGGTTTTGCCTGCGCCATATTGCCACACACTGCTTCCTATATATTATGATGTTATCGGCCACCTAATTAATGAGTGTTTTTTTAAGTTGTGGGAGGAAACCCACGCAGAACAGGGGGAGAACACACAAACTCCACACAGAAAGGCGCCGAAGGCGGGAAGCAAACCTCCTCGGGCAAGACCATTCTTTCTGTGAGGCGCGGATGTTACCACTGCTCCACCCTGCCGCACTATATTAGTTCTGTTCGCACTATATTTGTTATAATTATAGTTTTGTTCTATATCTCTGCCATGTTATTGCCCCCCACCCCGACCTCCAGCTTAGCTTAACTTGTCAATATTAAAAAGTGTTAGTCTTTTGTTGTTTTTATTATCCTAGCATTTTTAAAAGCTTGTTTCAGTCCATGTATATGCCAACACCGGGGTGTGAGAGAAACTGCATTTCGATCCTCTATATCTCCTGTACAAATGGCAGAATTAACAATAAAGTTGAATGTAATTGAATGATGGCCAGGTGTTGGAAACAATGACAGAACGGCGGCCACGAGAGGAAGGAGAGGATGTCTCCCACCACCGAGATGGAGCTGTGAAAATTACATTTGCGCCGCAGCGTAACGGATTGTTACGTTGCGAGACCACGAATGATGGTGACAGATTCGGGAGACCTTCACCTAGCGGGGGATAGATCTCGACTTAAATTGATGATGAACCGATAAGGCTACATTCACTGTTAATATGCTAATGCATGGCAATGGTGGCTAACCATGACAAATGTATACACCTGGCTTACTCTTGTATTTTAAAATGACCTATAGAAATATAATTAATGGCATTTATCGCATTGATTTGGCTATTATACACTGAAAGCAAGCGTGTGTATGAAATATGTGATAAAGCATTTATGTCAGCATATGCAAAATATAAAAAAAAAATCTAATATCCCTTTAGGCATATTATGCGGTTTAAAACCTGACTTTAATAACGTGAATATGTTTTCCTGCTCATTTTAAAATCCTATGAGCTACGCTCACAATGGCAAAGGAAATTATAATGTTTGTTATTCATGTAATCTCCTCTACGATAAGATAGCTAATGTAAAAAAATAATCATATTTAATGTTATGAATGACTGATAAGAGTAGCAACGCAATTACGAGTAAAAAAACCCTCAGCTCCATTTTGTGCTGCGAGGACATCACTAGCTGAGCAGTAATTTGTCCAGAACTCTCGAGAATAAGGTAAAGGTGCAGCCCTGCAATCGCTTGCTCACGCCACTGAATGCTGAAGGACTTCCACTCGAAGAAGCTTTCTGTGCAGAGCTTGTGTGTTCTTCCCTGTTTTACATGGGTTTCCTCAGGTGTTCCCATAGCAAATTGAGAGGCAAAGAGGAATATTTGGATAGTTTTTTTTTAGAATTATTATATCTTTAACAAATTCACTTGCATTTAAATGCTGCAGGGAAATGAGTTCCTGATAACATTGCCACCATTTAATCATATTCATGCGTCTAAGAATTTCCGGAAAAAAAAGTCCAAACATTATGAAACAGGATGGTCCTCGCATTATTTTTGAAAACGTGCTGTCACATGTAATTGAACATGTGGGATTTCACACGTAACAGGTTTTAAAATGCTTTCCTGTGCTGTCCCAGTTTTCACGCAATTCCACACTATGCTCAGCTGGGGATTTTTATATAACCTATGTCATTACGACTTTTTTTTTTATCATAGCATCATACAATTGTGTATGCAATGATAGCCAACCAAAGTGTACATCTATATATAATGGAGCAAGTTTTTTTTAATGTATGTCTGCACTAAGGGAACAGGTTGGAACCCTTCATAAGTGCAAATGTATCTGCACAACACCAAGCCATTTACATCTTATTACAGCTTTACTTCACACTTATTGATTACCATTTAGAAAATTCAGAGAGGCAGCCATATTCCCATAAAGGAATTTGGGAAGAGATCAGGAACAAATCCAGGTTAAAGCAGTCTTTCCTGTGGGATACCTGTGCCCTTATATGGACCAAGATAAACGGGAAGTCGTTACAGCTGACTGTGGGTAGCGGGATGGCGAGCTGAAAGACAACGATGTCCAGAGGCTGACCATCGTGCTTCGAAGAATCGCAAAGAAGAAGAAGGCGTTGAGTGAGTGAAGATGCCTCTAAAGTGGGAGTTGAAACGTCGCGGAGGAGAGATGAAGAGTGCTCGACACGGATATCCCGATAAAACAGCTTTGAAAAGCAACTATCATTGTGGTTGTGTTTATGTTGCCCATAAACTGCATTCCAATGTCGCTAGCTATTGTAGACGGCAGGTTTCTTCCGCAATGGATGAACGCCTCGTGTTGTTGCCCAGGTGTCGCGTGTGGAAGTTGCGTTTTTGTTGTTGTGGGTGGCTGCGTTTTTTTTCTTTGCTGTTGCGTGTGTCTTTGTCTTTGTTCTTGTGCTTCATTGTTGATTGCTTGATTTGGACTGGCGTTGTTTCCCCCTCGTGTCTGTCTCTCTGTCTTCCTGTCTCTGTGTCCCTATGTCTCCCCCTCCCTCCCTGTCTCCCTCCGTGTTTGTCTTTAAGGAAGTGACGGCCATCTTAGGGGACGCTGGTACATTTTTGCCGCTCTTAAGATTTCCAGTTTCACGACCTTTCAGTGTATTAAAAGCAGGCATAATCATTTAATTTTACATTGCTTTGGTTTGTATTAGCTGTTTTTTTTCCTGTCGTTGTTGGCATGCCATTCTCTTTGCGGCCCTTATGCAGCGCTTTGTGATCCTCGGGTGAAAGGCGCTATATAAAATGCTATTGTTATCTTCTGTGCAATTCTTCGAAGCTCGATGGTCAGCTTCTGGACATCGTTGTTATTATATAGATAGATAGATATATGTTTATTATTACAGCAGTACGTCTACCTCCTAGTCACCTCCAAGTCACATGTTGCTCCAGTTCTGATATTTGTGAGTGGAATATTTTCAGTGACTCCAAAGAAAACCTGCATTTTGTATTTGCCTGGTCTTCGAAGCTTGCAGTGATCCATAACTCCCAAAGACAGGGTGGGCCCAAACAAAACAATCACGTTATTTGATGCTCCCTGTTGTTACAATGAGAGACTATTCAACCGTGAAGTGCTTGCTGGTCTCTTTAAACGAACGGTGGAAATGCATACGGCAAGAAAGCAGTAATCGTCGAAAATGGTCAATTTTATGTGGAACACGCTGATTTAAAATGCTGTTACTGGCTTCCTTTTTTGCTCACACCTTGTAGATGTTTTTTTCACCTGTATGAGTGTCCATCCATCCATCCATTTTCTAAACCGCTTGTCCTGGTGAGGGTGGCGGTGGCAGCAGTCCAAGGAAAGTGGACCAGACATCCCTTTCCTCAGCAACAGATCCCAGCTCTTCCTGGGGGATTCCCAGGCGTTCCAAGGCAAGCCTAAGGATATACTTCGAGGCCGAGCTGAAAGACAACGATGTCCAGAGGCTGACCATCGTGCTTCGAAGAATCGCAAAGAAGAAGACGCGTGTCCTGGGTCGGCCTCTAGGTCTCCGCCCAGTAGGCCGTGCCTGGTAGACCTCCCGTCCTTGACAGATGCTCGAACCACCGCAACTGGCTCCTCTCAATCCTAAGGAGCATCGACTCTACTCTGAGGTTCCCCCGGATTGCTGTGCTGCTCATCCTGTCACGGAGAATGAGCCCAGCAACCTTGCGGAGAAACCTAATTTCAACCGCTTGTATCCGAGATCTCGTTCTTTTGGTCATTACCCAACGCTCATGGTGAGGATAGGGACGTAGGTTGACCTGTAAACCGAGAGTTTTGTCCTAGGACCAAGCTCCCGCTTCACTATCACGGACCGGTACAGTGTCTGCAACACTGCAGACGCTGCTCCAATCCGCTGGGCAACCTCTCGTTCCCTCTTACCATCACTCGTCTGCAAGACCGCAAGATATTTAACCTCCTCCACTCTGGGCTACTACTCTCCCCTCACCTGAAGAGGGCTTCCCACTATTTTCCTGCAAAATTCCTTGACCACAGGTTTGGAAGTGCTGACTCTCATCCCAGCCGCTTCACACTCATCCGCGAGACGCTCGAGTGGCCAGTCGGAGATCACAGTCAGATGAGGTGAGAAGAACATCATCTGCAAACAGCAGCGATGCCACCTCCATGCCCCCATTCCTCGGCTGCGCATTGAGATCCTGTCCATGAATATCACGAAGAGGAGTGGAGACAAGACGCACTCTTGGCGGAGACCAACGCCCACATTAATCACCAATAATGATTTATGAATCGTTTTATAAAGGGTCTCTTGCGTACCGTTTTGAATGGTCAGGTTGTACTGTGTGTCGTTCAGCACAATGTCCGACGGTTTGCTGCACATGGTCGGATCTACTTCTGAAAATACCCAGACACTTGCTTTTCGGATTATTTAAAAAAACCTACATTTTGACTGGATTTAAAACAAAGTCTTACTGACAATATTAGCTTTAATTATTATTAGTGTAATCATTCTTCAGAGTTGTTTTTCTAAAAAGGCACAATAAAAGGCCGAGTTGTTGAATTTATGACTTGAAAATTGCCATTTCAAATTTAATGAAGAGTGCGTATGCTAATCTATTTAAACCATCCATGCAGCAGTGTTTGTTTTTTAACTGCAAGCAACATTTACCGAAGTATTGTACATAAAATCCACTAGCTTAACACAATCGCTAGCATTCACTTTTAACATTGCACTATTTCAGCAATATTTGTTGAAAACTATTATATTTAGCGTGGGCTTCCATGAAAGTGTTTATCTTCCTATTATCGTACTGCTCGTGATTTATTGACAAATGTTTGTCATTTTGCTTATAAACAGAGTTGCCAAACGTAGTACAAGGGTGTGTAATTCACCAAAAGTCAGATAAAAAAAATCCCCCCTCCAAAGAACACAGTTTCATCTTTAAGAGCCAGTGAACTGACAGACAAAAATATAATGAATTGAACATAGTAATTTTTCGTTGGATCACGTAAAAGTAAGTGTCGTAAGCCTACCTCCACCTGACAGCCCATTAGTAAGGTTTTGTCACGTGAACAGAATTTGTCAATTCATTACTGCTTTAGCACATCGGTGTTTTAGAGAGTAAACCCGCAACAGCTACAATTGAGTATGACGTTTAGCTGATAATTGCAACCAGCTTCATCAGGCTCCTTTCCAGCCGTGGAAATGAGTATTGCACTTAATACTATTATACATAACATTGATCGCAAAGCCTTCATGTTGGACATAACGGGTTGATGTATTGGTTGTGATTTATTGTTGAAACTGGACACCTGTTGACCGACGGCTGAATTGCACAATTATTTTCAAATAATCATAGCAATCATACTAGAGTAGTATTATTGTATTAAAAAAATAAATATGGTTTTCTCCCCTCATCTTTCCTTCTCTATTTCATCCCCCACACTTCACCATTTCAGAATGGGAGATTTCCTCCCTTGAACCTCACTGCCTCGTGAATTCAGAGAGTACAAACAAAACGTCGATTCAGGGAGGATTCTCTATTACTCCTGTATTGAACAAAAGGATCAATGACAACATTGAAACAACAACTAGTTGGTGTTTAGGCCCTGGAAAAAACTCGAAATTAAATGTATACGCATGTGAAACCTCACTTCAACTTTCCACCCTGATTGCATCTTATTACTGCTTTAAAATTCAATTAAAAAAAAGATGGTTGTTTTAGTGATGATGCTTCCAACGTGGGAGGTGAAACGTCGCGAGGGGGAGAGGGAGATCGCTCGACACGGCTATCCCGAAAGAACAGCTCTGAAGAGCAACCATCGTTTTTTTTTTACTATCAAACTGGTTTTCACTCAACAACCAACATTTGCACAATATTATCACAAGTGTGGATGCCGGTGCAAACGACCGCCGTTCCGTGCGTACAACCCCCTACGGTGGTGAGATAGCATAGGCAGTGGAAAGAATGGTCTAGCCCGAGGCGGTTCGATTCCTGCCTTGGGCGCCTTTCTGTGTAGAGTTTGTGTGTTCTCCCCCTGTTCTGCGTGGGTTTCCTCCGGGTTCTCCGGTTTCCTCCCACAACAATAAATAACAAACTCATTAATTAGTTGGCCGATAGCATCATAATATATAGGCAGCAGTGTGTGGCAATATGGCGCCGGCAAACCGCCTGGCTGCCTCCTCCGTCTCTCTGCGCTTTCCTCGTGCCTCTGAGTCGTTCTCTCGTCGAATTAATACCTTTGACATTGAATGAATAAGTGCGCGTTATAAATGTAAAATTATTATTATTATAAACCCCAGAATGTATGTTTTCGTCACAACTAAAGTTTATATATTTATCCAAAAGTACAGATAGGGCAAGTCCATATTGCCTTGTGTCCCATACACATCCAAATGTATTCATTATATCTACAGTCGGGAGCAGTAGCTCAGTGGTTAGCGCGCTGGGCTATAAACTTGGCGATCCGAGTTTGAATCCCACTCACGGCCAACAGCAGTGACGATTTTCTGAAGCCTCCACTAGGTTGACTCAGCTTCAAAGGAGTACCTCGTGCAGTCTTTATTATACCTGTAATACACATCCTGCTGTGGCTCGTGCCCCTATGGTACTACGAGAGGAGAAGGTGCGCAGTCTACGTAAACCCCGCTCAGACGCCATCCACTATTAAAAACATGCGGTGAGTGCCCCCTGGCTAGCCATTGTCATTTGCTTCGCCGCGTG
Organism: Geotria australis; assembly: GCA_036362915.1. NCBI lineage: Eukaryota > Metazoa > Chordata > Hyperoartia > Petromyzontiformes > Geotriidae > Geotria > Geotria australis. Next base: position 10,218,107 of record JAZEWU010000002.1, on the reverse strand, counting down.
TTACAATTTTGTTTCATTACTCCGAGTTTGTGGCTGTCAAAATCTCGATGGTGGAAACTTTGGTTGACATTGCTTATTGGTTTAGACATCACTCATGCATTATTAATTACGTAACTAATTCATCATCCAAAGTTCTTGACTGAAAACAAAAACATTTTTTTTAAAGATGTCACAGAGTGACATGATTTTATAACCTTAACACCTCGCTTGTGACACAGTGTCTTCACGTAATTATTTCAGAGCGTGTCTCATTAAGTAATTGAAATCCGTTTGGATAATGCATTCACACCACGTGTATTGGAGAGGCGTGAACTGGGTATGCACCCAAGTGTGGGCTGGCACCATGGCAAGAATTTTACTAACAGCCTTGCTAATCTTGCAATGTTTGCGACCAATTACGCATGGGGAACGATTTGATCTCATGGGAGAGAGAAACGTAGAATGGAACCATCGAAGGTAGATTTTTAAGTCTACATTATTATAATAATAGCATTTATAGAGCGCCTTTCACCCGAGGGTCACAAAGCGGTGCACAAGGGCCGAAATGTAGCTGGAGCTGTCCAGGGTTAGACTACTGAAAATATGTCCCTGAAGCCCTCCTACTGCTCAGGTACGATGGGGGAGGGTTGGAGTCCGAGGGCTTGGAAGGGCCTGTTAAATATTCCATAAGAAATGAACGCCTGGATCTGTCTGCAATCAATGTGAAATAAGACGTGCTATGAAACTGAAATGGCATCCAGGTTGTTTACACATTGCGCCACAGTGTCTGTGCCAGGTTTATTTGTGAATATCCATTCGTATGTGTTTTAATGTTGATTCAGGGATGCTCATTATCATCCCCAACATTGCACACCGTGCCAGGACGGGGGTGGGTGTGGAGAATGAATGCGCCCGTGTATCGCTGCTAAGTCATTATAACGGTTCTAGCACCTGAAAAAAGACACGGCATGGCATACATCACAGGCATCACTGGCGTTGGGGCAGAGGTCACACGAAAAACAACACTAATTTACCAATATCCCCCAAACGATGCTCAGAGAGAGAGAGAGAGAGATTCGTCTAGCCCGTCTAGCAGTGGCTAGACGGGCTAGACGGGATCGCCAGTACAAACGTCGCATTACTTGGCGATGATTGACGGCGCAGCACGCCGGAGCCCAAGGGTCCTAATGTCCTAATTGCTAATGTCGAGAGGTCGCACCGGTGTGAAAAATCTCCAGTTCAAAGCCGCTTGTCTTCCTGTTTATGCAGCACCGCGTGCAATTACTTACGTTGGTTTGTACGTCCGCGTGGTAACTGGCTGCCCATGCGTCACCTATTAGGACGACAACAACAATAACCACAAACACGACTTACCCACGCGCACGTACGCGCGTCTGTTTTCATCGGAAGTGTTTTCCCTGGTGCGGCACGCACAAACAGGGGAATCATTATTATCGATCGTCATCATCGTCGATAGCCACGATCGATCCGCTGCTGGATGCCACCCCACGCAATCGTTCATTATCCTGCGATGGTAATGATCCACCGGGCACTTGCACACACACACACACGTGTTGATTTTGCTGCTCCGTCTCTGCGGTAGACGCTCCGCTCAGACGAGTTCCAATCTTTGGCTGCCACTCTGTCATTATTCTTGACCATTGTAAATAATGATGGAGAGACCGGCAATAAACTGGAATGCATCCGATTGGGCGTCTAAATCACTATGACACAATAGCATAATGCGCTTTAAATTCGGGTCAAGACATTAGTATAGTGTCTGTGCGCTAGTGCAAACGTGCATGTAATTGCTCGCGTGCGTAGGCTGTGGTGGATCAAGCACTGAAGGGCTCATTAAATTGCTCAACAGCAAAATGCCATCGCTATCACCAAGAGGAAAATTGAATTACTAATACTTGGATTGTGTGAAAATCTTGGTAAGGTTCATAATACAGCTAACAAGGGAACATTTGTTTAAATTGGTCATTTACCAAAAATCGATTCCTCTGGCATGTTCTGGATGATTTATTTGTTTGTACCTATGTCTAAAACAAATGTCCACGTTTAGACTTCGTGCCAAACAACGTGTGCAATCCAGAGAAACTTGTGAAATGGAGTGTATCCCTTTGAACGAGGCAAACTAATTTGATTTTTATCAAGGTGTCTAATGTCACAACAATCATGGCCTGAGCGTGACAGAGACATCTGTTTGATAAAGCGTTCATTCATAGTTAATGTAACATTCTTGCAGTGTCTACTAGGCAATGTCAGCATTGCAAAATCATATATTTTTTCCAGTTATTCTAAAACTCACTGTACGTTTAAATACAAATGGGTTTTGCATGTTTTATATGTAATGTATAGTTGGAGTGGATCGATGGTGCAGTGGTTATTGCAAGGAAATGTGAATCGGGTCACGTGACTTTGATTCCTAGCCAAGGCTGATATGAGTAGCGAGTGACATCTGAATTGGTCCGAAGCTCCGCCACACACTTCAGCATCGCACACTGCTCAACATGGTGAAGTATGGTCAACTTCCGTGACCGGCACCGCTTGGGGGAAGCCTTCATTCAGCAGTGGATGGACACAGCCATATATAATGATAAAAATAATAATAGTAATCATTATACTGTGGTTGTGACATAGTACACATGAAATATGGTGTTCTAAATTGGCAGAATCTGACTTATGGGATGCTCGTTCTATGAAACCTGAGTGCTGTTGTTTTACGATGTTTCCACTGCGACACTTCACGTGACCCCAATTGTAACTTCGCATCCTCCGAGATGTGTTTTTGAAAGCTTGCTCCAAGGTCTGGGCATGGAGCAAGTGGCCCAATCTATCTCTGGTCTATGAGCTGTGTGAGGTGTGTGATTTAGGAGATGGCTGTATGATTTTCATTGCTCATGCCTGCCTGTGTACCCCGTCCTCACACAAGCACTCTCATCATTTGCGACCACGTCCTCCACTCAATTTTGAAACAGCTGGCTGACTTTCTGCTAGGGCAGTGAATAGAAGTTATGATTCTACACTTGGTGATTTTTATAACGAAAGGTTTTTATTTTTTATTGTGTCCATACTAGAACACTCTCGGCTCATAAAAGACCCAGATGCACGCAAGTGCCCACAGACACACGAACACCCAGAGGGTCACAAATGGACACACACACAAATGAACCAACAAAGGTGTCAACAAAGTGTCCTGCTGTATATGAATCCTGAGAGGAAACTAATCTCATTTGGGAAACCAATGACCGATATCTTTTTTCAAAAGTACCATTAGACACCGCACATTGACTACAATTAAGCAAAATGGTGACGCTCACTAAACAGAAGTGATCATTGGGCAGAACCAACCTCCCACGGGGGAACTTTGTGGGGAATATTTTATTAGCCACGGTTTAACCACTGTGCGGCGGCCACAATAACATCGGTGATAAAAAAAAATCCAACAAACTGACCTTGACCTTGCGCATCCGGCCAATTGATTCTGCAGCAGATGGGTGCTCATAGAAACACTTCAATGCACTCAACGCGTCACCGAGCTGCAGATGAATCCTGCAGTGTTCTCAATAAACACAGAGGCAGAGACGCGGCTCGTCAACAATTGGACAAAATCTCAGGTAAAAAGAGGGTTAACGCCAACCGTGGTGACATTTTTACTTTAACGCGTTTTATGACGTGCTGGGTTGTCTGGGAGACCATCTTCTCCCTGAAGGGAAAATAAGACTCTGTTATTTATTTACGTGTGGTGGTAGTGGTGATGGTCTATTGTGCATTTTATTTATTCACCCTGCGTGTGTGCTGATTTATTTACTTAATTTAGTTTCGACCGCCCAAAATGTTTCGCGGGTCTGGGAAGGGAACTTCATATGGCATCCGAGGCAGGGCAATATTGGCTTGCTCCTATAGGGGTGTCGCCAGAATTTCCCGCAGGTTTTTGATTCCAAAAGTAAACACGACTGGTGAGTGGGGAGCTCTCCCTCCCAAATCCATACGTAAAGCTCGGAGGCACGAGGACACACGGGGGAGTTGGGGCCCCTCTTCTCAAACGAGCAATTTATCGTCAAAATACCAACCAAACTGTCGATTCCAAGATTTTGCTCCGACACGCAACGTGCTGCAATATTTAAGTTCAAATATTTATTCCGGACATTTTCAGCTGTGGCAATATACAACGAGCATGTATTCTCTCGTCGTGTGATTGAAACAAATTAAATATTTATCACCTTGTGGGTTTGTGTAACGAGGATACGTGTTTGGCATAAGCGCTGTTACGGGCGAGTACAAAGCATACCGGGAACATGGAAATGCTTCTCCAACATTGATTCTCAACATGTGCTACATAGGTTAAGGTAAACAGGTACAGCCCTGCAATTGCTGGATCACACCACTGCTTGCGCAAGAGCCAGTGTGAGTCGGGAAAGATAGCACTTGTTACTGATGATACCTGTGCCCGGGAATGAAACTTGTAGTGTGCTAACCACTGCACCACCCCGCCATCCATGTGTACAACTTGTAAATGAAATATTATTGAGATATCCACATCTTCAAATTAAAAAGCACCGACAGCGTGCAGACTTTATCTAATTCATGTACTCTATCTTTGGGCACTTTGTGTACAACCGAAAGTTTACTTGCTAAAAAAAACATTTTGCAACTTGCAATAAATATATCATCAGGCATAAACATGGTATCGAAATTTGGAATCTCGAACTGGAACATGCTGTGCTATGACATCTATAATAGGTTGATAGATGTGTATTATTACAGGAGAAGATGCCCAGTGAGCTTGCAAGCTGTGGTTGCGGGATTCCTGCGACACAAACTTTCAAACTATGAGTGGATAGGAGACTGGGGTTTGGGGGGGTAAGAAAGGGAGTTAAGAGCCATGTTGGTTTTATTCGAGAGAAAGGATTAGAAAAGTATTTGATAAAACGGCCACATTCATCAAAATTAAATAAAAGTTGCCAACCGACCTCCAATGGGAAAATGGCTTGAGAACACACTCCTGACTATAGAGGTCAAAACATGTGTTCCTCAATAATTACGAACAAAGTTTTGGTAAAGTTTGCATACAATTTTTAGTGTGTCCAGTTCTGGTGTACAGAATAATATAATATGTACAGCCAGGATGTATGAAATATATTATTAAATAAAAGGCTCACACAAACATTCCAATAGTTTAATGTTGAATTTTTTATGCCGGGCGATAGATTCTGTTACACGAATTGCATTCACGTATCATGAATATTTATTTGTTTAATGGCACCTCAAGGGTGTGCAGGCCAAATGCCAAAAATAATCATGAATATGGACAGAGCTGCCACGGGAGCCAATCACAAATGAAGCCAAGCAGACTCGCACGCGAATGGCTCACGGAATGACAGCATAACGGTGCTCTCGCGAACACTCGCACGGAAACACAACGCGAAATATATTCACGAACATGCGTGCCCTATTTTTGTTAAAGCCTGTGTTGGCATGGATCTTGTTTTCATGGTTTTTGTTATTGTCATTATTAGTCCATTTTCAATACAAACGGAACTTTCGGTAACGGTCATTATTGCCACTGTCACTGAGAGATTGTCGGTCAGCATTATCGTTTACAATTCGAATACACTTTTCACGTCGAATTTTGCTCAATGTTGACACCATCCACTCCAGCAAAAGAGAAGGCTCTCGTTTAAGAAAATGATACTTTACGTGACGCACAGAGATAATTTAAACACCGTGCGTCTAAATTTAAACCGGGCGAGGGCTTGGCTGTGTATGCTCTCTCAGTTGTGCGGTGTGGCTCTCCAATGTGTTTCGGTTTGTCCCGCGTGTCTTGTTCGGCACGACGCCTGACATTTTGGTCCAGGTTTCATTTTCGTTCCCGAGGAAGCTCTTGGCACGTGGAGTGAAATGTCGGACATCAAGCCAAACCCGCACGCGGTGCGACCAGAATACACATTGCAGAGTGAGGCGGAGCGGTGTGTAAAGTCGCTGCTTCTTTTGCAATAGAGACGTGACGAACGGTATTGAAGAAAAATATAATTAGCATCATTTTAAACGTTAATTTTAAACTGGATGTTCGGGTAGTGATATAGTCACATGATTTCACTGCAGTTTCTAAGGACTTCACGCTAACATTCATAATAATTTCGTTGCAAAGTGCACCGTTTGACAATTCCATGACCAACCATTGCGGTGTGGCTGTGAAAACTAAACCACGTTGGCCCTGGTGAAATGGAAGAAAACACGCTGACCGACAGAGAAGTGAGCGCAGACTTCTCATGACCAACTACAAAAAATGGCCTACATCACAAAGGTGGGGTAATCCTCTTATCTTTGGGCTGAATTGTATTTTGTCCGAATACTTTTTGAACGCAGCCAGTGCTATGAATTGAAAGCAGACATTGCCATTGTAATGTTGCTGAGCCCTCATGGGACCACATTGCCTACAGTCATTTAAAAGAGGCTTGCCTCGAAAAACAATAGAAGCTGCTGGAGCTAGCAGTTTGACCAACGCTTGAGTTTATATATATTTACATTAAAGGCAATCGAATGAAAACATGTGGCCGAAACAGAATGCAAGCACTAATTAAATTCACCACCACGCAGCAGTTGTATAATGTCAACTCCATTGCTGGTCTTCATGGAAGGCATGGGGGTCAAGGTAGAAGTGTTCACGTCGCGATCCCTGTCAGGTAATACTTGGTATTGCCTGCGAATTCTACCAAACACTTCGAGGCCGAGATGAAAGACAACGATGTCCAGAAGCTGACCATTGTGCTTCGAAGAATCGCAAAGAAGAAGATGGAAGGCATGTGGCGCGTTTATATTATTGCTGCTAACAACAGGTGTTACAGTCACGCTGCATATGTGTACAGCGGGGTTTTAAAAAGGGTGCCTTGAATTGTTCGTGCCTCTTTGAAAGCTATGGAAACGTCACCTGCCTGAGAAGCACTCCGCTATTGAATAGTTACCTTTCATTGCCAGTTTCTGAAACATGTAGTGTTTAAAAAAGGAAAATACAAACGTTTTGTAACTCGGAAGGTCTATATATATATTTGAAAAAGCAATATTCTTGCCGGATGTTGCTGGCGCACCCATTAGAAATATCTGTTGTTTGTTTCAACCCCGGCGATCGATAGTGTAATAAAAGGGGCCAAATTATGACCCTTGTGACAGCAGTGTCTTTAAAAAGTGTGTAGCATTTCGTGCTAGTCAAGAGTGAATGCTTCCATGTTCCTGTCATTGCATATTAGGCTTTCTGAAACATATCATAGGCAGGAGAAGGAGACTGTATCACAACACAGGACGAGGACAGCACTGCATATCGATGTACTGTAGTTTGAAGCTGACAAAGTCCTAGACTTTTAACATTCCGAGAATATTTACAGCTGTCTCAGGACAACTACCTCAAAAAGAGAACAATCCTGTTTTCTTTTTCGATTCTTCGAAGCGTGATTGTTATATGACAGTTTCCCATTTCTTTACACAGTTCTTTAAAAAAAACACTATAGGTGGCAACGATAATTGCTGTGGGGTCCGCACCCCCACGATTTAAGTTGTATCCCTTCATATTCGCTCGGTGCTGCCAGGCGCTTGAAAGCCAGCAAGCGCTAAATCAAACAAAATTAACATGCAGAGTAAAACAAATTGTTATTTGCTAAATAATGCATATTTCCCCAAATATAGCCAAGTCACGTTATTGCCTTGTAATCATTGCCAAGCATACAATGAAAATAAGTTCCATCCAACCAAACTAAGTTAGTGTCACAAAAGCCAACTCCTTGTGTGTAATCATATTAAAAAGGGCCTTTTGGAGGAACATAGGATGGACTGGCGTCCCATCCTGGGTATAGCCCTGTCTTACGCCCTGTGTCTGCCGGGATAGGCTCTGGCTCACCGCGACCCTGTACAGGATTAAGCGGTTTCTGACAATGCATGGATAGATGGATGGAGGAACGGCACTAATTGTCATGATGATTGAACGCAAGCTTCATGAAAGGGGAGCAGAGGCTCAAACAGGCCACTAGATGTGCTTTTGATCATCCCACGTAGAGCCCCGCGTCTCATTAAATGCCCCTTAAGAGCATGTCGCTCTGCGAAATAATTCACGTGCGAGCACATCCAAGCGGAGCAGGAGCCAGAAGTTAATGAACGCGTTCTGATTCGAAGCAGAAACATAAGGCCACTTTTGGAGTTTGTGTCCCTGAACCGCATGGGGTAATAGAGCTTTATCGGTCAGCTGTCTTGGTCCAACGCTCCAAGGTGCCTATTGTAAAACGGAACTTGGACGAACAATGCTATCTGCAGTGTCCAGATATTGCGTGCCATTCAATGTGGAAATGCCGTGACTTATGAGAATAAAATTTATCGGCTCTGAACTATACTTTAACAATTATTTCCCGCGAAAACCACATTCCCTCTTCAATCAATTCTGCGCAAAGTATCCTCCACAAGTGAGGCAAATGTTAGGATTGATTAATTAAGAAACTTTATGTTTTCGGTTTAAAGAAAAATGCAACGTTGAAATGCGGCATTTAGTGCGTATTAATACGCTACAAAGTCAGCTAACGCGGCGAAACACACACTGTATCTGCAATCGCGTGTACGTGATTTAAGGCTAAATTTGAGACATCAGTTTATTTACAGTAAAAAAAAAACCTCCAGGGGATTTTCTTGAAGAAAAAAACCCATAACCCTCTCCACTTTGCAAAGAATTAATCCCAAAAATAATGCTGGCCTGCCAGGCGCTCGCACAATGAGACACTCGTCCCATGAGACCCGGGTGGTTTGAAGCAGTCACTGGGCCTTGACAGAGCAGAGGCGGCCGTTATCTGCCCGTGTGCCCTCCTGCCTGCGTGCTAGGAGGGAGGGCACACGGCCAGGGTGCCCGCCTGCGCTGGCATTCCTCGCCTGCAAGGCGACAGAAAAAAACCACGAACAGCAATATGACGCATAGTCAAACAATCCCTTATTCCTGACACGGCGTGGAGATAGGCCTTCAGCCAGCAGTGGATGAAAAACGGCTTCAAAAATATCATTGTTACCTATCAACATACATCTCAGAGCTCTGTAAGAGCAAACGCTGTCCATAATTTCTTGTTGAGCGTGTTTTTCATCTCTCGGTTCTTGGCAGGGACAAATTGTTACACACTGCCGTGTACGATTGGACATAATGGTGTTGTCATCACTACTAATGTCACATGATAGTCCATCTTCTGTGCTCGCACAGGGCCGGGAGGTAATCCCCTTCCACGTAGCCTTTTGTCAGCACAATCAACCACATTTATCTGAAACCGTCCAGGATAGGGTGACCCACTGTTCAAAAACACTAGAACGGCCAAAGTGTGTGCCATTACACATTTTTATTGCGAGCAATTTCAGGATTTAAAAGATAGACGTGTTTGTAAAATGCGTATTTGTTGTACTGAGTGATCCATTGACCAATTGCACCACTGCACCTTTACCTTTTTAGTCAAAGTTTAGACAAGCAACACTTCACTCTCCCAGCAATTTAATCGAGAGAGAAAAAAAACAACATTTTGGGGACACAACTCAACCCAAGATTCGATATACATGTTATACTATTATGGAATCTGTGCCATCTGTGATGGCTGCAAGGGTTTTATGAACCAGTTGTAGAGGCATAGCAACAGGGAGGCCAGGGGAGGGATCTTGGGACCCAGTAACCCCGGCTGGCCATGTGATGTTGTTTGCGAGCACCGTTCCTTGGACGGCCATTGAGTGGTGCTCGAGTTTAATCAAACTAGGGTTACTAATTAACCCGTGGGTCGCGATTCAGACCACGAGGTCCAGGGCTATATAGTGGGACCACAGAGGGACATTGGGGGCTCTTGTCTCAGAGTGCGGAGGGGTGTGGAGACGCGCGGACCACCACTGTGGGATTTCCTCGGCTTCGTCGTTGGCGGCGCGTCCCGGTCAGTAAACCCGACTGCAGTGGAGAACTTCGTCCGGATCCACTATGAGCGTGTCCGAGGATGACGAGGTGACCTTTAAGGTCGAGGGGATGATTGAGGTACGAGAGGAGAAGGACGAGTCAGACGACCGGGAGACTCAGGAGTCCACGGAGGCTTTATTGGTCTCTGCAACATTAATGTTCGTCTCTTTTGTTTGTGTTTCTGTGCGCACGCAGCACCACGGATCTCCCGTGTAAAACAACCGGGCAACTGGCACAAGTTGGTGCAAGGACTCCTCTAGAGCCGCCATTCTCACCTGGTGGGTCGCGAACCATCAGTGGGCAGCTAGCGCCATCTAGTGGTCCGTGGAGACCAGACCCGAGTGGGCCAAGCGGGCCTTGAGGTGCAAAAGGTTGATTTACCCCTGAAATCGAGCGAGCCTCTCCAGAGGGTAGTTGGCTTACTCTTTCCACACAGGAGATGGGAATACTCACACTTTATCCCACCACCTGACCTTTCAATCGATATACATAATTGTTTATGCAAGGGTTAAACTGGTTTCACGGCTGACCTCTTAAACAAATTCCGTCTGGTCTTTTTTGTCAGCATCATTATACAAAAATGTAAAATATTTAATACGGGTACTGACATAGAGTATTTGGATGACATTTAGCAAATAACTGTCTTATTTTTTTTGCTCAACTTTTTGTTGCAGGAAATTGCAAAGAGTAAGAGAAATGTACCTATATTGTGTCGTTACAAGTTATGGAATATAGACCATAATGGAGCCAAGTGAAATATATGAAGCCTTGTTTGTGGTCTCATTAATATCCTAAGGTTCCCAGTGATAACATGTTATCGTTGCCCTGTGAAGACCAAAGCAGACTGTAGCAGTTAGGGTGGTGATCTAGTTGAACATTTCCCCGTGTCTGGACTATAAAGAGTTTGATTACAGATCTGGGGAAAAGGACAAGCCCGGATATTTAAAAGTCTAGGTGCCTTCTAAAACAGATGGATGTTCACCCTATCGGTTTGGGCCTTAAATCTCAAGATTATGGGCTTTGAAATGGTTATTTATTGATAAACACAATGGAGTAGAAAGGATGATCTGAATGATAAACAAACATACCATTGTGTTGTTGTATATGTTTTAGAACCTCCAAAGGTTTAATGCATAATAGATTTATTGGGTTAGGCCAAGTGATGATCTGGCCAAATGTGTGTCATATTACCCTCCACTACCTGATTTAGCCAAAATCATTTAATTGCAAGCGTTTAACGAGCCAACACTACTCACCTGTAATAAAAAACAATTCTTAAAACCAAATTGAGGACATGACATGTACGAATAACAATTCTGGATGCGAAAAACGCACATGTTAGATTCTTTCAAATGTTTATGAATGTGAACATGCTTCGATACTTGAATGAAGCAGAAAGAAGGCTCACTTGTGGGATTGATTGGCCCAGATGCATTAAACTCACTTGTTGAATTACTACTATTCATCATTAGTGTGATATTACGGCACAGTTAAGCTTGGTATCCACTTACATTTCTGATGTCGTTTTTTTACATCTCGATGTATTTAGATGATGCCTTCAACATGGGAGGCGAAATGCCTTGAAGGAGTGAGAAGGAACACTCGACACGGCAATCCCAAAAGAACAGCTATGGAGAGCAATTCTAATCCACTTTAAAGCAATTCCAATGGATCCACTATGAAGCAGGTATGTGGTTGTGTGTGTACAAGACAACAAACAAGCAGGGTCTGAAATATATTTACTATTATCTCAATAGGGCGGCAGGGTGGTGCGGTGGTAATGTTTGCGCTTCACATAAACAAGGTCCTGCCCGGGGCGGTTTGATTCCCACCTTGGGCGCCTTTCTGTGTGGCGTTTGTGTTCTCCCTCTGTTCTGGGAGGCTCATGCCAATGATAGAACTCAATGGAAACAACATGTGGAGAAATTCAACAAAACCTGTTGATGCGCACATCGAGAAGGAAAACCAGAGACGTAGAGAACTCCGATATGCTTCCAAATCCAACCCAGCAACGGGACACCTATCTTGAAACTTCTGTGGCAGGAAATGCACACACAGAATCGGTGTACATTCACAAAAAACAATAATAATTTTACATTTATAACGCGCACCTGGCTGCCTTCCCCCCTCCCCGCCTCTCTGTGGTTTCTTCGCGCCTCTGAGTTATTCTCTCTTCGAATAAATCCCTTCGAAATTGAATATGTGCGCGTTAGAAATTGCATAAGAAAAATAAATGTGATTTTATAAAACTAGAGAAAGGTGACCTTCAAAACAATGAGGGCACAATCCTTTTTTCAGTAGAGCTGCCAAATTGGCGACGTCATTGTTTTCAGCATACTTGCTCGAATGTTTATACTTTTACCATGATGTTATCTGACACTTTTAACCTAAGTGCCCGCATGCAGGATGATTAAAGTCGTTTGGCCAGCCTCCTCTGCTGCAAGCGGAGAGCATAAACAACGCACGATGATTTACTCTCAAGCGAGACGAGTGCAAATTGCACAGTGCATCACCAGTCTTTTTTTTAAGGCGCAAGTTATTAAGTTCTTAAACAGGTTAGCTAGCGGCCGGCCATCATCGCCTCTGTTAAACATCTCGTTGCGCTTTCATTCGACGCTGCTTTGTGGCAGTAGTATAAAGCAATACACATCAGAGATTTCAAATACCACCCCCCCACCGTCTTAGTCGTGTAAACTGTCAAAGTGATGTAAATAGATATACGAGGCGGTAAGGGAGTAATTGGTCCGAGATGCTAACATACTCGCAACACAATTGAGGGAAGGTAGAATTAAACACAAACAACACGGTGAGGTTCCAACATGGGAAGCAACGCTCAAATACATGATGTGTTTGGTTCACTCGCCTCCATCTCACCAGTGCTGCTGTATAGCATGCCACCACGCCGAGAATAGCATTGCTTTCATGTTGAGTCAACCTTAGAGAGTCCCAAGCCACATGCTTGAAAGCAGATACCCGAACCGTACTGTGCAGTCATATATTATAGCTATTATTTTAATCCATTCCTATATGAAGACCTCCCGCATTGTGTCAGATACGGAGGTTGTTTGACAATACTTTACCATTCTGGACATGGATGGGGTGCTCAGGATGAGTGCAGGTATTATGTGCAGCTGACATTAACCGTGACCCGGAGTAGAACTCGGGTCGACAGGTTTATAATGCCGTGCACGAACCACTGCGCCACTGCTTCACCGACAAATCCGGATCATATTGAGGTGTGTTGGAATCAACTGACATTTGTTATGATGACCTTTTGACCTTAACATTCACTAAAGTGTTACATTATTTCGTGAGGGGAGATGTAGCCAGTACCCAGCCCATATGCAGGAGCTGTTAGCTGGATTTTTCAATCACAAGACCGTTAGGGATGGGCCAATAGCTTGGGGAATAGGTCTCAGTCCAGCAGTGGATAGATCGTTTGCATATTTATTTATCTTGCACATGGTCAGCCCTGGCATTCCAACCCCCTGAGCAATACAATATATGATAGATATCCAATGAGCTCACAAGCTGTGGAAGCGGGATTCATGCGATATGTGAAATCTGTACATTATATTTTGGTCTGCTATACCCACACAGCCACCACAAGCGCCATCCTCCGATCCACGACTGCCCCTGGTTGCCAGTTCGTGTCCTGTCCGAGGCGGAGATTATGAAGCCACAATGCCCGGTTTGTTTTCCATCGTAAATCTCATACACGGACATCGTGACGCGCTGAAAGGGCTGCGTTTTCTTTTCATCAGCAGGATTAGTGGCATTAACGAGTGCAGCTATTTTTTGATCAAAAGAGACGCCACGCGAAAGCACGCGTGGGTCGTGCTGCTGTATTGTGCGTTTCATTCATTCAATTCTGAAATGAGTTCAAACATATCATTGATGGTTGGTCTTCAAAGCTGTTCTTTCGGGATAGCCATGTCCAGCGCTCTGGATATCTCCACCACGACGTTTCGTCTCGAACGTTGGATGCTTCCCACGTTGGATGCTTCCAACGTTAGATGCTTCCAACGTGGGAGGGAGATAGGGAGAGCACTCGATACGGTTATCCTGAAAGAACAGCTTTGAAGAGCAAGAATCATGAATCAAGCCGTGAAAACCTACATAAGTACAAACATATAATTTACACTCACACACGCAACATTGGCAGGGTCGCGGGTATAAATAACCGAAACTCTTTCAACACGTTTGGCCAGCGTAGTAGGCAAAATACCATCTTAGCGGGGCTGTCCAGAGCTCCGTCTTATGGACGACCTTCCACCAACAGTGGCTTGAGCAAGCAAATAGTTGGGCTGCGCCTTTGTCATATTTTCCAGAGCTTAGACCTGGGCCGTGGCACGGTAGCGCGGTGAGTATCGCTGCCGCCTCACAGCAAGAAGGTCCCGGGCTCGAATCCCGGCTCGGGTTCCTTTCTGTGTGAACTTTGCATGTTCTTTTCCCCGTGTCAGCGTGGGTTTTCGCCGCGCAATCCGATTTCCTCCCACAGTCCAAAGACATGCGACTACATAGGTTAATTGGCCTGCTGACTAAATTTCCCTCTGGTGGACTGGCGCCCCATCATGGGTATAGCCCTGCCTTGCGCCCTGTGTTTTGCCGGGATAATCTCCGGCTCACCGCAATCCCGTACAGGATTAAGCGGCTTCTGCCAACGTATGAACGAATCGACCCTGAGGCCTCTCCCTGGGCTGGAGTCAACCCCCGGTAGGAGTTGAATGGAAAGTGCTGAATACAGTAATTTCGCCTTATCCGCTGCGAATCGTGATAGACCGGTTTAGCGTCGATGGCTGCTTTTTTGTGCGCTCTTGCGGGCGTGGTGTTGGTTGCAGGAAGGGGAAGGTGGAGTCACCGCGGTGTATTCCCGCCCCGCCAGGTGTCGGTTGGTCGGTGCGGGATGGGCTCAAGGTACAACGCGGCAAGCGACGACGGTGCGGTGTGTGGGGGGTCTTCTCACATCTACCGTCTGCGTGGAGCCGCCACAGGTGTGCGTGCCAGCGCTTACCTGTGACACTACCCGCGGCACCGACCCCTCCCAGCACAACATACCACCAAATAATAATATCACCACCGCGAGCTAGCCCCCTACCTCCCTCCGCCGACCGGTCATGGCGTCTGGGGAGGATGAGACCCCATCTGCATCCCAGCGGTGCCTCGACGCCTTCACCTACAAATGTCTCAAGTACTCTCTCTTCGTCTACGCCGTCATCTTCTGGGTGAGTTCCGCAGTGGTTCGCCTTACAGCAGTGGTTCCCAAAAGTGTGCACTCCGGCGTGTGCCGCAGCTAACTCCGCGAGATATTTCAAATTTTCGATACGTGCCGTGTATTTTCTGACCGTGGACGCCGTGGAAAGTAATCCTGATACACCAAGGGCGCCCGTGAACCGAGAAAGTTTGGGAACCGCTGGCCTACTACTACAGTGTAACAACGCCGCCTTGCGCGTGCGACGTTTGGATGGCAGTGGCACCGCGCTGTTGGTGATGTGAGCAGCAACATCGCTGCCGGTGTGAGTGGCACACCTGTGTCGGTGTGAGGGGCACAGCTGTGTCGGTGTGAGGGGCACACGTGTGTATAAGTGCCACCACTTGTGGTGCCGTGAGTGGCGCAGCTGTAGTCGATGGCAATGTGCTCACAATGCTTTCGCTTGTGCTACTTAATGGAGGCTTCAATTATTTAAACGGGCGCGCATATACTGTGAACAGCAACAGGCGCGGAGTGGTGGAGTACTAAGTTTGTGGACTGTCAACCTGGCAGAGCGAGGGTTGATTTTTTATTGGAGATATATGTAGGGGTAGAGACCTGGGAAGCAAGGAAAACCCATGGGTAGCTGACGTGATAATGTGGTGGGTGGTCTTACCTATATACTTTGTTATGCGTAGCGTTTACATTGTTTAAAAAATAGTTCACTGCACGCCTCCGGCAAGGTACTGAAGAGGCACGCACATCAGCGTATAGGACTGTAAGTCAGGTACGAACATGTCTGATCTAGATATCTGGTTAGCTGTGGCAAAAGCAGGCTGCTATTATTCAGATCTTTAAAGAAAATGCATAGCCCTATGTCCATCCCCTGCTGGATGAAGACCTCTCCACGCTTTGTTGGGCATGGGGGTTGTCGTCCTTACTTCACCACGCTGGTCACTTGGTGAAGTTGTCTGGGGAGCCCAGGACTGAATCGGATATCAATTGCCACTAATGTTAGCAAGGGACAAGTGTCATACTCGGGTTCCTGAATTATAATTTCGGTGCGCTAACAACTGTTCCACCCCTAAGATTTTATTATCAAACGGTCAAGCTTATTCCTGGAGCACCTCCATAACACGTGGCCTTCAGAATATATAGACATACAGTAGCCTGCTCATATCACCACACACGGCTAAAGAGGCTTGTGCTTTCAAGGCAATGGTCGCTGTCGAAGTAATCCTTGTAATTATGGAAAATTATCTGGGGAAATGTGTTTTATCTGCATCGATATCCTCAATGGACGTGTCAACGCTTTAGATGTATTTTTCACTACTACAGGAGGCGTTTTAATAATTACGGTGCTTGGGCTAAGGATTATATAAACCTCTGCTGTTTAAAAGAGCACAGCACAGCAGTGCTGATAAATCCTACATGGGTGGCTTTCTTATTATTATCACTGTATTGATTTTCAGGTTTTGCAGCTCAGGAGGATGCGAGTCTATTTACAATGTGTAGTAAAAACAAGCCCAGCGACTGCGGGAGTGCACAATGAATTCAGACTTAGTGGCTTATATATTTTTGAGTAGGAATATAGTAAATTAGTATACCCTATGGATAGAGTTTTATATTTAACTTTCTCAGATGTGGGATTTATGGATATGGTTTATCCCAAATGTATATTCTTGAATTTAAATGTAATAAGTGTTGCTGTCGCTGCTTGGTCATGTGCTCAAAGTGACTTAACCATTTTAATTTGTTTAAGTAGTTTTTATTGAATTTACATGTTTGACATTACATAGCATTGCGGCTAACTAATTGGAATACAAGAATGTTTGTATTTTACTAATTTAAGTAACTGTTTGTTTTATTGATAGCACCAGAGAAGCATACAAGTGTCGTCAATTGAAACGAAAACATTTTGCATCGCTACTTTTTGCACAATCCCTATTCGGTAATTTGTGGCATATTTCAACCCTGACAGTTAGCACTCAAACGGTTTGCTCTTGCGAATTACATAAGGGCATCTTTAACATTCACCGATAAGTGGACTGCACCTGGTGTTATTACAGATATTACACACAGCAGTATTTATCAGGGCGGCCGGTGGATTCGAACCATGGAACTCCACAACAGGCGATGAACTTGCTGGCACTAAGCGGCGTCACCTTCCGAGGCTGTAATGTTCCCATTTATACTGCCGCATGGACAGGCACGCCATGAAATAACCCGGAACTGACCAGGCGGTGGTGGCTAATGCATGTGGGCGTAGAGAGAGGTTCCATTACCCTGGCAGCACAGCAAGTGGACTAATTGCCATGTTTTTCCATCTGTGCTCGGTTGTAATATTGCCCCCTTGCATGCGTGAGTTTTATCTGGGCACTCCACTCTAGTTTCCAGTTTTCTGCCCCTTGTATATATATGTATATATGTCTGCACTGAGGGTACTGGGTTCGAATTCTTCATAAGCACACATTTTATTTGCACAACACCAAGGCTTTAATGTCTAATTTGAGCGTCACTTCTCACGTATTGATTACTCGTATGAGCTTTAACGCTTTCAAATTTAAATTCCCACCTTTTGCACTAATACCATCAAGTTCTCTAAAGCACTCTTCCAGTTGTATCCTAACGTCAGAAGAAAGTGTTACATGCTTGGAACAAGAATAATAATAATAATAATTTCAATTTATATAGCGCCTTTCACCCGAGGGTCACAAAGCGCTGAATACCTCTGATATTTATTATGAACCCTCTGGATTGCAAATCGAGTGTGCAAACCATTACACCATGGCAGTTCCCCCCCATTTCTCAGTAAAAAATATCACATTCATTGCCAGATATCTTCATATGTGTTACAAGCCGGTAGCTGGTGTTTTACCAGGTTTTCATGCAGTTACCAGTAATGCATTAAAACTAATTTTATCACCCCTATAATTGATTCATGAAGATGAGCCTTCAAAAATAAATGGTTACGTTAATGAGGTGCCACGTTTTGTGTTGGGTGCCTTCGTCATCGCTTTGACCTTTCACAGACAAAGGTGCACCACAAATAGCCAGTACTGTTTCAAATCATAATTTCAAATAGCACGAACAGTCACCACCAATACTTTAACAAACTACAATTTCAAGTTGTGCGAGAGAAAGTGGTCGGGCCTCGTGGTTTTAGTGCTTTGGGCGTTCATCGCGCTGCGTATTCACTAGACGCTCTGTGGCAAAGGTCTCTTCCAGGTCAGTTTACGTTGCCTGGAGCCATGATTAGCCCATGCTTTGGAAGGCTTGTGAAGGCTTACTAGCAGTGTCCACACATTGAGCAATGACAATGCAAATGTAATATGTGCAGCCCATTATAAATCCACTGCTAGATGAAGGCCTCCGCAAGCCTTCCCGGTCATGGGAGTTGTTTGATCATATTTCACATTGGTCAGTTCCAGGACGGTGAATTGGGGCCCAGGACCGGTGCAGATGTCACTCGTGAATGCTATTAGCTGTGACCGGGAATCGGAGTTGGATCGCCACGTTTATAGTGCAACGTGCTGACCACTGTTTCCATTGCTTTGCCTGAGTAAGCAACGGGGGTATATAAAATCCATTAATTCTTTCGTTTTCCGTCACCGCTTAATCCCGTAGAGGGTCACAGTTAGCAGGAGCCTATCCGGGCAGATACAGGGCACCAGGCAGTACTGAACCCAGGATGAGACGCCCGTTCGTTGAAGGGCACCGTGGGAAATTTAAACAGCGGGCCAATTACCTAAGCAGCAGCATCGTAGCTTTGGACTGTGGAAGGAAACGGAATAGATGTTTATTATTTTACTATCACAGCAGAAAATACAGAGCGAAACCCTACGTAGACACGGGAGAACGTGCAAAGTCCACACAGAAAGGCACTCGAGCCGGGAATTGAACCCAGGCGATTTGCCGCCCGCGGTACATAATATCAATAAGAGGACTCGGCAGTTGAACATGATGTTGACTATGCTGGTGG
>JAZEWU010000002.1:10177372-10198908 GCA_036362915.1 Geotria australis | reverse complement strand
AAGGATCCGAGAACGAGTGGCTTTCTGCAAAGGAGTTTTTGCTGCTGCCGCCACCACCGTATGTATCAACTGCAGCACGCAAATACGTGCTCTTGAAACCCACTTATGAAGCACACAGCCACTCGCACCATCAGGAGAATGTACCGTCCAAGTCTGTTGATTGGCCAGGCACATGACGTGTCCAGAAATTGTAGCGTTAATCACTGCAGATGATAACATCTGCTCCTCAAAAAAAGAACGTCCTGGCCGAGGCAGTTCGAACACAGGTGGGAAAGGGGTTGCAATACGACCGTACTGGTGAGAAATTTAGGTCACTTTCACCCCTGCCCCAGTCTCAGCAGTGACGGACAATCTGATGTACTAACAAGCCCTGTTCTCTAGCTCAGAGAACCTGGTGGGCAGTGTTGACCAAGGGGGAGAGATCAACCACTTGCCCAAAGTGTCACGATTGGCATTCCCGTATATATAAGGGAAGCCAGCATAATTTGAGTTTCTTGCACTAGCCTATGGTTAGAGGCAAGGTCATCCCATCGGTATCCCAAAAGAACTGGAACAAAGTAGGTCAGTCATGCGTCAAGCATTCCCCGATGTCCAAGTCTGATCTCCAAAAGGAAGATAAGAAGCACCGTAACCTTGATCACAAAGGGCAGTAAGGTATTGGATTTGTCACAGCCGCACTAGCGACTGATGGGCAGTTTATGGCTGTTTGCATTACACACACCGATGGCCACACACAATGGCCGGTGTGTGACACAAACCAAAGTGCACGTTTATTGCCGGGAAGGGAATCGGCAGACTCGGAATATCACAAAGAATTGTCATAAAGTGATATAAAAATTATGTGTTTGTAAATCCACGGTTAGATGAAGTCCGTATCACTTCACATCCTTATGTGAGCTGTTTGACCTTTGCTGGTCGGTGCAGGTGGATTGAATGGGTGCCCGGGATCGGTGCAGATGCCATTGGTTGTTTTTTCTTTTGTTGTTGACATGCCGTGCTCTTCGCGGCCCTTGTGCAGCGCTTTGTGACCCTCGGGTGAAAGGCGCTCTATAAAATGCTATTATTATTATATGCCACTGATGTTATCCCTGGCTCCGAATCGAACTCAGATTGTCCGGTGTAGAGCATCGTGTGATAATCGCGTCACCATTGCTACACCTCCAAAATAAACACATGTATGGCATCCGCTTCATTATCATAATTTTTTCTTTTGTGAAACAGCTCATTGATGTCACCATTTGTGTTTATTTGCGACACAATGGAAGGCTTATGCAACTGCCATTCATTCTAGGCAGTGGATTAGGCAGTCTCTTTTGAATTCTGTGCATTTCAATGATTTGTTTTTCCTTCTAAGCTGCGAATAACACTTGACTTTCAAATCTGTTTTACAATTTAAATTTGCCAAGCATATTTTAAGTACGGGAATGCTAATACATGAACATAATTGCCAACAACAACGTTTTGATATTTGTAAGGGTGTACAGGCCTCCCGTTTCTGGCACCACAGTTTCCTATACATGCTGCATCACTATTAATAACGGTAGTTGTTTAATCAATATTGGTTGTCATATAAAAAGACTGGTCCACAGCACAGAAATGTGGAAGTTCCAGGATGAGCAATGCACAGCATCTCCCATCTACTGTATACATAATGAATGGTTAGTACGCCTGTTTGTTGTGACTGTTGCAGTTAGAAATTCACGACCAACGTTTGCAAAAGTAAAAGTACACGATCCCACGGCTGCACACTTATGTGGTGACAGAGAATGGTTGCTTTTATATTTCAACTCTAAGTAATAGAGGTATGTTTTAACTTGATGGCAATGTTCAAACATTGCACCTTACTCTTTGCCTATGACAGTTATCCTGAATGTGTCCCATCTTGTCAAATGTGGCAAGCCAACTATATTCTTTAATCCCCAGAACTGAGATTGTGCCAGCGAGAAACCAAACGTGAGGTGATGGAGTGTTTCTGTACAGTCATTGGTGGTCAGGATGAGACGTGCACTCGTTACACTTGAGAATAGTTTAATAATCGGTGGCTGAAATCCAAGGTCTATCGGCTCCGTGTTCTGAACACGTTAATTACACCACCACCTTTAACGAGTCGTTTGCGCGTAAAACATGTTTATTGTCAATAAATTGTATTAACGTTACGACTCATAAAATAACATTTTGATTAGAAAACATATGCAGCCTAGGAACTTTAATGACGTCCAAAATTG
This sequence comes from Geotria australis, assembly GCA_036362915.1. Taxonomy (NCBI): domain Eukaryota; kingdom Metazoa; phylum Chordata; class Hyperoartia; order Petromyzontiformes; family Geotriidae; genus Geotria; species Geotria australis. The sequence continues at coordinate 10,196,683 of JAZEWU010000002.1, read as the reverse complement.
ATTCATTCATTGTCAGAAATCGCTTAATCCTGTACAGGGTTGCGGTGAGCCAGAGCCTATCCCAGCAGACACAGGGCGCAAGGCAGGGCTATACCCAGGGTAGGACGCCAGTCCATCACAATGTACTGGGGGCAATTTAGGCCACAATTAACCTATGCAGCAGCATGTCTTTGGACTGTGCGAAGAAAATGGAGTGCCCAGCGAAAACCCACGCGGACACGGGGAGAACATGCAAACTCTACACAGAAAGGCATCCGAACCGGGATTCGAACCTAGGATCTTCTTGCTGTGAGGCGGCAGCGCTACTCACCGCACCGCCGTGCCCCCCTAATGACATTGTACAACATTTTAATTTTGAATAAGCGGGTTGGGTGGGACACATTGCTAGACGGGATGATTGGATGATGGTCACAAATAGTGTTGGAGTGGAAGCCAAGGAATGGATTGGGTCTGGGAGGATGTCAACCGAGGAGATGGAGCGATGAAATTAATTCGTGCTGGGTGGATTAATACATTTCAAAGTCATGAGAAGTGGGTGGGTGACTTGGTGAAGCCTTCAATTCAGCTGTGTATTCATCATGTCTGCGTGTGATGGATTTACAGCTGAACTTATTTGAAAAGACTTTGATGGCGATAGGCTGACTTCTCCCCTAACTTCGTACTGGAAACGCAGAGATTGTCACAATCGATGGATGATTGAGCCTGGTGGTGCTGATTAGCATGCCAAGGGTTAGAGAAAGAGAGAAATACTTACTGAGGAAAAAGACAGAACCAAATATTTAAGTGGTCTGCATCACTGCTCTTTCCAATACCCTAGTGTGAAAACATACATCAATACATACCCTCGTGTTATCAGTCAATAACCGTCCTTACCATTATTTATTTCAATCACAACATTTAAAAGAGTTTGGATTTTGGTTCAAGATAACTTATTTTACGAGTATTTGAATTATAATATTTTAGAGGCACAGTGTTCTGCACACTGTGTTGCTCTGTGAAACCGGATGTTGATTATTGGGGATGGCTACCACCACTGGCAAGCGATATCTGCACCGGTGCTGAAGCTTTCCCTTCATCAAGCAGCACAGACCAGTGTGGTGAAGTATAGTGGTGTACTAGTAACACCCGCGTCTTGTACCAAGAAGGTCCTGGGTTTGATTCCCGGCTTGGGTGCCTTTCTGTGTGGCGTTTGTGTACGTGTGGGTTTTTGCCAAATACGTTTCGATGCAACTATCAGCGAAACATCGTACCTTCACTGTAGGACAGAATTGGCACGTTTTGTTCACAAACTTCCTAAATGGCTGTGTCGGGTGGAGGCAGGTTTACGGCACTTATTTTTTACGTGACCCAAGCCATAAAAATGGATATACTATGGATAACATTGGTCACGAAAGCCTTCGTGCTCTCTAATTTCCCTTTAATAGTTAAAAATGGTTAACACACACACCGCATCTCAAAGGTTAATTAAATAATGCAACACTCCTCATGATTGTAGCTTTATTACTGTGTATTGTCTTGTGAATTTACAAAGCCTGTAACTTTAATTCCCTTTATAGCCAGAAAGCTACAAACAACGTATGATGATTGTGCACAGCTTTTTTGGATGCAGATGGTTTTTTTTATCAGTTTTACTTCTTGACTTTGTTGTTTTTCAAAACGTGAAGAGCAAAATATGGGATTTCCCGAGGCACAATATATCTCATACGAATAATTAAATTCCATTCATCTCATACTATATCTCATACGAATAATTAAATTCCATCCATCAATTGTTTTCCTTCCATAAAAATATGCATTTCTTTTGGAAACCAATGTGAAATAATATATCCCAGTATATAGTTTTTTTTGTCTCAGCGTGAAGGTACTGTGATCAAAATCCAAGCAGAATATTTGTTAGTGAAATGCATTGTTGGTGATGTAAAATAGCAGACATGTTTTTCCTTGCAATCCTCAGTCAAATCGTCTCCTCTGAGTGTAAATCATATCTTGATGGCCCCCTGCAGTAGCCACATCTTCAACTACCACTTGCCTGACCACATTCCTTTGATACACCCATGTGTGGGCTGTGTTTTGAAGCTTCTTATAGTCAGTGATACCTGGGTTCGAATCCCGGCTTGTTGGCCGTTCTGTGTGGAGTTTGCATGATATCCCCTATTTTCGTGGGTTTTCGCCGGGCACTGCAGTTTCCTCCCACAGTCCAAATACATGCTGCTGCATAGATGAATTGTGGACTAATTGCTCCTGGTGCCCTGTGATGGACTGTCGTCCCATCCTAGGTATAGCCCTCCCTTGCACCCTGTGTCTGTGGGGATAGGCTCTGGCTCACCGCGACCCTGTAGAGTACACGATTAAGCTGTTTATGACAATGGATGGATGCATGCAGTCAGTGCCAGATTTACAGGCACAGAAGTGGAGGGCTTAGTTCAGACACTCCATGGATGAGGTCAGGGCTCGATTCCGTTGGATGGGGCCCCATTGGTGAGACAATTTTGACATGGGGTTGGAACTGTTTGACCAACATTGGCCGAAAATTTCATATTTACTGGTTATGTTCCCATCGTCACTGGGAAGCTAGCGGATCCTTCTCGCGAACTGCGCAAGTGGGCCTGGCCTTGATTCCCCAATCTTCTTCTTTGCGATTCTTCGAAGCGCGATGGTTACGTTACAGATTCCCCAATGGTAAGCTGGCACCACCGGGGCTGCTAGTGGGGCCATATGGCTTGCTTTCCTAAGGGAGTTTACCCGCTTTTAGTTGGGCTGTCCTTGTAAATATTTGTCCCTTTATGGGGTCAGTGTGAAACAGATGTTTGCCCATCGTGGTATCTCTCGCTTGGATCAACATCCAAGCCAAATTGTTTCACACTATTGTTCAATAATGATAGATTTATGTTTGGAATAGTGTAACCTTACCCAGGCATGAGGAAAATCTTGTCTATTGATTGCTTCCCTCAGACCTAAGAAGGAACGGATGAGGAAGGAGCTGGGGTGACAGGATTGGAAAGGCTGAAACTATGGAAGCCTGCAGCTCTTTGTAACATTGAGATAAGATACCTGTAGTCATTCCTGGGAAGGCTCAGCTAGTCTAGCGGTCAAGCTATCCAATGGTAATAATAATAATAGCATTTTATATAGCGCCTTTCACCCGAGGGACACAAAGCGCTGCACAAAGGCCGCAAAGAGAACGGTTGTGGAAATGTAGTATATATAATCTGCTCACAGTCTGAGCAATTTTGTTTTAATTTTTATTTTCATCATTGCTGTACTTAGTTGGTTTTATTTTATTTTTTGTTATTTTGTTGCTCTTGGTTTTTCTTGCAAATTAGACTCTTGTCTCTTGAGTAGTCACTTCGTTAAACAAGGTACACTTGAAACTTAAAAGTTTAAGGGTCTGGAGGCAAAGCCTTTGTTTTTTTTTCCACTAATCAATTATCTGGGATCAGCATTTATCATGCAACCTTGTCTTCAAAGATAACTCTTGTTGTAGTTTTTGATAACACTACATTGGCAAGAGATTACACTTTGGCAACAGGTCAATATTTGACGTAAATCACGTACATTTGTGGAGTTGCTTCTGAGTCTGGACTGCGCAGTGATGTTCATAATACTTGGGCTGTTGTATTTGTTCGGCTCAAGAGCAACTGAGCTCACATGTCAAAAGTTCACAATGCTTGGATCACATGGACTTTTAGACACTAATTTTGCATCCGAGCGTTAATAACACAGGCCAAGGTACGTGTGAGATTTCCAGACTCAAGAGGCAGACAGACTAGCTAATGCATGCACTCCAGTGGAGCAATACATCACTCAAGAGCCCCAGTGACCTTTCTTTAAGGAATAGTAACGGGCATAATCCTCCCCCTTGCTGTTAAATGAAGGCATTGACTGCGGATTGCTTGGTGTCCTTTCTAAAGTGGATCAGTGTTGCATTAGATAAAGGACATTGTCACCAACGTGATGAGGCTTACATTCAACCGCGATTGATGGTGTGTGGTGTCGTTGGCTGCTGCTGATGAAGATAATTATGGTGCTTATGGTAAAGTCACTGTTGAGAAGTTTAGGATGTGGCTGTATTCAGGCATCTAACAGTCCACTGGGATTACAGTGACCTAAATAAACGGGTTTGTGAGGCAATCCGCAGGGGGCAAAATTGCTACCATTGAGTTGAAATACCCAATGAATGGGAACTTTATCTCTTCTATCTAAATGAGAAGTTACGGTACACGTCACATGCATCTGCGGCAGACTATTGAGCTGTGAGATTGAGAGGTTTTTAGTGCCTGTGGAACTCTCCGTCTTCCCTTCGCGAGTCTGACGAGGATAACAAATTGGGCCTTTGTGAGGCCAAGCCCTTGGGCCATGGTGTGAAGACATGGGATGAATTAAACTCCACTTTGAGTAGCAAACCACGCCAGCCCAAGATCCCTTGAGTGCCCGTGTCAGGTGTGTCCAATACATGTAATTGAACGATTGATAGTTTCCACATCCTTGCCTGGCTCATATCACCCGTCGAGTGCACACTTACCGGTTTCTTGTTGTGTATTGCAACAACAACAAAAATTGTACCGATCCCATTTTACGCTCACCCTTGGTCTAACAGGAATGTGAAAAATAAGGGATTCCCGTATCCGGAAAGAACAGCTTTGAAGAGCAACAATCATGAATCAAGCCGTGAAAACCTAAATCAGTACGTGAAAAATACGGACGAATTGTCACTTTGACGATAAAAGCCTACATTGTGTTAGACAGTTATGTCAGCGACTAATACACATGTTTGGATACAGATGCCATCTCGGATAAATCTTATGATAACCATGGCAGCCATTTTATAAAATTGTCACCAAATACCACCAGCAAGCGTCGGTGTATGATATATTTGTGTTTATGTTTGTAAACATCAGTTTAAATTTTTTTTATATTTCCTTTTTAGTAAAGAATCACAATGATCACTCACACTCTCTATACTACTTGGGGCCTAGTGGCTGGTGTTTTTTTTGTCCACACTGTCCGGCCAGGGAGGGGATTAATCTTCTCACTCGCCGACGATGTTGTCAAACTCGCCTGTCTCTTCTCATTCATCGTGAGGCATCAACACGGCACACGGAAGGTGGCCTGCTGCCGCCACTGCTACCACCGGCTGTTTTAACTCCTGCCTCATTGCTAGTTTTTGATGAGGGCCCGGGGCTGTTTTAGATTTGACGGCCACCTTTTGGATATTGAATTTCGTTCCTTGACTGTTTTACCACATGCCACCTGTGTCCGGCGCCAAGCGCTCCTTTATTATTTATTTTGACAATTTTAGATCGAGTTTTGAAACTCTACAACAAAACAAACAAAACTGGTTTCCTAAATATAATTGGCAATAGTAATAATAATGTTACTTACATTTATATTGCACCCATAACATAAAGAAACGCCTCAGAGCACGGTTTAGTTTGGCTAAAGTGACCCACGAATGACAAATTATCTGTCTGTTTATTGAAATGTTTGCGCATTGCATTTTAACCATTATCTGTATAATAATCAAGCTTTGTCTGTGTCTGTAAAAATGCTGCCGATGCCCTAATCAGCATCATCCTGAGCAACTATCTCTCAATAACACTTTGTCTTCTTACCAAAATGATATTGAACACATGTTTCATGTCTTTTATTGTTGATAATTATATTAAAACATATATATATGTTTTGGCTTACAAAAAATTGCTTATTTACCGACTAAATTGCCCAAGGTGCCCGGCGTTCAACTGGCATCCCATCCTGGGTAAAGCTCTGCATTGCGCCATTTGTTTGCTGTGATAGGCTCCGGCCCCCCGCGACCACCTACACTCTACAGGATTCAGCGGATACTTAAAATGACGATGATGAAATTTGTTGCCCGAAGACACACATTCATTGTTGGACCACATGCCCAAGCACCACAGGTCCAGCTTGATGGATGCATAGTGCCGATCTTAAGTTGGTATTAACACGCTCTATATTTTTGTTGGAGAGAGGCACACAACAAAATCTTTGGCCCGGCACTGCAGCCCCTACAGCCCTGTCTGCATTTGTTCTGACCCTGCTGGTGCCATGTTTGTCGTGTCGCAGGAATCCCTTAAAGGGCTTGCAAGCTCACTGGGTATTTTTATGCCGTAATAATCAACATCTATCTATCTATCGATGTTGCCCCCAGCTGCTGGGCGTCCTGTTGCTGTGCCTGGGCGCCTACGCGGAGGTGGAGAGGCAGCGCTCGCGCACCATGAGCGGCGTTTTCCTGGCGCCGGCCGTCATCCTGCTGCTGGTGGGATCCCTGCTCTTCATCGTCTCCTTCCTCGGACTGCTCGGGGCACTTCGGGACAACCTGACGCTGCTCAAGATAGTGAGACCTCTTCGCCACCGATGTGCTCCCCCCCCCGTCTCCTCCATCCCGTCCCTCCGAGCCCCGGATCCACTTACCACAGTTCCTCCCACCCCTCACGGTCACCTGGGACTGAGCCTGAATTGATGGGTCAAGGAGTAGCCGATTGGATGAAGTTGTACACGAATGCAGCTGTGTAGTTCTATTTTTGAAGGCACTTAATAACGAAGGTGCTTTTGTTTATTATTATTATTATTATTTGTGCTGCCGTGATGTAATGGTGAACACGCCGGATTTTCAATCCACAGGTTGTTGGCACGGCAGTTTAATCAAGGGGCAGGTCCATTAATTCCCCGCTGTTCTCGCTCCACACGGCCGTATAAATGGGTACAACATTGTCGATCCGCAGTTCGCATGTAATGGGGTAGAGTGTGAGTACTCCCATATATTCTATTGCATCTGGCCAGCATTGCAGGATAGGCCTAATACTCTCTAGAGAGGGTGTTCTTCTAGTGGAGGCCCATCTGCCAGCACAAGTATGAGCTAGAAATTGAACGGCTGCACATTTTTTCATTTAAAAAAAAAATATTTTACGTGTAAAAAACGATATCACCATGTTGTTCAGTCAGTAACATTGGTATTGTTTAAAATTAATTACCAAATAAACGCACATTCCCGAGCGTTGTTTGGTATCAAACACAGCTATCTTGCTTCCCCACATTGTGTCAAGCGATGGAAATGGTTTAATAATAATACGATTTGTAACGCGTGCCAGTTCCGTGGCTGGTCAAGACAAGCGGAGGATTCGGAGGCGGTTGTTGGTAACATTGTGAGTGGTTTTGTTTAGCAAAACCAATGAGGTTCAAAATGTTGACATTCTGAAGTCCCAAAGGTCTACATTCTGCTTGTGTTTTCCAGAACAAATATGTTTAAGGTGTGAGGGTCGGGTGGAAGTGGGGTGGCGCAATGGCTCCTATGCTGCACTTTGAACCGAAAGATCTGGTTGTAATTCAGGGCCCACGGATGACATCAGTGAAAAGTTGTAGCTCAACGTCTCCTGAGCCTTCTCTAAGTCCCCTCGGCCATAAATGGGTCACCTGCTTCATGTTCCAAACATCAAAGACAAAGATCCCCCCGTATAGCCTGAACAGACTGTAGGAGCAAGTGCTGTTAGCGAGCACGTACGAAGGACGACACGGCACATGACGGGGGTGGGTGACCAACACCACGAAAAACTCGTAATCCGGTGTGGTGCTGACTTCAACAACCCCCTATTACCTATTTGCCAGTCTGAATAGGTGCTCACTAACTGACCTTGCCCCGATGTCTGTAGTGTTACATGGTGTATCTTTGTCTTTGTTTTATGGGTGTATATGCATGTGTAAATGTTTACATGAGTCATGTGGGGAGTGGTAGTATAGCGGTTAGCGTGCTGTGCTACGAACCCGGCAACCCGAGTTCGTTTCCCACTGACGACCAAAACCAGTGATGATTCCCTGTACTGGTCCTGGTCCACTCAGCCTCAAACATGTACCTAGTGCGATATGTAAAGATTGCCACGAGCGAGATGAAGACGGCTGGTGTGGTGCCGGTACCAGCTTTCACAGGTGCTCACTAACAACACTTGTGTCAGCAGTCTGTTAGTGCTATACAGGGGATCTTTGAATCTTTTATAAGTCATTGCTCATCTTACACTCACCTACACAATGCATATTCAGTGCTACCTAGGGCACCAAGAAACAACTGGAGACCGTATTATTGTTTTATTGTAATGTTCTCGGATTTTGTTGTTGTTGGTCATTTTGCCCATCATCCCCTCATGTCTTCTGTGCCTCGCGACTCGGGGCCTATTGCTGAGCTGCCGCCAGGCATCCCGGAGAGCCCTGTCTTGCCGATTTACATGACATTAACAATGTCAAGTGCCGACGCTCGATTTGAACTCTGGCCTGCTGAATGTTTATATTCCGCCTCATTTTCCCCGGTAACCCTGGCAGCGCCGGCCACCACCCACACGTGGAGCCTATCATCGAAGTCAATGAACACATTCTATAGCGTTGATCTCCTGCTTTACATGACATTAACGGTGTCAGATGTTCAATGCTTGATTTGAACTCTGACCGCGCACTTATATCATTTGTTGGTTTTAATTTTCCAATCTCATCCCCCCCCACTCCCCTTCTGTTATTGACAGTTCCTCTATACCATGATACTGGGCCTCTTCATTGAACTCATTGGTGGGATTGTGGCTTTGGTCTTCCGCAACTCGGTACGTACGGCGCCGCTTATATAATTGAATGGCCTCCTGGGGTCGTGTCGTTTGTTCCCAACAATGTATTGGGGTATTAAGCGCAAGCCCTGTTTTCGTGTCGCAGGTATAAAATGACTTGAGACGTGGGCGGTTTTAGTCAGCCTCGGTTGCTGTCAGTGAGCGGGCCGTGAGATCCTTTGAGGTCACAGAAAACCTAATTGCCTGCGAGCTGTAGAAGTGGTCACATATTTAGGGTCCCTATCAGAGCAATGCTGCAAGGCCGTAATGCTCCACTGCCACCCCACGATCCGCCAAACTGACTACAATGGCCTGGATTGGAAATAGAAAATCTTTATTTCACGCACAGAGTGGGTCACGGCCCACAGGATAATCCGGGAACTCTCCTCAGTGGCTAGTTGGCCACGGGGGTAAATGAAAGTGTAAAGGCATTACATGACAATAATGATGTCCGTAATTAACTCGGTAATCTGGCTCGCTCGCAAATCAAATGTTTTTATATCCGTTGTCTAAGTGTGCCACGTTCGAGGGAGCACTGAATGGTAGTACAATTATTATAAATTATTTACCTAGAAGAGTTTCAACGAGTCTCAAAAGCCGTTTTATGAGGGTCGTGCCAGATTGGGATGTGAGGCCGGTTAGTAAGAGGCAAGCAGGGGGTTTCATTAAAATATCTACCAAGATGGATTTAAGAAGTCATTACTCAACTGCCCTCCTCCTGGCCACCCTGCATCCTTGTTCATGTTTGTCAATATTTCTTGTCCCATGTGATCGATTGGCGACAGTGTTTATGGATGTACATGGCCGTGTTGCGGTTTCAGGCACCGTCCCATTTAAAGGCAGATGAATTAGTGAGTTAAAAATACAGGCAGTGGCACACATTACAGTGCAGCCCACAGGTCTCCCGGTAAAATCTATTTCTTGGCTACATGAGACACCGACTGATGTATCATCGCCTACAACATGCTATATATATGTTTTAAAAATCTGTACATCATTTGTAAGACAAGGCAGGATTTTTGCACCCATTCTCGCATTATACAAATTATAACGACAGGCTGGGGGTCAAGGTAGAAGCGTTCACGTTGCGATCCCTGTCAGGTTAATACTTGGTATTGCCCGCGAATTCTACCAAACACTTCGAGGCCGAGATGAAAGACAACGATGTCCAGAGGCTGACCATCGTGCTTCGAAGAATCGCAAGGAAGGAAGGATGACAGGCTGAGGCCTGACCCCTCATCATTCCTTCTATTGGTGTGCCATGCAAAAACTTACTTTAAAATTCATGGGTTCGCTCACAGCACTGAGCAGAAAGTATGTCAGCAATAGTTTTCTTCGGATTGTCCTTATTGATTTGCCTCGGGGTCACCGCCTGCCCTGATCATTACATTAATTTACTCGCAGTGTAGTTCAGCCAGACCAGCTGCAATTGATTAAGCAACAGCATTTACAAAAATTGTAGTGCTTAGTGCTTTCGGAAAAGTGAACCTAAAATTAAAAGCAACATATTACTGTCCCTAAATAAGTAATGTTTCCAGCGGTGTAGATTGTCTTATTATCTCCTACTACATCCATGCATTAATCCATTTTCTAAACCACTTGTCCTGGTCAGATGCATACTCCACACAGAAAGGCACCCAAGCCGGGAATCAGACCCGGGCCCTTCTTACTGGGAGTTGGCAGCGGTACTCACTGCGGCAGCGTGCCACCCAAATCTTCTTGCTTGACTCAACAAATAGCCAGTGCAAATACCCCATGTGCCACGAGGGCTATACACTGGCACGGCTCAGATTAGCCAGTGGAAAAGAGGTGTAAGAAGAGGTATAGGAGGCAGTATGCTGACTTTGGCCATTTCCGTTTGCATTTCGGCAGCGTTGTGCGTTTGGCCACCGCAGTTGAACCGTCGACTTTCCGTAAAGCCAGAGTAAGTGTCAGCTCGAGGAGTTGAATTGGGAGTTGTCCGCAAGGTGTTAATTAAAACGAAAAACTTCTAAATTAACTGTGCCCATGTTGCTAAAATTGCTTTTCTAATTTTTGATGGAAGCTGGTAATCCGGCTGATGATTGTCTCGGCGGAGAGTAGGAGCCGCATAAATGACGGTACCCGAGCGAACGCCCCCGCCGCGCACGGCCCAGTGATTCGCATAATGAGACACACTCGTGCTTGGCTTGCATAGTTCACGTTCATGCGCTCGCCTCCGCGCTCGCTGATCACCTGTTTGTGCGTGCAGCCATTCAAATGATTGCGCACTGCGCCGAGATATGCAAATACGCGGTTAGTCTTATCGTTAGACTTGGTGAACTGTTACGCCTCATTCTTTATTCTGCAATCCACTCGGCTTCCCAGAAGCCCTCGCTAAATCGACAAAATGTTGTTGTCAGAATGGTTTCGTTTTCCTTCGCCCGTCTCCCACTCCCCCAAGGTGCCCCATCTGCCAGGCCATAAAAGATGCGTCGGATGAATGCTCGTTTTACGCTCATCATGCACTCCCGAGTTGTGCAAGTAAACGTTGTTTACGATTAATGCCAAATGCGTGTAAATGATCGGCTCATGTGAAGCTAAACTAAACTTTAATTTTTCAGCTATATCCTACTGAGCTATTAGCTCGTTTTATAAGAAACCTGGCCACACGCGATAGATAATCGAAATCGCTTTTGATATGTGGACACTTTGAGTAGTCGAATTATCTAAACTCATGTTTCTAAATGTAGAGCGAAAAACTGGAGCACTCGGAAAAAACCCACGTAACCACGGGGATACCACACGAACTCCAAATATACGGGCATCAGGGTTGAGATCTAACCCATGGCCTCCTGCATAACAAGCAAGGGAGAAGTGGAGGCATAGAAACTCCAACAAAACAGAAATAATACAGAGAATAGTGGCAGTTTATCAAATCACCTCGGGACTGAATTGTTACGTGCTGACCATCCTCTCTGGAAGGAGGAAACCCATTATCTGATAGCGATCAGCCCGTGACTGTGCTTTCTTTGACTAACATCAAGATGTCATCGTGGTAAAAATCGCATATTCCTCCACACATGGTCAACGCTTTATAAACCTCTGTCAGATCCCACAGCTACTGCACAGTCGACATGCAACCTCCAACATCTGCCCTAACAGTCTCCCACAGTCTTCTCTTAGGTCTTTCCTCCGGTCGTCGGACACGTGGAGACTACTGCAATGCAAACCACGCAAACCACCGAATAATATGATGAATTGGTTTTAAAGCAGGTTTATTAAGTCCGTGCCAATTCTTTCTCCAGAGTTGACCTCTGTGACCTTCACTGCTTGGGCATTGCCATTAACTGCACAATTACCGTGGTCACAGCGATCTTGACCTCGTTTCAGACAAACTCGAGGCTGAGGGGGGGAGCCAACTTACTAAGTCACATCTACAGTTAACCGTATTGGCGAGCTTGATTAATTAATATCACTCTTAATTGAAATTTGCATAATAATTGTTTGCTGCATAATAATTACTGTGAAGCACGTCGCAGTGCAACGAGCAAGGCAACACATTTACAAGCCCCTCCAATTCAACTTTGGCGCTGATTGTTTAAATTATTTAGCAGGATGCATTATGTATGCAATTTTATTATTTGGGTACATTCTTTTCTCGTTCATTAATTTTATATATTTCACAGCGCTGTCCGAAAATTAATGAAAAGTTAATGAGATAATCCCATTGAATGAGGTTGAGCAGTGTAAGGCCACTATTCTCTTTACATCAGAGCTGGTATTGTTGTGTGCAAAAGGGATTACTGACGTGACCTTACATCCGCCTGCTTATTAACGACTATCTGCACATTTCACGCGTGCACTTACTTCAGTGTTTCTCAGCACTTCATGGAAGACGCAGTCTAAAAGCTATCTGGATTTGTGTCATGCAGATAGCTACCCAGCCTGCGTGTCCTCAGCTTCTTGTCCGTGAGTTTGAAATTGAATTTAACTGTAACTTTGAAATAAAATTCTCATTAACAAAGCGTCGCACTTAGCTCCGACGACAGAGGATATGCTAATTAGGGTACGCGTCTACAAGAGAAGAACTACTTTCTTTTTTGGAATGTCATCATCGTCATCAAAATCATCGGCCTCTTTCTCGTCTTATTAGCGATTAAAGGATCGAACAATTATCTGCCATAGTTAACCAAAACTGCGGCTTAGTTCAACTTCAGTATATTGGCTTCTAATCTATTTTAAGCGTGTGTCTATCCACTAGGCGTTCGGTCTTACCCTGCTCTTGCTTCCTTCCACTTGCATGTGCAGCTGTGCCAAATACAAGATAATGTCCACACCCGTTCTCGTAATGGGACTGAACCACTGCATTATTTCTTCCTTAATTTTGTCCCAAGGATGTATGGTCTCTTACTCAGGTTACTCGATCATCATTTTTCAAGTTTGGTTTAAGTGAAATTCTGCACAGGCATATTATGAGCACGCGAGACTCCTGGACGAAGCAATGTCCAACTAAAGATGAGTCACTGCTGCTATCGTATGTTCTAGGCAGAGCAGTGGTCACAAACCAATCATTCATTCATTCATTTTCAGAAACCGCTTAATCCTGTACAGGGTCGCGGTGAGCCGGAGCCTATCCCGGCAGACATAGGGCGCAAGGCATGGCTATACCAAGGACGGGACGCCAGTCCATCACAGGGCACCGGGGGCAATTTAGTCCGCAGGCCAATTAACCTATGCATGTTTTTGGACTGTGGGAGGAAACCGGAGTGCCCGGCGAAAACCCACGCGGACACGGGGAGAACATGCAAACTCCACACAGAAAGGCACCCCGAGCCGAGATTCGAACCCGGGACCTTCTTGCTGTGAGGCGGAAGCGCTACCCACTACGCCACCGTGCCGCCCACAAACCAATCAAGACTTCAATATTCATTTAAAAGCGGGCTAAAGCCCAGTGAGACTCTAAGGATTTTTGCAAGGCACACCTGGGATGCTGAGCATTTGTAAGGATTAGCATGTGTTATTCTGAAATTCAATACAAATGCGAAGCTTCCTCAGAAATAATGAGAAAATACAGACGTAATGATTAGGTACATCGACATTATATGTGTCGCCAAGTATCTATTGTGGGTGGGTTCTCCGTGTCTAAGCGACATCTGTAGTCCAGGACATCTCGTTTAGTCTTCATTATGGTTGATGTTCCTCCGCGTATTTTAATGAATGGTGCATAAGCGCTGCGGCTTTTTCCCGAGCAGCGTTTGCGCGGTATCGCACATTATACGTGCTGAGTGCTCGCCTCGGATTTGTGTGGGTGTTCTCTGCCCTGATCTCAGTATCCCCGTGCCTTCTTGTGTTCCGCTGCAATTTAATTGAGAGTGCCGAGAGTTTTAACCGGTCTCACTTCACGGTTGCTCGCACACGGATGTTTTTAAATAACGAGTCAGGGAGACCGCCGCTCTGGGATTAACACACCGTCTGTAATAACATATTTCTCGTTTTATTGATGCGCGCAGACTGAAGATTTTATTCACAGCAACATTCGGAAGGGTATTGAGAATTACTACGAAGATCTGGATTTCAAGAACATCATGGATTCTTTTCAGAGCAAGGTGCCGATTTGTCTTATAAATGAATTGATGGTTGCTCTTCGCTCGACACGGCTTTCCCGAAAGAACAGCTTTGAAAAGCAGCCATCATTAATCGAGCCATGAAAATATCCATCGTTATATAAATGCGTTGTTCCTTTAAAAGTTTAAGATGGAGCGTAATAGTCAATGATTATCTCAAAGACTTTAAAACATTTGAAATGGTCTGCCACTAAGTGCTGTGCAGAACAGGAATCGCTTTAGGACCATTATTTTATCCAGCTGGCTGTACAGCTACCAATTTAAAGGTTTGGACAGCACAGGAAGACCGTGTGCAGGCGGTGCTGAGGTTCATCCGCTGAATTCATAAGGAAACATTTTAGAATGTGATAACAATGGGGGAGGAAGAGTCGTTTTTCATATGAACGTGGTGATTATTAAACTGGCCGCCTGAAAATCTGTCCCATGTGAAATATTCCATTAGCACTGTGCAACTGGTGATACTGGCAGAACGGTGTGCTGTTTGAGAATAGCCAACCTGCCGTTGTTTTTCTGCTGCTGTTTGGTGTTGGGCTAGAGCTGCGTCATCGTGATTAGCGCACGTCGCTACGAACCCGCTGACATCCGATTTACTCCCAGCCGTGGCTGACAGCCATACACACGTGATGTCTCAACCGGTCAATGCGCTGACCAGTGTGGCGATGTTTGGTTAAATAACTCCGGCATCCAACACCGTACAGTTCGGCATTTATCCAGCAGTGTATTGACAGGGCTGTAAATGCACCACCTCCGCGATAATGTATTTAATAACACATGACAATTTTACAACCCTTTGTCAATCCACTGCTGGATAAAGGCGTCCCCACACCATGTCACTCATTAAAGACCTTTGATCGTAGTTCATCACAGTGTTTGGTGCATCTGGTCAGTCCGTACAATTCATGTGCTACAAAGGGATTGCATGGTAAACGCTGATAGTAATGACGGCTATTGAAGTTAATGGGGGACTAAAATAAAAGCTTAAAAAAAAACTTCAAAGCTTTGAATCCAAACGCATTTTAAGACATCGCATACGTGGGTAACATTGACTCGCGTTTAATTGTTAATGTGAAAATATTTTAAATTGGCAATACACACAGCGCACTGGCTCACGCTGTGCCCATTCAGGTTAGGGTGAGGGTTTCTGCTTTGTGAGCGAGGGCTGCCACCTTGTCCTTCGTGACCACTATTCGTCGCCTTTTGATCTCGTTCAAGAGGCGCAGATTCATTACAGCTATCCACTCCTCCTCCCCGTGCTGTGGGGAAGGTATGCTTGCTGTTAACAGCTGCCACTGAGAGACCAGTGCAATGTGCCCAGGTGCCAACTATAATACGTTACGTCACCTGTTTCACTGTTGAAAGAACTATGCAGTGGTGTGATTTGATGCTTATTTGCGGTTGGATTCATGCTTTGTTTGTGCCCTCGAGACAAGGTATGACATCACCAGCAGTGATTTTGGCGCGAATGAGCTTTTAGGTAGTGCTCCTCTCCTCCTATTAATCCTGAGCGAGTGATAGAAATTCCACATTCATATGGCAAGAGTAAATATATCCATCGAACAAGCATCGTTGACTTTCCTGTACAGTGGCGTTTGTTTTATTGACCCCCGGAGAGCTGATGGGCTTACTGAACTCCCAACCAGAATTTAATCTCGTAACCTTCTGATTTGCAAGCCACTCGTTTTACTGCTGAGCTTGAAAATGTCAAATAATATTTGTGTGTGTGTGTGTGTGTAAAATGTATGTTTGATCATTGGAAGGAGTGGAGTGGTCCGACAGTGGTTAGCGCATTACACTATGCTCTGCCAATTATTGGAGTTGTTAACCCGTACTTCACCACGCTGGTCAATGTGGGTTGGGGAAAGGGGGAGATGCTCACAATCAGTTCAGATATCACTCACCACTGATAGGCGTGGCTCGGAATCAATCTCGATTCTCTGAGTTCATAGCACCGTGCGTGAATCGCCGTGCATTCACTCCATCCCCATGTTTCATATCCAGCAGAAAATATACTTCTCCACAAATAACTGAAACAAGAGCCGTTGAAAATATATAGTGGCACGTTGAGGTTTATGTGGTTAGTAAATCCTTTCAAACATATACGCAGTATCAAAGTGGGCTGCGCTGTAACTTTCGAGCTATCAAGTCGGACGTTCTTGAACCTTTAACGTGCTCTTTATTGTTTATTCGCTTAATCGCTGTAGTTCCAGTGCTGCGGTGGGGAGGACTACACGGACTGGAGAGTGAATCGCTATCACTCGTGCTCCGCGCCCGGCCCGGCCTCGTGCGGGGTGCCCTACACCTGCTGCGAAAAACTAGAGGTGTGGCGGCCGACGCGGTCGCAGCTGAACGAAACCCCAATCTCTACATGCTGCTCTTTTGTGCGATGATTTTCTTTAAACGGGTGGGCGGACGGTGTGTGTGAAAAGTAATTCCAGACACGTTGAACAAACTTTAAACCTCCCTCTCTCCCTGGCGACGTTTTGCCTCTCACGTCGGCAGCATCATCAGGCGTTATAGTTGTATGTGGAAACTAACCGGCCATCCCGAAAGAACAGCTCTGAAGAGCAACTATCATGAATCGAGCCGTGAAAACCTACATGCGTACAAACTTTAAACCGCCGGTTCTCAAACCCCGGGTCACACGGGCTTAGGCACGGTGAGTAGAGCAGGGTAAATTTTGAACGTGCACGGGGAGAGTGACGGCATCGTGTTGCTGTGAGGATCCACGTGAACGCACGTGATGCACGCCGTACGAACACCGTGGTGACTAGTGGCATAGACACGTGGTCTCTGTGGCCTCAGTTACCTTAGTTGTGTGTTTGGGACGGGGGTGGCTGTGGACGTAAGAACTGGTGGTCTTGAGAAACCACTGCATTAATCATAATCATAATTTACATTCTTGAAGCGCATTTCACCCAAAGGGCGCAAAGCGCTGTCAACGAATGTAATATGAATGTTAAGCACTGAAAGAGAATGAGTAACGATTCGGTCTGCGCATGTCCACCATGCATTCTAATCTGGTCTCATCCCCTGCATACGCAAGGAAAGGCTGCAACAACCAGTATTTGGGCAGCAGGGTGGCGCAGTGGTAACATCTGCACCTCACAGAAAGAAGGTTCTGCCCGAGGCGGATCAATTCCCACCTTGGGCGCCTTTCTGTGTGAAGTTTGTGTGTTTTCCCCCTGTTCTGCGTGGGTTTCTCTCTGGTTCTCCAGTTTCCTCCAAAAACAAGTGGAGTGTGATACGGTGTCCGTGTTATATTGGGCAGGAATTTAATCGCATTCTGTTTCCTGCAAGCTGATAGATTAAGCAGTTACACAGTAGTCAGATGAGGTGAGTTGTTTAACGTTTTAAATTCATGTGTATTTATTTTGGATCTTTATTAATTCTTATATGAAGAATTGATTTTCAAAGCTGTTCTTTTGGGATAGCCGTGTCAAGCGCTCCCCCTCTCTCCTTTGCGACGTTTTGCCTCCCACACTCGACATGGCTATCCCGAAAGAACGTCTTTGAAAAGCAATTATCGTACATCGAGCCATGAAAACCTAAATCAGTACATTTCTATATCGGTGAACTGTTACGCATCTACTCCTATAGATGTTGATGAAATGATTACAAATCAACATGTATTTCCCCTTTGCGTAATTCATGCTGCTCCGTTGTATATAACTTTTTCTTCTATGTTGGTGGTGCTTTCCAAACTCTGGTTTCCCTTTGATTAATGAATCTATACTTTTGCCCTCAAAGGGCTCCTATCTGCTTATAAATAAAGCACTTTAGCATATTACATGCTAAAAAAGCTTCTCATCTGGTTTGTTGCCACTTTGATATTGAGTTGCATTGAATATCTTGTAAAAAAAAATAGCCATTGATGTTTTGAACAGGTTATAAATTATCGGATGAATTTTCCGTGCAACTCGGGGCATTGAAAAACATCACGTGACACTTGACCTTTAATTGTGCTCACGATTTACATATTTGGTCATGCATATTCAACGCTTTGAAAACAATTCAAAATACTGAGAAGCTCAGCCCCATGTGACACTACAATTGTGGTGTATTGCAATAGTGCTGCCTTTTCGTAATGGTAAGATAACGGACCTGCAGCGGTCGCCAGTTTCATGACATCTCCTGGTGCAAACTGTGAAAACAAACCGGACGATTTTTCTCAGATCCCCCACCCCCGGCCTTTCGCCATGTTTGTTGCCAGTTTTAACGGCTGGTACCCAGATTTTGACCCAGGTTGGCCGGTTGCCCCCCAATGGTGAGGGTACTGGAGCCAAAATTTACGGCCGAATGCCCTTCCTGAGGCCAACCTCCTTTTAGTCGGAGGGTCTTCGGATCGTTATTTGTCCGGAACCTCCCCCCAAACCTGTTCCGCACCGAAGGAGAAACTAGCAGGAGTGCTCGACTCCAGGCGACATAGCTCTGGGCTTCATTGGAACACGCAAACCTCCTCCACGCGATAAAGTTACGCAGAAGTACAACACATTTGGTCAGCGGGGAAGAGTAGGCCAGATACCCTCTCGAGTCTGCTTCAGTGCAGACCCCGTCTACTGGCAGTAAAGTGAGCAATTCCATGGCTGCACCTTTACCTCTTTGGAGTTCGTAACAATAGTTCTGCTGCTGGTCCTTGGGCATGCATGTGATTAAAGGTTCTGTCCTCTAAATGATTCATAGATCACCCCTTAATCACTGTCTGCTTGTGAAACAGGAGCCCTGCGCCAGTGCCTCTCACACGCCGCTCCCCCACTCGCTCTGTTTACCTGCAGGGTTCCGATCCCGTCAGAAACACGCAGTGTGGATTTGGAGCCCTGAAACTAGAGGCAAGTATTTGATTACGTGTTTTATTTACACACACACACACGACGCACGCGCGTAATGAGCGGGGTGAGGCGAGTCGAGCACGGGGAGATGTATTGCCACGGCTCAGGGTAACACGCGTTTCGCTCACCGCTCACGGTTACACGCGTGTCACTCACTGCTCACGGCTACACACGTAAACTCGGCCTTGCACAGGGAGGGCGTCGTCATGCCCAGCTTGGCAACAGCAACAACCCCCAACGGTTCGCCAGCTCTCCCGATGATAATGATAATACCATTTATAACGAGTGCTAATTCCATGC
>JAZEWU010000002.1:10158954-10177242 GCA_036362915.1 Geotria australis | reverse complement strand
AGTATTGTTTTCTCTACAATGCCACCCTATTATGTAATGAGTCATCCAGTTTATTTATCATTTCTAAGGCGGTGTGAATGATGACGTGCTGAGTTGTTTTGGCCTCTGCCTGTGCACTGTGCACTCCCTTGTGTAAGTTCGTTAAGCCAAGCAGCGCTGATATACACACAGTGCAATGGATGTTATTAAGTTCTATAGAGGACGGGGGTGCGTTTCAAGATGTTTGGGTCCTAATGTTCATAGGCGTCTGCTGCAGCTTCTGGGAATAGAATAATGTAATTTTGTGGGGGGTATTTGTTGTATGTGGGCTGCAAAAGAATAATTAGCTTTCACCTAATACTCTCTGCAGCTTTCAATGGTGGAAATGATACCTTGTTATTTTCCATTACCACGCTAAATGTCAAGCATGCTTATTTATATAACGAATAAGAAATATACATATTTTTCTTCTGGTTATAATTATTGTGTTAACTTTAGTGGTCAGTGTATTCGAAGCAGCCTTAATCATTTAATTTCTGTTCCTTTGGTTTCTGTTGCTTGTTTTTTTCTGTCGTTGTTGACATGCCGTTCTCTTCGCGGTCCTTGTGCAGCGCTTTGTGACCCTCGGGTGAAAGGCGCTATATAAAATGCTATGATTATTATTATAATAGCTGGCCTTCACAGTGGCCTGCGGTCACCTAGGCCAGATTCTCTGCTGACCGCTAGATGGCGATGATGAAGCGATTAGCTCCGAGCCGAGAGAACAGCCGACAGGTGATTGATTTTGCGAGATCCTCTGCAGAGTTGTCACGTGACACGACCAGCCAACAGGAAAAATCTGAAATGACACCCCGACTGTCGCATTACATATAGATACATCTCAAGAGCTGCAATTTCGGTTCCTCCTCTGTTTGCGACGGTTAGCCTCCCACGTTGGAGGCATCATCACGCTAATGATAACCACCATCCCGACAGAACAGCTCTTGAGAGCAATTCTCATACTTCGCGCCTTGAAAACCTACATCAATACAATAACAAAATCAACCTGGCTTTGAATATTACTGGGTTAACGCTGCTTAAAATGAAACGATCCTCTGCATTGTGTCATTATCTGCACGAGAGCGACAAAGACAGCACGGAGTGGATTATGCTGCCTCCACCACGCCTTCATTTGATATTTTAGCCTCAGTAGGCACTCGCAAACATCAAGACTGAAACAGGAGTCTTTATCTGAGCAAGGTGTCATTATCTGCGAGGAATATTTTCGACTTGCCACGGGGGCGTGTGTGTGTGTGTGTATTGCTTCTCCCCCTCCTAACAACAACAACAGAGGGGAGCATTGGGCCGATAAAACAGTAATTCGGCACTGCAGGGAGCACAGGTGGTATAGTGGCCAGTCAAATCAGTTGGTTAACGCCGAACACCTGAGTCTTTCCCGTGACCTATAGGTATATGGACTCTTCAGCTGTGGTTTCATTTTATTTAATTTTTCAATTTAACCTACATTTTATCTCAGGCATTTTTATTTTATCTATGTACAGTGCCTTGCGCTCATTGGGTGAAAGGCGCTTCGAAAAATAAATTATTATAATTATAATAATAGCATTTTATATAGAGCGCCTTTCACCCGAGGGTCACAAAGCGCTGCACAAGGGCCTCGAAGAAACGGCATGTCAACAATGATGTGTATGATTATAATGTGTATGATGATGATGATGTGTATGATTATAATGATGATGACTCGGTGTATGATAATTGTTATTTCCCCTGACCTCCTGCAAGCAAGCCTTCCGCATGCCACGTAACAGCCTGAAAAGCGCACTTAACCTGGTCCAAGCTGCGTGGTGACAGCACCACCACTTAACGGGCGAATGGCTCACGTGTCACTGCTGTCGTGCCGCGCGTTTCCCGCCCCCCCCCACACACCCCGCGTGCGTACGTGTGTGTGGACGTGCTCCCCTAGGTCGACTCAACCTCAAATGAGTACCGAGTGCGGTGTGTAAACATTTCCACTAGGGAGACAAAGGCGGCCGGGCGTGGTGCTGGTGACCCACCTCTCCATGTGCAGTGTTGACCTTCATCGGTGCTTGCTAACGGCACTTGACACTACAGTCTGTTAAGGCTATACGGGGGATCTTTGTATTTGTGCAGCGTATGCAGCTTCAGGGTCACATTTACACCCGGGGCTGCGTGCCGGCACTGCTCATCTGGCTCATCGACCACTACACCGTGATGGCCGCCATCCTGATGAGCTTCCTGCTGCCTCAGGTCAGGGGCTCCCTCTGGCATTGATATGTCCAACAATTCAATTGGATGTGACGTCACAATCCTCTGTGTCGGTGTGTTTTGCCATTTGTTATTTCCTTTGGCTCGCTGCTGTTGACATTTATCAGTTTCTACCGTAATTGGAGAGCGCAGGGAGGGTTCGTGACCATGTTGATGTCATCGCAGTCAACCGGCACCATTAACAGTTCCTATTTCTATAACTGACAGTCAGCATAATTAACCACCAATGGGTTTTTTTTCGACAACATCATTAGGCATGGGAAGCACATTGGCGTGGTGGGTAGTGCTGCTGCCTCATGGCAAGAAGGTCCCGGGTTCGTATCTCGGCTCGGGTGCCTTTCTGTGTGGAGTTTGCATGTTCTGCCCGTGACCGCGTGGGTTTGCATGTTCTCGTGGGTTTTTGCCCACGAGAACTCGGTACTCGGATTTCCTCCCATAGTCTAAAGACATGCTGCGGCATAGGTTAATTGGCCTGCTACTAAATTGCCCCCGGTTTCCTGTGATCGACTGGCGTCCTATCCCTGGTATAGCCCTGCCTTGCGCCCTGTGACTGCCGGGATAGGCTCTGGCTAACCGCAACCCTGTACAGGGTTGCGGTTCATTCATTCAATGAATGAATGATCATCAGAAAACGCTTAATCCTGTACAGGGTCGCGGTGAGCCGGAGCCTATCCCGGAGACAAAGGGCGCAAGGCATGGGTATACCCAGGATGGGACGCCAGGCCATCACAGGGCACTAAGACTATACCATCAAAAGAACCATAACCACAGTTATCCAAGCAAAAACCCAAAAAGTGCACGCAGACATGCATGGCTTAATCTTTGAGACAAGCATATGCTACTGGCAGGATCAACCAGGTAGCAGGCGGCTTTCGCGAAACTCTGAAAGAACGCCGCGGTGACCGGGCGCCCAGCATGTTACTACG
Source organism: Geotria australis (assembly GCA_036362915.1). Taxonomy (NCBI): domain Eukaryota; kingdom Metazoa; phylum Chordata; class Hyperoartia; order Petromyzontiformes; family Geotriidae; genus Geotria; species Geotria australis. Next base: position 10,174,051 of record JAZEWU010000002.1, on the reverse strand, counting down.
TTTCACCAACATAATCGTCCATCATTAGACCATTTCTGCATGAAGGCATCCCCAAGCTGTTGCCATTGCACACTCTAAATCCACAATCCATCTCGCACCGATAGATGAGCTCATCTCATTGCTCCATTCGTGGCGTCTTTTCTCCTCCTGTAGCCATTCTATCACCAGTCTCATTCATCAGTCATCATCCCGTGTTATAAATGTGTCCTGTCCAAGGCCTACTGACGTTTAAAACACATACCAGCACTTGCTGTTTGCATCGGAACCAATAAAACCACGTTTGTAACTAAGTTCTGTACCATACACCAAATGTGCCTTAGCAGGATGCCCACGAAATAGAGCCCAACAGATTACTGGGCCCTTACCTGCTTAAATATAAGAAAATCCATCTAAATATATAAATGTACTTTCTGGAGCAGTCTGTGATTCGTCTGTGTTCCCTGACCCATGTGTTTGTTTCCCTTTCCATCTCAAGTGTAATTCCACGTGTGCATTTTCTCTGTGCTTCCTTGCGCACTTTTCAGCATTTGTTCCATAATTCTTTGTCACTACCCATGTTTCCAAACCCATATGTCGGCAGCGTGTAATAAACACCAGATGGATACTTCATCTCGCGGCGTGATACCGATATCACAATCGGGATAAAATTGTGGAAAATAGACCAAACTACAGCAGAAGAAGAAAATTGCTTTTCTTAAACAAAGCGTACAGCACGACGTAGTCGATCATAGCTGTCTCATGTCGTCGGTGTGCCGTTGAAAACACGGCCGACTCGCTCGATCCTACATGGCGGTTTGTTTGCATTTCAGATTGTCGGAATAATTCTGTCGTGGTGCTACTTGGGACGGCTAGAGGAAATTATTCAGGAGAACGAGCGGCAAACGGAAGAAGAAACTCGTCAGGCATTCATAGATGAAGAAGCAGAAGCATGAACAAAGATGTTTCTGAAGTAGGTTTTCACGGTTCGATATGTGTAAATTAATCTTGAGAGCTGCTGTTTCAGGATAGCCATGGGAAAGGAGGGAGGAGGAACACTTTCCACGGCTATCCCCAAAGAGCAGCACTTAAGAGCAATTTTCAAGCCGTTTCCATTGTGTTTTACTGCACACAGGCGCGTAGGCATGTATACACTGCACACATACGTACAAGCACCATAACACAAACAAATAACAGTTGTCGTTAAAAAATACACGAATGTTCAAATCGCTCCGGTATACCATAACAAAAGTGTGCACTGTGTGAACTTTCTATATGATAATTGCGAGCATTTTGTATCGTTTTAATTAACAGAAGGACATTGTATTACAAGTTGTGTTGTTTGGGTTATGGAGACCAGTTTACATTCAAAATACCTGCTGAAAACCCTGAGTGATTTTCCGATGCAATTTCCATCGCTCATGTGCACAATGTGAGTTATTTAATCAAATGTTATCCTTGGGAAGTAAGTCTTTAAAATAATTTTACAAAACACATACTCAAAGGCATTGTAGTTTTCATCACAGGAGAACCTCGCCGACCACATTTTATCCATTTGCGGATTTACCACTAACCGGTTCGTGGATTTGTCGACCCTGTTCGAGAATTAGTCTGAGCTCGTGCATTTGCCAAATCTGTTTTCCAAGAACTCACCCCCATACTCAGCGAGGTCCTCCTATATATAGTAAACATGATTTTACAACAAAAATAAATAAAATTGTCGAAAAGCCTACTCTACCGTTTTGCCCTTTAATGATTGTGTCAAAATAGAAAATGTGCTTTGAAGGCCATTTCCCAAAATGTCACAGATTATATATATTTGTTTCCTTTTAGTGCAGTGTTATTGGCAAATGTATGAGTGTTTGTAATGGGTACTATACCTATGCACCACTGCCAATGCAGTATCACAAGAGGAATCGTCAATCATGCACTTTCACATAATTGCAAACATTTGTTATCGAGTTCTACGAGGAGAGTCACGAGCTGCTTTTGCTCGCTGCATTTTGCCTCTCCACGAAACATTGTTAGATTATTAGATGTTTATTATTACAACATGAGATGCCACTTCATCCTGCATCTCGCTCTATTTACCAAATAACGCGGGAACTCTCTGCATTGTCAGCTCCTGACTTGCATGCAAATGATCACTCGGATTTTTTGTAAAATTTTCAAGAACGTCGTTCAGAGGTTTGTCAATTTAGTTGCGTTCATTAGATCAACGGTTCTCAACATGTGGTCTGTGAAGCTATTTGGAGGTTTTCCGTGAAATAAAAGCACTTAAATAATTATATGAAAATCACAATTGTTATTAGAAATTATTTAATACGATTGATAGTGTTAAATAATAAACTATTAAAAATATCTGCATTTTAATACCTGTTCATATATAGGTTTGACCCCCGTCAGGCATAGGATATGTAAACAAATTATGATTAAGCGGATTACGTACGTTGTGGTTCACGAAAGCTTTTAATGACGATCTAGTGGTCCACGTAAATAAAACGGTTGAGAACCACTGCATTAGATCATACACGTCTGTGTAGCGCCTCCTCAACTCCATGATGGTTATGAGAAAAATGCTTATTTAAAAAAACTAAATTGTAATGCATCCGTGAGCATATTCGGAATGGCTATTTAATAATTCAATCGGGGCACGTAACTTGATGATAATTGTCACACAATTAGTGGGGGCCTCTCCAAGCGCAGTGTTTAACAGACTCTTACTCCACACGTTGTGGCACATGGCCTTTTATTTAACAGCGGGGCTTAGAGATTTCAATAATTAAATACCCAAGCAATGACCTAACTTTGAAATAAAGAGCAATGTATCACTTTTAGTCGAACGGCATGTCGACCTGTTTAGGAACTCGTTGTGTTGTATTGCCCATGAGTGCTTCTCGTTTTGATTACCCTTTGACTCTTTGATCAAGTTTGAAAGCGACCTTTGTTATTTTATAAACCAATAACACATAAAATGTCACTGCACGAGTCCACACGTTCCTGCGTATATTTATAACGCAGTACAATTGTGTGATTATTTCAAATGCTGCTTATCAATACGAAGTGCATCTACATTTATCTCTCAATTGTTTGACAATTTGGCAGCATTGCTTCATCATCGGTCAAGAGCAAGCTGTGCACAATGTGCGTCTCCCTACCTTCCGCGATTGTTGAACACAGGGCAGCGCCATATTCATATTCACTAATACTTTGCTTTTAAAAGACATTTCCAGACTGATAAAGGCCCTGTCTCATCATGTCATATTAACCGGAGCTATTGAAGACGCGAGTAGCCAGGGACAGGTCCACATATGGCCGCTGATGGTAGCTGTGGCCAGGAATCAAACTTGGAGGACTGTATTTAGAACGAAATTCACTAACCGCTGAGCCATCACTCCATATTTTTGTGCCCGATAACATACCTATACTCTGTGTGTAAAGCACATGAGCATAACAAACAAAAAAAGCAGATAATATGTCTCCTTTATATCTGTACCTCTGCAAGAAATATTAAAATAATGTATACACTCTCCATGTCGGTTTTCATGGCTCGATCTATGAGAATTGCTCTTAAAAGCTGCTCTCAAGAGAGTGCCTGAAGATGTCTCGGACGTGGGAGGTGAAACATCGCGGTAGGAGAAGAACGCTGACCACGATCCCGAAAGAGCAGATCTTGAGAGCAAATCTAATTTAAACACATCCCATTAGCCACACACCTTCCTGAAAGTAATATAGTTCGGTAACATTGGTTCAACACAGGCAAACCCGACCGATTTTGACGCTTAATGTCTTGTCAGCAGTCACAACACTGGCTTGAACAAATGCTGGTGACCTGATAGACGAGTCCAGGTAATTTATGTTTCTAACTCTTCTTCTCTTGACGACAGTAATGATTATTTTTGTTTTGGACCGATCATGTATTAGTAGGAAATACACACGGCTGTAAACATATAAAGCATACAATAAGCGAAGTTTTGGGCAAAGGCCCTTCTTCATAGCACCATACCTGTGCTATCAAGAACGTTGGAGTGCTATGAGGAAGATCCATTGCCCACAACATTGTTAATGATGCATGTGTTGAGTTTTGTTATAGATCAGTGCTTGTGCACCACTGTTGACACAGGATCACCAAGTAATGTTTTATCAGGAAATCTTTGAAACCCACCGCTCTGCCTTTTACCTAAGCCTCTCTCGCATAAGTCTCGATGAGCTCTGCCAGTAAAACAAAGAACACTTAGCAATACAGTGTATATTTATAGTTATCATGTCTGGGCATGTATGGGCATTAGGCGTGCTGGAACACGTGGCTAGAGCATATCTATTCCCGGCATAAATATGACCAGTTGTCACGACTTTTCTGCAGCACGTAAATCATGTACCGCGAAACGAGCATTTAGATTTTATTGTTGTTACGATCACGCTTCTTTTCTCCGGAAAGCCTCACCGAGACTCACGACTCGTGTTTTTCAGCAGGAGCCTGCCACGTGTTTTTTGTTGTCGGGGGTGGTGATTAGCGTCCACGAAATAATCGCATTTGAGTAACTTGCCGTGCCGCGATTCACATTTGCAGCGTGACGCTAGCAAGCAATGATAAAGGTGCAGGCGCTCATCTTTGGAGCGCTCCTCTTTACGAACATGCACGCGACACACTGTGCGTCTCCATCCCATCAAGCCCCGCATTGATCGGCTGAGAATCCATCAGAGCTGGGAGCCACCCGGGGCATTCACCCCTCGTGTGGCCAAAGCGCGCTTGCGTTGAACCGTTGGCCGCATGCGGCCCGTGTGCACGTTGGGACGAGCCGGTTAGGTGAAAGGTACAGAACAAAAGTTGAAGGTGTAGCACTGCATTGAATCGCCTGTGCCGTTGCTTGCAGAAAGTTTTCAACTTGAGGGCTCTCGAGAGCCGCCATTCTCAACAGGTGGGTCGCGACCCATCAATGGGCCCCGAGCGCCACCTAGTGGTCCGTGGTGACCATACACAAGTGAGCCAAACGGCACTTGCGGTGCAAAAGGTTTAAAACCCTGCTCTATAGGATCCCCCACTCAAGTGTCTTTTGGCCAGCCGGACGTCTTCAAAGGAATGAGAGTAGCCACTCTTAATCCCACGATGCACAACCTGTTAATCGACGGGCGTGTTACCTTGTCATACTATTGGGTGGACAGAGGCGGGGTTGGGAGGGGGTGAAATGTGGCCCTTGTTTCAACTGGCACGCTGGGAGATCGACCAAGCGACCTCTGATTTGTAAGTTTAGTGTGATAAACATGTCACCACGGGCAGTGGCTTAGCATTGTTGGCATGGGTCAGGGTCCAAGGCGTCAAATGGGCTGCCACTTTGCAATTTTCCCCCTAGTTCGAAGCTTCAAAGCTTTGCAGCTGCATCTCTCCAGCCCACGGGCTGTGATTGCAAACTGCCCCTCACGTGATAGCGACAAAACTGGTGGCACCGTACCAGCCGTGGCAGACAGCCGCGTGTAGCCGCAGGGAGCTGAGGTCACACTCGCAGATGGCATAAGCAGCTGCTGATGTCAGAGAATTGTGTGATGCATCTTTATCAGTGCCAGCCAGCTTGCGTGGGTCTTTAATGACTCGTGTGTGTGTGTGTTCATTACACGTAGCTCTTGTGGGTAGAGTTCAGCACCAGAAAATATGAAATTAATTCCTGCGCATGACTAATTCGCCATAAATGCGCTGAGCACCCCCAGGGCCAATGCCGAAATGTCAACTATTTCATTCAAGGCCACAGCGTTATTGACAAATGTGTTGAGTTTTGTTTGTAGGGTCGAACGCTTTGAGTAAATTGGTAGCAGACTGCCTGGGCTGTTAGGTAGGTGCGATACGGAAAACAGCACTCGGTTCTTGGCTCACTGCTTCAGGGGCGTTCAAATCCTTAAGGAAAGTAGGTGGCTAATTAACCATATTCAAGCAAAGGTCATTCAGTAATTGACTCAAAAGTAAACGTCCGTGAAGGTCTCTGATGTGTTCTCGAGTGTTACTGCGTGTTGTTCGGCATGATGTCTGACGTTTTACTCCATGTGTCAGAAGATGCACTTTCCTGAATAGGTTCCCAGCATGTGGAGTGAAACGTCGACAGCATGGGTAACAACACAGTGCAAACTGAAGGCACATCAGAGAGCTGGTCATCACAAACGAAAACACCCACGCAATGGTCAAACTTAATTTCTCTTTAACGTCAGCCTCAAATGAAAAGAGCACCGCGGGTTGTCGGCGTTGCTCGCTGAAAGTTGAACCAAACTGCCCTCATTCTCCCGAGAATTTCTCTTTTATTTCCATGACCGCTCGCGACAGTTTATTAGCATCAGATTTATGAGCTCGTAGTTTGCGGCAGGGGGGGGGTCCTTCCCAAAATAAATACATCGGAAGGCTGAAAATGAAACAAAAAATTTAAACCGATAGCGGCAAATGAGCAGCAGAGCTGTGCACCGTCCCACAGAGATACAGCGCCAAACTGCCACCGGCTCTAATGTGTTCCACTTGCAGCTTTGGCAAATTAAAGACGGTCAGGTAGAGTTCATGTCCCCGTTGGCCAAGACTGTCCATCTCGCGGGAGGAGCGTGGGCCCCAGCGCAGAGCCCCGGACGTGGGCCCTGAATGCTAAGCAACTTGCTGCCACGGAGCTGCCCGCTTAAAGCACTATCAGTGTGTGTGTTTGTGTGTTGGAAATTAATTGTTTGTGCGTGTTAAGATCTACTGGCGTATATGTGTGTCGGTTTATATCGAAGAGGCGCAAAGCAGGTTACAATGTGTTTGTGACTCGGGTTCCGGTTTTCAAGTTTTTACGCCGTTTGAAAGCTAAGTTATTTTGACATCACCTGGTTATTCTATGGGTTATTTTCAATGCACCATCTCTAAATTTGACGATAAAGGCAACAATATCTGCATGCACAAAGGAAGAATACACTCTATACTTAACACGAAGGCTTTCGTGACCAATGTTATCCATAGGAAAGCTCTTTTTATGAGTTAGGTCACGTAAAAATGTATGAGTGTCGTAAACCCGCCAGATCATTGTTCCTGACGAAGCTGTGCGCTCGCTCTCCAACATACCGGTGTGCTGAAGTGGTAACCAATTGGCACGTTTCTGTTCACGTCACAACCCATTACTGATCGGCTGTGTTGGGTGGAGGTGGGTTTACGACACGTAGACATTTTCAAATACCCTAACTCATAAAAAGAGCTAGACTATGGACACTCTGCTTTCAGTGAGTATAGGTCTGCTGAGCAGTGACACGGTGGTTGGAGCACTGCACGATGATTCCCAGTCATGGCTAACACCAGTGGTAAGTAATATCTCAATCAGTTATGGGCCCTCTTCCACCAAACAACCCATACTGACTTGCGTGCTGACAAGGGCTCAAACTATTTTAAAGTAAAACATGTTTTTGTTGCCCTGTCATTACAACTTCAATTTGCCTGCCTTTGGCGAACGTCCTAGCTGGCAACAGTTTTGCCAGACATAGCAGGGGAAAGTGTTCTCTCTGCAGTTGATGCCACTTTCCCAGCAGTGCCGAGCTGCCAAGACCAGCAAGTGGGATTTTTCCATTATACGCTGTAATTCACCAGTGTGAGATTTGGCTGCCTTCTTCCAAGCAACGTGGGCGTGTGGCATGCCCAGGTGTGAGTGCGTGCGTTTTGCGCGTGAACGTGTGCGTGACAAAGTATGCAAGGGGGTGCGAGTGAGTAGAAACCGCTGGAGATAGAAGGAGGCCGAGGTAGAGTGAAACAAACAGCGGGGGGCCATGGGATGTTAATAAAATGCCATGTGTAAAGGTCAGCACCGTCAAAGGAAGCGCATCCCAATTCACGTTTAATTGTTTATTTATGAAGTCTGGCTTAACTCTTCCAGCGTCACTGGGAGAGCAGGGGACCCATGTCGGAACCTCCATAGAAATCCGGTAAAACCCTAGGTACTGCCTACAATTTGTTTAGGTTTATTCAAATGTTAGCTTATTATTTTTCAATGCGGATTTCACGCCCAATGTTTTATTGTGGTTTTGCACGGAGTAAACAAATTGAGGCTTCGAAGATCCTGGTCATATTTGCTGCCGCCATTGTATACCTTGAACGGAATCTCTTATGGCAGCTGTGATGATTTATTCATGGTGAGAGCTCACAAAAGGCGACTTTTCCACGTATCTGAAACACATTCCCCGCACTGAGTACAAACACAGTGTTTGATTTAGTAGAATTACCACATATATTGGCACTTTCTACTGACTGTCAACTTCACTGAGAAATAGCTGCGGTAAATATTTAGAGTTTCACAGGGTCAGGGCTTGAACTATGCCCACCACCTCAGTGGGCCAAGGTAAGGCACGTCGCCTGGAGTGGCCTTAATTCGGCCTGAAATGAGTGTGCTAGGGGTGGCCAGGTGGTTGAGGGGCCAGACCACCGAGCCAGCATCACCAAGATCTTGGCTTTGAATCTGGGTGTTTGCCAACTGTGATTAAATAATTTCTCAAGTGACGATATCAGCCCATTCTCCAATAGCTACACAATCCAAAACCACCCAACCCTCATCATCATATTAGCTTAAGTTTCACTGAACGTGGCTAAATTCTATCTCTTAGGATTACCCATGTTGATTCGGCTCCCATTTAGTTAACATTTCCCCATAGCGGAGCTTTTGGGAAAGTGCAGCACCCCCACAGTGGATGACAGTTCCTTTCAACGGACCGTAGAAATAGTTTGTGATGTCACCACTTGCAGGCTGTTCGATTAGCCTAGACTCTAGACATGCTCTAGGCCCTAGAGCATGTCTTTGGACTGTGGAAGGAAACCAAAGTACCTGGCGAAAACCAATGAACGTCCTATGTCGGAGTGACTGCGGTGGAATGGAATGCGTCCGAGAGGATGCCCACCTCCGAGATGAAGCGATGAATCCAGCACGTGTGCAGGTGCTGCGTGGAATGTGGTTCAAGAGAGCTGCCGACAGTTTGGCAAGGCCTTCCTGCAGCAGTGGATGATAGATCGTGCATAATGGTGCAGATGATGATTGCGCCAGAGAAGTTGCAAAACGATAGTGGAGAAGAGTCGTGGTGGCAACAACGAAACTACGCACGATTCGATCAGCGACCTACTTGATGCACTGCCTCCCACAGCAAGCCTGACTCAAGCTTTCCTATATTCTCGACACAGATGTGCGCTCGCTGCTAAAGCCACTGATGCCCGACGCTTTCACTGGGTGTTGTGAGGATTGATTTGAAAAACTGCGTCTGTGTCACCCAACAGCCCATGCCAGTGCCGGTTTGATTAATTAGTGTTAATTCTGTTTGGCCACTGAGCTGCCCTTTCAGTTGAAAGTTCCATGAAACATTGTTTTCCAACGGAGCACGAATTAGTTTTTGTCACTGCTGACTGTTGCTTCAATCCCATTGGCCTATCTGGTGCATCGCTATGTTCATTAGTCATGAAGCATAACCATAGTTTTCTTCTTGTATTTAAAGGTCACGTGAATTTGGTCACAGTTGGTTGCTTGACAATACTTCACGGTCAGTGCTGAGAGGTCAAGGGCAGGGTCGCAGGACCGGTTCAGATATATATCACTCACCGCTGATGTTAAGCTATGGCCGGGAAACAAATGGAGGTCAGCGGGTTCACGGCACAGTTCACCAACCACTGAGCCGCCGCTCCCTACCGATTTCATACATAATGCGTGTTAAGTTTAACAAAATGAACACACGTTTTTTCTCTTGTTAGTTATATAAGTATACACACACAAACGCGTGAGTTTCAGCTAAGTAACATACATCGACAATATATTATTTATACCACATTAAGATGCAGAGTGAATGTCTGCATCACTGGCCACTCATTTTAGATCTTAATCGAAGAGCGTCACCGGGTTCACAGCAGAGTGTTCTAATCTCTGCCACTCACCCATTTCATAGACATTGTGACTAATATAATTGTGTAAACATATAACGGCCCTCATAATCCAAGATGGTGCTATAAAGCTCTTACAATATCTCAAGAAGTGATTATCTAGCATTTTGGTAACGGCGAGTGATTTTCTGGTTTGATGAACAGATGAAATATTTTTGATGTTATGCTGCATCCCGCTCTGTCTGCAGCTAGGGCCCCTTCAGTTTGAGATGTTGCGCAAGTCACAAACACTCACGTATGGTTTAGTGTGTGCAGCTTATTGACGAAATTGCACAACCTTCATTAATTAAGGATGCAGAGTAATACAATCAATTATCTTGACTGTTTTACTTTCACGAAGCAGCTAATTATGCTTGACTCATTGCGCTGCGTGAGTGCAAATATTTGATTCCGTGTACAACCTACAATTGACTTTTTATTTTTAAATCAACACGTTTAATTCAACTAGCCATTCAATCCTGATAAGACCAATGAAGTAATAATAGCATTTATAGATCGCCTTTCACCCGAGGGTCACAAAGCGCTGCACAGGGCTGCAGAGAGAACGGTACGCCAACAACGATAGAGAACTGAAAATCAGCAACATTTTTTTTTGTTAGGGTTTTTTTTACATCCGAGTTGTGGAGAGAACGGCATGTCAACAACATCAAGACAGTTCAACTGAAAGTCAAGCAATTGCGATAAATTATAGGACATAAAGACAGCAGAAAAGATAATAATATTTCTACAACAAGCAAGGAAGGAACAAATGTTCCCGAGCAGAAGCAGATCAGAAGAGAGAGAGAGCCAACATCCTGGCTCGGCACCACTGACCCGCATCAACAGTCCAAGCCAGAGGAAGGAATTACATGTCCACCCCAACCTCTCTCATTCGCGACGTTTCGCATCCCACATTAGAGGCGTCTTCAGGTGTTCCGAGGATGCCTCCAAGGACCCAGATGGTGACGACTTGGGAAGGATTTTATTCACCAGCGGATTTCTCAAAGCTGATGCCATTTTATAACGTTACATTTCTGATAATGTTACATTTAGGATAATAGAGTAATGTTACACATGGGCTAATGGGATGAACAAAAGTGTACATATGAGAAAATATAGACAAACAATACAAATCAATAAACAACGAGACACAACGGGACGAAAAATAAAAAAGATAGTTTAACGTAACCGTAACTACGGATCATTGCATCCCAGGGGGATGGTGGCATGGATTGCATTGCACAATTATCGAGAAATGCCCTGCGATCTTCACAAACGTGACGCAGCTCCGTCAGTTTCGGTGCACGCGTTCAGTTGTGTGATTCATTCCGATCGCCTTTGCTCGCATTTATCTTTGGCCGTGAGCGTCATTGTAAACTGCCGAGTGAGCTGCGCCGCTCAAAAGATATCGCCCCGCACGGTGGAATAAATGGCCCGTCATGAGCAACGCTGACTGGCTGCACATAGGGCTCCTAAAACCCTGTTCCACCCCAGCCTAGTGTCAGTGGGTCATTTTTTTCGTTATAAAGCAACTTCGTTCTAATCCAGTCAGCATATTCACCGCATGCAGTGTAGTATCTCTTTCATGTCAATCTGTCAGCTCCGTAGGCGTCTGCGGTTTTATTAAACTGTCCTGCCGCCTAGGCACAATGCGGTTTAATGCCTTGTCTGGGAGATGTATGCCACGCGCAGGTTTAATGGAAGCCCATATGCTCGCTTATGTCCCACCTATTTTGTGGGTTAATGCAGAGTGGGGAGTGTGTCCCTAATTGTGTCGGTGTGTGTCAGTGTCTTGGGGAGTCATAGTGCAGTGGTCAGTACACTGCGGTACAACTTGGCAACGGAGCTCATGTCCTGCTCACGACCAATATCAACGGTGAATATTCGAACAAGTCCTTGGCCACCCCCTGGTAGACGCAGCCTTAAATGAGTACTTGGTACAGCGTGGACACATCAGCAAATGGGGAGACAAAGTCAGCCAGGTGTGATACTGACCACATAGTCCTTCGTGTGCCATGCCAGCCTTCATAGGTGCTTGCTAACGTCACTTGCCCCATTAGTCTGCGTGGGCTATATACTGGGAAATGTTAAATATGTATATTTTTGTCAGCCAGTTCTTGTCTCAATGACTTTTGCATCTAAATTTGTCAAAAAGGATTACAATGTACAAAGTTAAGTGTTAGCGGCAAATCATAACACGTACCCTAAAACAAGTAGTGATATATCAAGAGAAGGTAGTATTCACAACAGCTTAGTGCATGCTGGTAAGCCCGATGTTCATTATTTGCAGTGTTAAATATTCACAAGCTTCTCATTAGTGCGCGTTTGTTACATGGGTATCAAATAGTATGTGTTTCCGTGCAGTAATTTTCATAAACTTAACTTTAATTACGTCAATTTCCGAATGTGCATGTATTCATTTGGTAGTGCTCCAGTCAATTATTACCAATTACCGCTGACGACTACAAGAAAATTCAAAGTAATGTTTTCCGATCATTCATTATCAGTACATGCTTCATCCTTTAGTGCCGTGTTAAAGCCGGAGCCTATCCCGGAAGAAACAGAATGCTTGGCAGGGCTATACCCATGAAGGGACACCAGTCCATCGGAAGGTACCCGGGGCAATTGTCAGCAGGACAATGAACCCAGGCAGCAGCAGCATTTGTTTGGAAACCGGAGTACCTGGCGAAAAACCCACGCGGACACGGGGAGAACATATGAGTCAACAGAGCTACTCACTGCACCACCGGCATTAGAATCATGTAAATATATAACATTGTGCAAATGTGATATTCGAAAGTGCATTTATGCAATTTGACCTGTCTATGAATTTGTGCAATGTTACAGTCGAATCATACGTTTTAAAGAGAACTTGTGCGTCGCGTATAACAAGTGTTGCTAACATTCTCCTTGTGATGAACAGCGGGATGTGTCAGTGTGTCAGTGTGAAGACCTAAACATTTATTCCGATTCCTATAATTTTGCATTGAATATAGGCCAATACATAATTTAGCTCGTAAAAGTGAACTTAAGCTGACTAAATGGAGAATTTGTCTGCACTAATTAACGTTATTATGTCTTGGCTTTTTGCTTCATGTCTGTTGTTCGGCTATTAGTAAAATTTAATTTGATTGGGGGCTTGCATCATTACTCATAGGCAAGGGACATTTTGGACACTAAACAAACGTGACTATGTGTTTGCAGCGCCGAAGTGAATGCCTACTTTGGTTGCGAAATCCACAACACGTCACGTCAATGGCAATTTAGAAAATGTTATGTGACTAACAATAACAGTATTAATTAACAGTCGTTTTAAACATACTGCTGGATGAACTATTCCCCATCCTGTGTCAGTTGTGAGAATTGTTTGACACATAGTTCCCCACGCTTGTCAGTGTGCATGGGTGAACGGGATGGGTCTGGATGTTCGTGGCCTCTGCTACTGGCTGTCGGCAGAGGAATTATAATTCGGGTAACCGGGTTTATACGGAAGTGCACTGACCACTCTGTGCCACTGTTTCCCCCTAAAGTAAAAGCAAAACTCTTTCAGACAAAACCCACCTGGTGGAAATGTATAATTTATTGACGCCATTTATTTTGTGTCAATATTTAATTAGAATGCATTATCTGCTGGTCAGCTAATGCTGGTGTATTCCAGTATATATATGGGGAAAGCTGATGCAGTGTTTTAATTACGCCAGCGAATTTCAATTTCCATTTATTTATTTAAACATCCGTACATGATTAATTTCTCCTTGTTATGAGATGTTGAGGATGCTGACATTGTTTTTACGATTAACAAATTGGATTTGCAAACCAGAGGTCACTGGTGCGTTCTCCGAGCGCCAGACCACCAATCCACCTCTGTCCACATAGAAGTATAAATCGGTGAAGCACATTAAGTTGATTGGCAGGTAATGTGTGGTGAATTAAGGTGTGGATTCTTCCCACTTCTTCCAAGACATCCCGCCAATGTGGAAGAGTAGGCCTGACCACCCACGACAAGGGATGTCGAGAGCTTCTTCTGGCAGAGATCCTTTCAGCTGCAGTGCTGTGAGCAGACAATTGCAGGGATGCACCTTTGCCTATAATAAACTATTGATAGATATAGAACGGTAGGTGTAGCGAGTTCAATACTGTTAGGTTAGGCTGCTCTAGGCAAGGATGCAGTTGTGGTACAATAACGGTGTATAACGATGCATCAATGCTTCAGCTCAATGTATATTAATTTCATTACGTGCTTTTGAGTTGTTTATGCTGTTGAATGTAATGAGTCCACGTCACTCCCGCAGCCACGTGTGAATGAAGAGTTATTGAGCTGAATCTTGACAGTGAATCATGACAGCTAATCAAATCCCCAGTTGGAGTAGAGGATGGATAGCTGTGCTTCTTTGGCAGAGCATAAAATATCCCACACTTTCAACTTCAGCAGCACCCTTCGTATTGACATGCCACGCAGGTAAGTTATCTTTAAAACAACGTGAATCAAATTGAAGTGATGAATACATTTGACAGTGGCTATTTTCTGTCAACACTCAGCCACGTCTTGCGCACTATGCGCCGTGGACACAGTGTGCCGTGTGGCATCGTTTCATAAACTCCGGTCTATTTGTACACTTTGTTAATGGTCTAAAATTTGTATTAGAGTAAACCATTAAAGTGCGCTAATTGGGACCATACTGTCTGTTCTTCTTATATTTATTCGATCCCACTCTTTCAAAGTTCATTCAATCAGCCTTTGCAAGGGTGGTAGAACAGTTTTGAGAATAGAAAACGTAATGGATGTCACAATGACCTTACCTCGAGCTCTTGTTAAAGCCCCCATCTTGACAAGCCATGTATATGACGTGTAATAGAATAAGTGAATTCGTATTAGCAGCCAATGCGATGTGAAGCAAGGCTGCGGATATTCATTTATCAAAACTGTTTTGTTACACAATGTTTTTTTGTCCCCGTAAGGAAGGTATCGGTGACTTGGTTTTTGATTGAAGACCTTGAGACAAATGTATTTGTGTATAAAGCAGAAAAAGTTTTGAATCCACCACACCAGAAAAAATAAGTCCGGATAATCACTAGTAATGTGAAAATAGCTATAATATGCTTGGCTTTGTGCTAACTTTCTAATGAATAAAACATTTGGAATATCCTGTTCAAAAACTTTGACCATCCCTCCCATGTTTGTATGTGTGTACCTTTGAGCAGTGGTGCACGCCGGCCCGCCTCGCCCGCCGCGTCGGG
>JAZEWU010000002.1:10148630-10158633 GCA_036362915.1 Geotria australis | reverse complement strand
CAATCATGCCGGAGAGCAGACAGGAGAAATGCATTGTACTCTTTTATATACGTGGTATTTTAACAGGGTGGAGCGGTGGTGCAATGCTGAGCTCATTTCACTCGATGAAGCCCTGGCGAGTTGAGTTGTATTCTGAGCCACGATTTACACCGGTGGGGAGTGATATCTGACCCGGTCATGGGTCCCCACCCAGCCAACACCAACTTACACTGACCCGGGTGGAGAAGTGAGGTCAGGTAACCCCCATAGCCGACAGAGAGATGGAAAACCTTCAACCAGCAGGGCATTTACAAAAGGCTGCAACAGTTACAATTGTAATTATAGCTTCTACAACTGTGTGTCAAGATTGAATCATCGTGCGTGTGGCATTGTATTTATTCCAAAACTCACATATTTCGCATTTGAATTATTTCAAGCACATTGGATTTGTGTGAAATGTATCGTACGCCATGGAAATGCATAATTTAGTGTTTACTTTTGCGACGCTTAAACCGGCCAGGTGGTTCAGTGATAGCGTGCGCCGCTCACAATTGGAAGCTTGAGAGTTTAAACTTTAGTTGGGGGTTCACTCTGCCCATCATCTCCCTGGGGTCATATTCAACAGTGGTTGTCCTATGGAGAGACATACCCCTGCCATGGGGAAGTGGAATTTCCAGCACGCGGCTTAGGACTGTAAACAGGAAATGCTCACTTGTCCATAAATCACTAACATCTGTTCTTTTGCGATGTATCCTACTTTGGAGCAAGAACTCACTTTGAGTTTAGGCACCTACCCTGCCACCATGACGTTTGTAGTTATGGGCCACCTGAGTGTTAGTAGCAGGTCATTCCCCATGTTAGGAGGGTATGTAGACCAATCCACATTGACCAGGGTGGTGAAGCGCCGTCACATATCTTGGACTTGTGGTAATTTAGCCTGAAATAGTAGAGCCACGGAGACATACGTTGACGTACTGTGATCACCGAAGCCTCCAGGCATGGGCATGCCTGGACTAATCAATTCCAGCGCCCAAAGAGCTATTGATCAGTGGATTATGTTGGTCACACCATAGCACTGCAGGAATGCTGCAAACACATCTTTGAGGCATTGCCAAACAACGCAGCCCCATAGCCAAATATCAAAGATAGACAAACGCAGATAAAGAGCAACCACATAGACAAAAGAGAAATATAAAAGAGACACGTGGAACGCAATTCTCATACTGTACATCAAGCCGTGAAACCCTACATCAATGCAAAGATCACAGATCCCCGTGTAGCCTACACAGGCGGCTGGGGCAAGTGCTGTTTTCGAGCATCAAGGAAGGCCCGCACGGCACATGAGGGTGTGCGCCGCCAGAACCACGCCCGATCGCCCTTCTCTCCCTAGTGGCAATGTTTATATGTGCGCGTTATAAGTTGTAATTATTATTATCATTACACATTGCACCCGGCACTCAGTCGAGGCTGAGTTGACCCCGGGTCGCCAATCTCGTATCACAACACGTCAATTGCTACACTACTGCTCCCAAAAGCACACAGATGCACAAAGTCAATATTTATGTGTACATATTCACTTTGACTAATTTATAAAGGGTTCGACATGGAATTTAGACCAACGAGGGTCAGATTGTGTTTACTAAAAGCATATAGATCTGGAAATCCTAAAGAGTAAATTCGCGATATTGATTAAATTGTGTAATTTGATTCGCAAAATTAACTCGTAGGCTTTCATGACCAATGTTATTCATAGTGAGGTTCTTGTTTGTGAGTTTAGGTCATGTGTGAAAAAGGTGTGTAAGTGAAGTGCACCCGTCGATATGCCGGAGCAAACGAGCGAGCACATGCATCACTTACCTCAAAAGATGGCACCGACGTTTTGCTGAGATCTTCTTTCTTTGCGATTCTTCGAAGCACGATGGCTAGCTTCTGGACATTGTTGTCTTTCAGCTTGGCTTCGAAGTGTTTGGTAGAATTCGCAGGCAATACCAAGTACTACCTGACAGGGATCGCGACGTGAACGCTTCTACCTTGACCCCCTTGCTGAGATTACACTCAGCATCATCTCCCTGATGATCTGGAATGCTGCAACATTTTAGAGACAAAAGGCAGACTATAACAAAGCTTGGTTCTAACCATCCTATTGTGCAATGCAAAAAACTCGCACGCTGAAAGAAGTAAAAGACAAGTGGGAGCTACGAGTATGATGGTTGCTCTTCAGAGCTGTTCTTTCGGAATAGCCGTGTCGAACGCTCTCCCTCGCAACGTTTCGCCTCCCACGTAGATATTAGTGTTTCAAAGGGCTGCGACGACAGATAGTGGGGTTAACCTGAAGAAGGAATAATCATATTTGAGATGAGCTAGGACTGCAAAAATATGTCATAGGCAGCATCCAAAAGGACGATTATGTTATTTGAATTGATACAGACATTTCTCAATTAGTGGATTTGAACGAGAGGACATCTAGGGAAGCAATGGCTCGATAACGTCAAAGACTCGCGTCTGTAACTGGTTCTCACACTCTTAGACGCGGACAGAGTTTATCCAGAGATAGACCCGTGTGTAAGTTGGTCACAAGCAGGATGCCAGCAACTTCTGATCCATCACTGTTGCTGAAGAATTAAGTATATTTGGTGGAGGACAATGTATTAATATTTTAAAGCCATAATCTTAATGCAATATAGTCAACTTCCCGTTTCATTATGAGCCAATTGTCAGGATGGCCCTTGACTGCGCGTGGCAGTGACGGGCTCCACTCCTGGAGGAGGTGCCGACCCCGTCCGCCGCTCCGCGCCTGCGCTGATGGATGCGCGAGTGCTTCGTGGCGATGGTAATTATCGTTTAGCGAGAGAATAATGCACGCGGAGCACAATTAGTCCACTAATGAAAAATAGTGGTATTTATAGATTCGGCTGCTTGGTCCTGTCGCCAGAGCACAGGGCGCCGCGTGAGTTAATTTTTGTTCCATCGGTGGGAAAGCAGGGGCCCGCGACTCGGAGGCTTCCGGCATCTCAGATTTGATGGTTGCTCTTCAGAGCTGTTCTTTCGGGATATCCGTGTCGAGCGATCTCCCTCTCTCCCTCGGGACGTTGGTGATGCTCCCACGTTGGAAGCATCACCAACGTGGTAGGCGACATGGCTACCCCGAAAGAACAGCTCTGAAGAGCGACCATCATGAATCGAGCCGTAAAACCTACATCACTTCATCTCAGATCTGTCCCCGAGCGACCGCCGGCGCGCCCCAAGAAGTCTGTGAGGGATGCGAGGAATGAAAATAGACACGCTCAAAGCAGATCTGTCACAATTAGAGCTCTCGCAACCACGGATAGGGCCCCACACCAGGGCGCGAGATGTGGGGACTTCGAAATTTGCGCGTTCACTCTTGACTCTCGTTTTTGTGTGCTGATACAATTAGCGCCCTTTAGCCTCGTGAAACGCATCGCTAGCTTTATACCTACGCAGCCCGTGAAAAATACCTAATAACTTGGTCTCGCACCGTCGCAAAATTACTGTTGTAATGAAAATTATACTTTTTATTGGGGTTATATAAACATATAGCTTCGTGACACCGTGTTGGCAGTGCATTTCGGGCAATGGTCCCTGTTCAAACAAAAAAAATGTTGCGCTGGCGAGAGCATAAAGTGAGATTTGTAAAACTCCATTTATTCCAACGTTACATTAATGTTTGTGAACCTGTGCATGCTCGAAGGACCACGATTAACATGTGACATTGATAAACCGAGTGCAGGGCTATTTGCAAAAGGAAAAGTCTGTTGTTTTTAATACAATACAGAATTATAAATCATCCAAGCCTCAGGAGCCTTAAGCCATATGAGTCTAGAGCTACTGGGCGAGGGTAGTCAAGAAGGCAGTGTGATAAAGAGTTTGTGAATAGGAAGAAAATTCACATCGAGCGGGAGGGAGAACCCTCATATACGGACGAGAAGAGGAAGGTCTGGACCCGAAACTTGACCGGAATAGTGTCATCGCAGCGTGGATGGCGGGTGATCATTAAAACTTTCATCAATAATTAACAACACACACCTAGCAAGTTTTTTTCCCTCTGAAAATACACCTTCAGCCCCAGGTAACGAAAACAACTTTTATTTCACTGCATCATATGTTAAACTCTGTACAAGCATACCATTATGGTTAGGGAGACTGGGCGGGGGGGAGTTGCAAAAGTTTATAGGTGAATGTCTATTAAATTAACCGCCATGACTAATCCAGGGATAGACTAACATGCTACTGCATCTATCGGCGTTATGCGAGAGAATTTGGAATTAAAATTCGCAGAGCAAATGGCAAGGAATCCCAAACTAAGAGTCCTAAGACTCTTTATCAAAGATAGATAGATGTTTAATATTACAGGAGAAAATACCCAGTGAGCTTGCAAGCTCCGGAAACGGGATTCCTGCGATACAACAAACGTTCGAACTAACCAACGCAAACAAAATATACAATCACAATGGGATACAACTAATGTACATCATTAAATTGTGCCAGAAGTGACCCTTAGCAATAGCCATAAAGTAAACAGTAACACACGGTATTGCACAGGACACAAATGAACAATATTTTCAATATATTAATACGAGACAAAGAAGTGCAATAGTGCGATTGGAATGAATTGAAGAAGCGTATTGCATACTAAAATAAATGAGCATATGTAGTCCGTCACACCACCTATCAATTGTTACAATTGCAGCTAGGCAACATATTTAATTTTAATAGGGATCTAAGGTGGCTCATTGAGCTAATTGAGCCATGGAGGTTATCAGCCTTATATCGCTGTGCCCCACGGGCCACTCACAGCTGTCTGCTGCCAACTGGTGGCCATATGAAACACAGCCTCTTCGTAATCCACTCGCAGATAGCGCCATGCAGTGTGTCGAGCTGTTATAAGCAAGTGTCAACGCAAGAAATGGTGGCGATATTTTACAAAGTTGCCGTTTTCTGAAATGTAATCAACAATCGGTCACTAATGAGTTCACCTTAACCCGAACCCCAACCATACGTGTCCTTTTTTCCATTACTAAGGCCTTTGGGCTCCGAAAGCGTCCCATTTAGTGGCATTATTTTACAGCACCAGTATTTTAAATTGAATAATAAATGGTGGTTGCTCTTCAGAGCTTTTCTTTCGGGATAGCCGTGTCGAGCGATCTCATGTCTCCATCGCGACGTTTCGCCTCCCACGTTGCAAGCGTGTCGCTCGACACGGCTATCCAGAAAGAAGAGCTCCGAAGAGCAACCATCACGAATCGAGCCGTGAAAACCTACATGAATCATAAATATAAATTAAATTATGTTCTGTCTTTTGTTAAGCCACTGTTGGACGATGGACTCCCCAAACCGTATCGGTCATGGACGTCGTTTGACCATACTTCACCGTGATGGTCAGTGTGGATTGGTGAAGGTTGCTGGGAGGAGGAATCGGGAGCAAGTTTCAAGACCAGTTCAGTCATCACTCGCCAATGATGTCAGCCGTGGATGGAATCGAATTCAGGTCGCCGGGTTAATGCAGCACGCTAACCACTATGCTACCGATCCAACGACATTTCATTCCGGTGTCAATAGTTGGAAGGAGAAGTTGCCAGTGTGAGTGTGTGTGTGGGTGCATCAATCTTATTGAGGGTGATTAGCTCTCTGACTTGAATAAATGAATGCGATCGTATGTTAACGGGTCCGGGACAGCACCATCAGATTAAACATGCACAGGTCAATATTGAGAGGCAGGCTTATTGCATGTCAAGCTGCCTGAACAGTCTTACAGTAACAGCAACGAATGGGATTTCGTAGCCAATGCGTCATGAGCGCATGCACTTTATTTTCTTACACCAGCAAACAACTCGTTAGAACTATTCTCAGGAGCGACAACGCATCTGATGCCTGCACCTCCAGGCCGGTGTCATTGGGCACAGAGCACGCAAATAATCCCAAACTCCCTGTGCCCTTCACTTCTAATCCGTTCAATACTAATCCCTTCAAAGCAATTGTCATGCGGGGCCTTACACATCGCTCCGCATGCCCCCCTACACACAGAACGACGGGCGGAATTGGCGTCCTGTAACCTCTGCGGGGATGAGTAGCACGGCTGCTGATGCGAGATGTGCACCCGCGACCGACCCCATCTTGGGCCGAATAGCCCCATCAATCATCAAGTCTTCTCGCCGAGCACTCAGTCGTGCTCTGTACGGCTGTAATGCTCCGTGTCGCGGCTGAAGGAATCCCCAACGAATCTGCGAGACTCTAGGCTGCACCGTTATATGTTGGTGTTGTACTTCGTAATTGACACTTCTGCTACAAAGAGGTGTGTGTAGCGTGTAATTGATACAATGCTTGGCGTATTTATGTTACGATGGGCATTGGGTGGCGTTTATTTCCACTGTTGATGACGAGTCAGTGGTGGAAGTTCCACATTCGCATGGTAAGGATCTGTCTTCTATGATGTAGTTTAATGATTTATTTTGTAAATTAGTTGCGCAATGGTTATGGCACTACCCTATCAACCTCTCTTCCCTCTCCCTTTATATAAAGGGCCCGGGTGAAGGGCGGGTTGGGACTCATCAGAATTGTAGATCGACAGATCCTTGTTCCTGATGAAGCTGATTGCAACTATCAGCGAAACGTCGTACCTTCATTGTCAATGTTGTGGGCTCGCTCTCCAACATACCGGTGTGCTGAAGTAGTAACGAATTGACACGTTTTTGTTCACGTGACAACCCTTTACTGATTGGCTGTGTCGGGTGGAGGGGGGTTTACGACATTTATATATTTTACGTGACCTAACTCATAAAAAGAGCTAGACTATGGATAACGTGAAGTTTGATTGCCGGCAAGGGCTAACGTCTGTGGCAAGTTGAAATCTGAACTGATCGTCATCATCATCATCATCCGAAACCGCTGAATACTATACAGGGTTGCGGTGAGCCGGAGCCTATCCCGGCAGACACAGGGCGGAAGGCAGGGCTATATCCATAATGGGACGCCAGTTCATAACGGATCGTCTTTTCCCCATTTCACTAACCAGCTTGGGAAGGTATGATTCACACGGCGTTTAGCTGACAAGATGCGGTTGGGCCTTCATCTAGCAATGTTTTGATAAAAGGGATCTAAAGTGATCGTATTTATTCATACAAGTCATATCAGCGTGGCAGGAGCAAGACATTATCATTTCCCATGTATTATTCATATGCATTTAATAACGGAATCTGTATTGCATTCTCACCTAGATGGATTCTAATGATTATGTTGCTATCGTTTTTCCTTCACTGAGATAAAAGCACCGTGCATTCTGTTTTGCCTGACAGGCCTCCCTTGCAACAGAGCCTTTTGTCACAATGGGCTCTCACACAGAGGTGAAGTATGGTGGTGTCGCAACCCCCCTTCCCAACTCTGCCGTAATGAATGCTTAAGCCACACTCTTACCGGTACGCTGTACGTACCGGACCTTACCGGCTTACTTTCAACTCTACACTCATCTCATTAGAAAGTTCGTGTAGCCATGCACGTTTGGTCACACTTGACTCCCCAGTGAGTGGCACTTGCCTGGAAATGCTCTATTATCCTGCGGTGGATTCATCAATTAACATCGACGACTGTATTGAAACGCATGAGTAGAAGTCAATGATTTCCAATTCGTATAAAATGTAAGAGTCGTCAAGATGCAGCTTTGCATTTTGACGACTCTTGGATTCGAAGCATTGACTCCAGCTTTTGAGAGCAATTCTCATCTCATACACCGAGTCGTGAAAGCCTACATCAATACACGTGGTGTTATCATTTATCGTGCTGGCGCAGGCGGTTGTGGACAGTCCGACTGTCGGGATATGGTTTCTGTCCCTTACACAGTAAATTGGGGCTTCGAGACCGTAACGAGCCGGTGCAAAAAAATAAACAAATGCTTTTTTGAACTAGAGCATGCGCATTCATCCGCATCGTAAGCATTGCACATACTTCAGTGGCGCATTTTTACGACCGCCCATACCGCAGTAATTACAGCTTTAATTACACGCGCCAGTGGCCTCTGCGCGTATCGCAAAAGTAAACGTGGACAATATGTGTGCGAAAGCACGTTAAAAAAACGGGCATTTTAACCGTACAACGCGGGTGCATTGTTGTTTGGCGGTATCCTCCGAGTGAACCCGGTGACACATGGCCACGCGGCAACAAACCCAGAGCCCGTTTGTATAAATTAATGAGCGACCGCCTCTGAATGCCAATCCTTGAGTAACAATAGCCCCGCTAATAGGTGCTGAGCCCCCTGTAACTTACGCATTAGCGGCGCCGCGGTTGGCTAATTATAAACAAGCAAAAGCGAGGCTCCCCGAGCAATTAGGCTGCAGGAAACTAAGCGAAATCGGATTAATAGCTTGGGACTTTGGAGGGCCCTGGCGCGCTCGCTCGAACATATATTTTCTCGTTTGAATCGGCCGCATTGTTGCCTCCGCTGACAGAAATCGCACCTTGTGAGTTCGCTTTGTCGGCAGCGTGCCGAGCGTGCCGAGCATTCTTGAGGTGGCTTTGTGACCACGGAGCAACAATCGACGCGAAATAAAAACTGCCCGCTGAGCCGTGAGCGGATGCGAGAGCGCCAGGACGGACACACCTTGCACAACCGTCGAGCGCTAAATTAAAAGTTTAGGCACCGTTATCATCTCTGGCACTTCCGTCCAAATAACCCGTGCAGGTGTACCTCCATCAACCCCACGCGTTTGTGTGAATGTCACCCGCTCGCCCTACTTCATCCAGATCATCCCACGGGGACGGTTTTGCCACTCAGGTGTGCCTCACGTAATTGCAGTCATTACCTCGCCGTTAAACAAACGGTACCCACCCGCGCTTCGCCCAGCGATGTCTGCCCAGTACGAGGTTTTCACCATCAGCGGCGGCTCTCTGGACGAGGAGGACCCGTCGCGCCTCCGCTCTTTCGAAAGCGAGAGCTCCTTGCTCGGGGCCGCTCGCGTCGGGGATGCGAGGCAGCCCGCCGGACACTCCTCGGGTTATTGCAGCGTCTCGGAGGAGTCCCTCGGGGTCCCGCGCGGGGCCGACGAGACCCTTGGAGGAGGCCGCGTCTCTGAGGCCCCGCAGCCGTGCATTGAGGTCGAGGTGGAGGTGCACAGAGGCGCGGATGCGAATGAGCCGCCCGGGTGCTCGACACCGCGGCCGCCGCTTCCAGTGGGGAACGTTGGAGGAACGAGGGATGATGACCCGCGGGCAGAGCGAGACTCGCGCCCTTACGTGGGATTCACGCGGGAGGATGAGGGGGGCCAGCCACCTGCGCGCAAGCACCCCGCCGCTGCAGCGTCCGCCACATCCTCCACCACCACCACCACCTCCTCCTCCAACACCTCCATCACCACCACCGCCGCCACCATGCCCGGGTAAATTTACAAACACCGGCAATATGCCACCACCGTGGCACATGCCTGGAATTTAGTTCAGTTCACGAGGCGTGCTTTTTTCTCGTTTTTTTGTAAGCGGCAAATGTTTTGGTGGGGTGTCTGTAATATAAACGATGAACAGCTTGTATAGAAGCAGTCCTTTTAACGTGTTTTGACTTTGGCGTTACATAGATTGTCACCAAAGTGATGGGGTGAATAGGTGTTTGCAGTAGAAAAAACTGATAACCCACATACATTAAATATAACATCGCCAACACTCTTTTTTGGAACATGTTTCAAGGTTTAGCAGCCCTTACTTATTTTAAATATATAATCACGGTTTGTCTAGAGGACACTTAGTGTCATATATTGTACTGCGATTGAAAGCTTTGCTATGACAGTATCGTCTAGATTATAACTTTCTGAATGTACACAATCGTTCTGGTGTAGCTTATTTCCCACAATCTATTTCATCTTACATTTTTACTTGATAAACTTTAAAGGGGGTATACATTTTATCTGGCTCATACGGCATATGCATTATTATGACAGATACAATTTGATTAAGTACCTTATTGATCTAAATGTTTTGTTCAAATGGCACGTACGTGAGCAAGAGTAGTTTGCTAATCCATTATTGT
>JAZEWU010000002.1:10124938-10145909 GCA_036362915.1 Geotria australis | reverse complement strand
CCATGCCTTGCGCCCTATGTCTGCCGGGATAGGCTCCGGCTCACCGCGACCCTGTATTGGATTAAGCGGTTTCTGAAAATGGATGGATGGATGGACTTTAGGCTACTTTGAATCAATTTTACTTAATTGTGCCTTGACATGTTGGCCAATATGTTGACAGCGAATGGATGTTGATTTTTAATCTATATGGTAAATGATTATGGTGTAACTATGTAATAATGTGATTCTATCTAAGTAAACTAACTCGTGCCGCATGCGGTATGAATAACAAGTAACATAATATGTCTGAGCCAAATGGTTGAGAAATTGCACTAGTGGGCAGTTGTGCAAAAGCACAAACAAAAACATCTCATAACATTCATTGCTATCACTTTCATGAGAAAAAAATACATAAAGTTCCCTGACGTTTTAAGGGCAGCGAGACTGACTGAATTGTTGCTGGAATTGTGGGGCCGACAAAAAACAGGGACGTTGTAATAAAGTTTACGAGTGAACACTTTAGACTGGAGGTATGCGCATCTTTCTAGGCGTAGATATTGTGTATCAAACTTTACGATTTAAACATGTCTATCCACATCAAATAGAGCTGACATTCATTCATTCATCGTCAGAAACCGCTTAATCCTGTACAGGGTCGCGGTGAGCTGGAGCCTATCCCGGCAGACACAGGGCGCAAGGCAGGGCTACACCCAATATGGGACGCCAGCCCATTACAGGGCATCGGAGCAGGATGTGGTGTCGAAGGTGCGGGAGGGTGAACCTGCAGATTTGATTCAACATTTGCCATTCTCTGAACGCATCTCCCTTGACACATAAACGCTAAAACTAAAATTATAAAGGTTCGCTGACACATTTCACACCATCGTGGCAATAACAGTATTTGTTTTGTCTGTGTGTCACCGTGATTCGCACGAGCCAGGAGAAGAACCCTGCTCTGCGGTCTGTGCAGAATACAGGAGTGAGCATCACCAAACATGGGTGATTAAATATAGCAAAACCAGTATAGATAAACCAAACACAAAATTTACTGTATCCTGATGTTACGACTGCGCAGGGTGCCACAGTGGTAACAGCGCGCCTCACAGAAATAAAGTTCTGCCCGCGGCAGTTCGATCCTCCCTTGGGTGCCTTTCTGTGTGGAGTTTGTGTGTTCTCCACCTGTTCTGTGTGGGTTTCCACCGGGTTCCCCAGTTTCCTCCCACATGCAACACGCATTAATGGAACTGGCCAGCCGTGCCAATCCAGGACCCTCTTGCAAGAGTCTTGAGACTGAGTGGCAGATCCGCGACATGATAATTTGGACTTTCACTTTGAATTTACAGTGCATATTGACGTGAATACAAACACGACGGTGGAAGTGTTTCCTAAATATCATCGTGTATTTGTTGCGTAATCGAGGGCAAGGAAATGTTGATCTTTTGACCACCTAAGATTAATGTTTTACCGGAATGCACAGCTTCCACGGCACGACGTCCAAGATAGAACTAATTTCCGAGCAGGACAGGCGAGCAACAGGTACTCCATCTAACGCCGGTTGAATCAATAGTGGCGCAATGATCCGTGCGTTGCCCTGCGAAACCAGCTACCTGGGATTGAATCCCGGCCAATGGTTTTCATCCGTCGGCGGTCGAGTGATATCCGAGCCGATTCTGGGTGCCTCAGCTTCACCATCCCGCACCGACCGGCGTGGTGAAATATGGGTCAAACAACACAACCACAACAACCGCCGTTCGCCACTAAGTGGCTGTGACCTCTCCACGGCACCCGTGCCATGCCAGGTGTACTTTGAGGCCACGCAAAGTGTCGAAGGCTCGCTGACGGGTCACGGGACAGACCCACGGGGGTGAGATGACTAACCGGGGCACCACCTGTGGCTGCCTACCGTAGGAACTCGCTGAGTTGTATCCCCCCCGGCGTTCGGCATGCTGTTACGAGCGTCGCTCCTCCGCCCTCTGTTGTTGTTTGAGAGCGACTGCCTCGAACTGCCTGCCCCAGCATGCCCATGCCTCTTCTCAACCAAGCACCCAGGCCCTCATCCAGCAGTGGACTGGCATTCGTGACACTGTCAGGCACAGGGCCCGCCCCTGTTGCGCGCGTGTAAAGTTGCACAACAACCCGCGTTGTGATGTGCTTCCGAGCCCGCGCCTCCGTTATTAAACGACATCAATATTTAAATGGGCTGACGTAGGCTGGGGGTGTATGGAAGGGGGTGCATGGCGGGGAGCAAAGCCGTTCTGCCCGCCTGGCCCTGCCTCACTGCTCCAGGCCCCGCGGAGGCGACAAGGAAGCCAGAAGTTGTCGGCGAAGCCCGGGGGCCGCGCTTCTTCCTCTCTCAATCGTTCGCCGCACAGTGAGTTGTCACCGTCTGTGTGCGTGGAGTGGTTTGTTTGTTCATCGTCAACTTTAATCGCTTCCAAGTGTCAACTTTATGGGAGAGACGTGTTCTTTTGGATTTGGAGAGCGGATTTGGGGAGATGTGTCGGCACGGTGGCTATGCGGTGAGTAGCGGCTACCGCCTTACAGCAATAAGTTGCCCGGTTTTGACTCCCGACTAGGGTGGCTTTCTGTGTGGGGTTTGCATGTTTCTACCTGCGTCCGCGTGGGTTTTTGCCGGGTACTCTGTTTTTTTCTCACAGTCAAAAGACACGCTGACTAGGTTAATTGTCCTGACTAAATTGTCCGCGGTGCCCTGAGATGTTGTAACTTGCTTATCCCTCTCCGCTGGACAGCTGTTAAAAAGACCTACATAGTTACATGGTTCCTTCCAACTGACTGTCCGCTGTGATTCTGATGTGGGTTTTAGTTGCATGTTTTGGTTTGTTCGCGCGATATAACGCTGATTTATGCACTTGAAAAGTTGCCAAATATTACTTAATAACTGGAAGTTTAGGTGAATGTTTGTTTATTTACGACTTGTGATGTAACGGGACCGTAATCACAGCTCGTTATACTCGTGTGTGTGTACACATGCAGAACGTGGAAATGTGTCTGAATCAAGATTTTTGGCGCTTTCCAAGGTCCGTCATAAATTTATGTTAGCATGATAATGTGGTTATCCCTTAGTTTGGATATTTGGAGTAAAGCTGACTGTGTGACAATATTCAATGTAATTGAAAGCATGAAATGTATTGTTAAAGCAAGGCACCATACCTGGGCAGTCGTGGTCTCAATAGACGTGTGTAAATAATACTTCGATGTGGCATGATGCGCGCTGGCTTTGAGTGGGAAATACCTGCATGGAGCAAACACTTGTCTACAATGAGATGTAGACCTTTTTAGGAATATAATTCGTACATGTATGTAAAAGAGTAGAGTACATACATTCATTGTCATCCATCCATCTATTGTCAGTACCCGCTTCTTCTTCTTTGCGATTCTTCGAAGCACGATGGTCAGCCTCTGGACATCGTTGTCTTTCAGCTCAGCCTCGAGCTGCGATTCCAGGTTCAATTCCCGGCTCAAGTGGTAGTGGGGGATCATATCCTATCCTGGCAGACACAGGGCGCAGGTCACTGGGAAGCAATTTAGTCAGCAGGTCCATTAACATGCAAACTCCACACAGGCACTTGAGCCGGGAATTGAACCTGGAAGCTTCTTGGTGTGAGGCGACAGCGCTGCTCATTGCGCCACCGCACCAATGTGCCTAATGAGGAACTTTTAAATCGGTGTGTAATGCTTGCTATGACATGAAATGGAGACATGGAAAATGACACCACAAACGGAAAAGTGCAGAACGTTTGTAGAGATGTATAATGGGTATTTCACTGAGAAAGAGAGGCTTAGACATGATGTGGACCAGTGGTTCCCAAACTTTCTCGGTTCACGGCACCCTTAGTATATCAGGATTTTCATCAACGATGTCCAGAGGCTGACCATCGTGCTTCGAAGAACGGCGCCCAAAGTCACCAAATATATGACATATATCGAAAATTTGCAATATCCCGCACCGCGGCTCACACTTTGGGAACCACTGATGTAGGACTGTCAAGAAAAGTAAGTGTGCTTGGACAAAACTCATTGCTAGAATGGACAGTGGTCGAGACTTGTGATGGAATGGCAGTCCACACACAGGACACATGTGACAGGATCACCACGGAGGTGGACTGATGAGATGAACTCACTTGCAGGAGAAAAAGTGAATTGTGGTTTTGCAAAACTGTGATGGATAGCGATGACATTGGCAGGTCTTCATCCAGCAGTGGCTTGATGAAGGCTCTTAATGATGGTGGTGATGATTTGTAAACTAGGATACTGTTTGTTATAACCTAACTTGTATGATAATTCGATAGATGCACTTACTATATGTATGCTTATTGACTTCAGTAATTAGGAGTATACAATTACAGTACAATGTAATTTGGATTTATTTCTGGGATGGAGTCATGCTGCAATGCTTGGCTCACTGGATTGTGAACCGGATGACCTGAGTTCAATTCAAGGAAGTGGCTAACATCAAGCAATGTTAGCTATGGCTCCCCTCCTCACCAATCAGCACTTGCCATTATGGTGAAGTAGGGACAAACATTCATGATTGAATGGCATGGGAAGGCCTTCATCCTGCATTGCAGTCGTAGGGTAGTACGTTATTATGGTAATAAATGTTTTACGTGTTTCTAAATTAATGTACTGTGGTATATATTTGTGTTTAACATCAACCTTACATTTTGAACATACTTTACCATTCTCTAAGTTATTCCCTTGAGGGCTAGGAGAAAACACTCATAAACCAACTGAATTCAAACACTTCACGTAAAACTAGTTTTGAAACCAGTCTCCCCCTCATATGTACAGTCATGAAGTGGCTGAAAACATTAATACATAAAGGATTGCAGAGCGTGGGTAATTGTTGTTACCCGTTTATTGTCTGACTGCATTTCAGGTTGTCTGTGGTTCCTCGGCAATTGTCAGATGAAAATATGCGGGAACGATGCCACATATATGGAAATCTAAGGATTATTTATTTAATATAAATATGAATTTCCAATTTTGTCTTTAACAAAGCTAAAATAACAAAACAGACCCGTGATGGAAATTGGTCGCTGTGTATGGCATGGAAAACGTGGATTTTGACAAGAACCTAGTTGTGAGCTGCAGGGTGGTCCAAATGTTTTGTGACCCTACTTTCATTCTCTAAAACTTAATATTTTATGTATACCGATCGGTGTGGGGACACGAGAAATCCAGACCACCCTGTCGAACAGAGGAAAAGGTGAGCGGAAAAGGACATTCTCGGTATGTCTTGGGCATATGGCAGGATTGACAATAAAGTTGAATTGATTGATTGATTGATTCTCTTGTTGCCGAATGAACATTTGACGATGGAAACTGATATTTGACATGACTTGACAAAACGCGCATCCAGTCGGTGCACGTGCACTCTGTCGAAGTTCGTGTTATCGTGAGGTGGAGGTGGAAAAATCTCTGCGGGTATCGTAAAGCACGCTGCGTTTGACTTTGCGGGACAACCTGTCTGTCGCCATTCACCTGTGAATTTTGTAACGCTCAGCATGGCTGCATGTGACGCTTTGTTAGTTGACATTTAAAGATCGGCTCTGCCGTTTCATCTTCATTATCACATGTCATCAGCAATAGTTTATCCACTGCTGGATGAAGGCCTCTCCTTGCTGTTGCCACCCCTCCGTGTTTCAATGCCAAAATGAAAGCAATATTTGACAATTTCGATATAAAGTCATATTAGCTTATGAACGCCTGTAATGATGTAGGTTTTCACGGTCCTGATGTATGAGAATTGCTCTCCATACATGTTATTTCGGAATAGGTGCTCTGTCTCGACAACAGATATCCCAAAAGAACAGCTATTATGAACGGATCTTTGTCAATCTACTGCTGGATGAAGTCTTCCCCGCGCTGTGCCGCTTGTTTGACCATACTTCGCCATTCTGGTCGGTGCTCATTACCCGTTCAGATATCACACGCCACCGCTTTTAGCTGCAGGCAAAAATTAAATTCTGGTCCCTGGGTTCATAACGCAGTAAGCGTGAACCGCGGCGCCACCACTCCACCCGCCCCCATGTGACGATGTTAATCAAATTGATGTAAATACTTAATTGCCCACCAGGTGCAATGTTACACAACGGGGCTAAAAGCTAACTGGCACCCGTTACCCTCACTGCCCGCTTTCCATGCGACCATCATCTGGGGCGCGCTGGTTGTGACTCTGCAGCCGTAACCATTAGGGCGGCACGGTGGCGCGGTGAGTAGCGCTGCCGCCTCACAGCACCCCTGGGTTCAATTCCCGGCTTGGGTGCCGCCTTTCTGTGTTGAGTTTTCATGTTCTCCCCGTGTCCGCGTGGGTTTTCGTCGGGTACTACGGTTTCCTCGCACGGTCAAAAGACACGCAGCCTAGGTTAATTGTCCTGACTTAAATTGCCGCCGGTGCAACTGAGATGTTGTAACTTTGCTTGTCCCCTCCCAGCTGGACAACTGTTAAAAAGAGCCACACACACACAGGCTCAACTGTTCCTTCCGGCTTAAACACAAACTGACAGTTGTATTATTGACAGGCAACGCTCCCGATGCAGAGGGCACGAGGGGCTCGGCGTGTGTCGACAGGGGTGGGACGCACGTGTTCCCCATACATGTGGACCGGTTGGCAAGAGGACTTGCTGGTCGCGTGGAGTTGCCCCCTCCACTGCTCGCCGCAGCGTGAAGGGCAGCGGCCGCTAACTTGTTCAATAGCAATCCACCATGCGTGTCCGCATGAGCGAGCGATTTCAAAAGTGGAATGAGATGCGAATGCGCTCAGGGTTATTGTACGCACTCTGGGGAAACTCGTTAATAACTTTCCATTCGAATGCCGCCCAACTCGATGGTGATTATTGGAGCGCCGTAGCGACACGGGTGGCATCGCGGTGGGGTGGCATCGCGGTGGGTATGCGCCGCGCGGTTGCTTGGGCCGCTGCTCTGGGAGGGTGGCTGTGTAATAACTCGGCGAGGCGCCACGTAATGCAATCAACTCCAGCTCATTGCTCGCGCTTGGGCGAGCACTTGTTGAGGCTAAGTGGCGTCTTTGCTCTGAGCGTATCAAGTGTGCTGCGCGGACTGGTATCGGTGAAACTTTGCATGCTCCGCGTGCGCTGCCAATTACAGTTTGTCAAATTGTTATGCTTCTGTGCTCACCCATCATCATCATCATTGCCATCATTGTGTGCCCTTAATACATAATAATAATGTAGTAATAACAATGCCTCTGTCACTAATTGTTGTTTTATTAATGAGCCCAACAGCTGACATTTTGGCAGCAGACCAGTAAAATATATGTTAAGCTTTATTCTTTTTCCACCATCCCTATATAAATAAATATATACATTTCTTCCTAAAATAAATATATTGTCCCATTGCAAAGCTATTGCTGCATGAAGGCCTCTGCAATAATGGGATTTAACTGACCATACTTCACTTCACTGGTCAGTGCGGGTTTGTGAAGGACAGGGTACCGGTGCTTAAAACTGGTTCAGATGTGACACAGCTGATGTTAGCCATGGCTGAGAATCAAACTCACGTTTCCAGTTACAAAGCGCAAACCACTACAAAATGTATTGGATGATGGTGTGAAAACCTAATAATAACAATAAGTTGGAGATTTGGAATAGATGACCAACACCAAAATACTGAAATGTTTACTGTACAGCTGAAGTCAATGGCAAATGTAGGTGCGCAGAGAAAGTTTTGATGACGAACAGATTCATTGCACATTGGCGGACTTGTGCCTATTTACATTTAGGAATCCAGTCGAACAGCCAACCCGTTGCAGACTGGCGTGTGCATCCGCAACACCGACCAGACGCACGCATGGGGTGCCGCATCGATCAGCGAACACGTCAGCTCTTAAAAAATAAATAAGCAATTGCCCACCCCGAGCTGCGGACGGCCACGACGCAGCAGCTCATCGAGAGCAAATATTATCTCTGCGACGAACCTCCCAGACGCGGCGCGTGGCTCCCTAGCCGGGGCCATAAAGCCGGCCAGAGAAATATATTCCCGCTCGCGAGAAAACTGTACGCGGCTAAGTCAACTCGGCGAGACACCGCGTGGAGCCGAGGGTCATGATTGAGGCGGACGCGGCGAGGGACGAGCTGGCACGACCCGCCGTGCCGTAGCTCGTGCATGGAGCTCGCTCGCTCGATGTATGACAATCCTCGACGTCGAACGGCATGGCTCGACCAGTTTAGGTAGGGTCGTGCCGCGTCAACCCGCGTCTTGCTGTGCTCGGGTTATCATCGCGGAAGGGAGCGGGCGAGCGGGCGTTGTGTTTTTGAGCGTTGCTGTTTTATCTTCGCGCATTGGTGACAACGTAAATGTGCCAAAACGGCATATTTGTTCCTACGGGATTTTTAGAAAAAGATTTTCCAGTGTGGTTTCATTTTGTTGTCGTAATTTTTGGTCCGCCTGTGGGTTTTTCGCTCGTGCCGGAGGGTTGCGTTTTGTAAAGTAAACAGATTTAGTCGATCGATTGCATGTAAAGGTACACTAAATACATGGTTATTGTCCAGCTTAGAGCTGTACAGTTGTGTTAATTGTAACAGTTTTTGATACTGTTAATTTAATTCATACTATTATGAAGTGGCACGGTTTTTAAAATGTATATTTGTAAACCGTGTTGCTTTATGAGTCAAATATAACACAAACTTACGAATCTCCAGCAAGTTAAATAACAGAATAACATATATAGTATATTATTTAACAATTGTGTGTATTTTGTGTACGTTGCGTGTATATATGCGTGACAAAAACCACATAGATATGATCGTGACCATTTGTGATCATGCTTTATGTACATTTGTAAAGTGTATTTCGTGCCACTTTACTTATCAATATGATTCCTACCGCACAGCGTATAAACTGTCAAAGCATTAACACATTATATACCAGATTGACTCCAATAACAGACCTCTACCAAGCAAATTCAGATAGCAATCTAACATTTACTCTGATAGGCTTAATGCATTTATATTTGCGCAAGTGCCAGTAATGCAGTGCGCTCTGGCGAGTGTAAGCTGTGCCACGGTGTTCATTTGGCGAACGCTAAAAGTCCTGACTGCATTGCGCTCCTTGTTAATACATTTATTGGGTGACTGGGGAACAGAAACATCCTTACAGGAATAAAATTCAATTTGGATTCACAAAATGCCTCGATGTGACCCCGTGTCAAGATTCCGTACGTGCAGAGGGACTGAGGCGCACGCCTGTAATCCAACACTTTGAAGGTGAGGGTTGGTGGCTCAGACAAATCCGCCAAACTTCACAGCTGTGGGAGAAGATGTGGCCATCTCCTGGTTTGCCTGGGTAAGATAGCAGCACGGCAAGTGTATATAATCTCATCTGTATTCCATATGTACAGGGATTCAGTGTTGCCCTCCCTTGCATGTGTGGGGTTTCTCCAGGTGCTCCGGTTTCCTTTCACGTGTATGAACGCGCATTCATGCAGTTGATCAGACGTCCTAATTATAGGGTTGCAGAGCTTGGACAATTGTTGTTGGTGCCGGTTCTGGTTGCCTTCCCGCTTGGCACTTGTCTGGTTTCCAACGCCTATAAATCATTGTATCTCTCTGAGAGCAAACAAAAAGTATGCACGTTGCAAAAAAAAAGGTATTAATATACTTAAATTATTCTATTGGGACTGGTGATTGAGACGCTAATTTAGTTTTCCTTCCTAAAGGTGGAATCCTCTCTTTGTACATTCCGTCTCTGGTATCCGTCGCTATTGGGTGGTGTATTTAACTGCCCTCCAGGGGTGAAAGTAACTTAAGCTTATTACCGGTATGATCGCATTGCAACTCCTCTTTCCGCCCGTACTGTACACTTCGGCCAATTTCTTATCGGTACGATGCACCAGACGCCACCAGTTTAATTTCACTTCTGCCGCACTCCAACCGATCATGGACCCCCTGCCTCGCCACCCTCCCCCCGGTGATTGCGGGCTAGTTAATTAATTCATTAATTTGTATCCCTCTTCGCAGAATGGAGGACGAGGCAGTGGTCGACCGCGGATACGTCTACCAGAAGCACAAGTGTGACGATGAGGAGGTCGAAGGTACGCTCAGGTCACCAGTGGGAGTGTGAGACAGCAGCCTGCGGTGGATAACGAAAGTGCTTTCCAGTAAATTCTCTCTCACACTGCTACGCACTTTAGCCAAGCAAGCAGAGTCGCGTTTGTACAAGCCGCCTATTTAGCGAGTCTCCAAGTGAGGTCGCTGAGCGGCAAAGAGGTCAGTGCAGAGCTGGCTTCGCTAGAATTCTGGCTTCCATCCGAGTTGAACTTTAAAAAAACACTCATTCATTTATTGGCTGATAACATGATATATAGGACGGAGTGTGTGATAATATGTTGGTGCCAGCAAACCGCCTGGCTGCCACCTCTGCCGCTCTGCAGTTTCCTCGCGCCTCTGAATCGTTCTCGCTTTGAATGAGTACCTTCTACATTAAATGAATATGTGTGCGTTAAAAATCTTTATTATTATTATTCTTGAGTTTCGTGAGGTGATGGTGATAAATTTGTTTTGTGCATAACATTTGTTGATAAGTTCAAGCTCTGTGAATACGAATGTAGCTTTTACTATCGTGCAACGATAATTACTCTCGGTGGCAGAGAGGCCGGGAAAGTGCTGCTTCTCTACTGTGTGGAGCCGAGGTCACGGGAAGGGATCCCAGTGGTAGCTCTGTGATATCCGCTTCTATGCACCATTCTCTAACATGAAGGGCTGCACGGCTCTGCGAGAGGTCCCGATAGATGTTTCATCTCAGGAAATGATGCCGATGGCACACGTGGAATAATGATTTGGAACAAGGTGAATCAATATATTATAAAAAACACATTGAACCTTCAGTTTTGTTAGGGTCCAGACAGCACTTCGCAATGTTCACACACAAACAAATGCGCAGATGAACAGAGAAGCACGTGCTTACGCCCATACGCTCATACTCTGTTACAGGCACCCTAATGATATGCAGAGTAATGTTGGTTTTGTTAAAATTCTTTCCTTCAATGCGTGTTACGCGACAGTTATTGCCCCATTGGTTAGTAAGCCTTGTGGTGTTGGTAAACTGTGCTGTGGTTCGTAGCGCTTTGTTTAAGGGCTTGGTAGCTTTCTCTATAACATGTGAATAATGCTTAGACTGAAGGACAGAGAGATGGACGTGCAAATTGTATTTCCTGGAAATGGCAATAAGTAGGTCTTTGGCACCCATATTAGTTAGTGTCCACGTGCTCGGAGAAATATTAAGCTCCCCAATATCCTTGCGGGTATGAATAATCACGGTTGACATCTTACACGGTACTCAATGTACTTACAAGGTACTCAGTTTTGATTGTCCGCAGGGGGATGGTAGGGTTAATAATAAATCAATGTACTGAAGTTGGTTTTCACAGCTTGATTCATGATGATTGCTCTTCTGAGTTGTTCTTTTGGGATAGCCGTGTCGAGCGATCTCCCTCTCTCCTTCACGCCGTTTCACCTCCCACGCCTGATAATGCTTTCAACGTGGGAGGCGAAACGTTGCGAGGCAGAGAGGGAGCTCACTCGACACGGCTATCCCGAAAGAACAGCTCTGAAGAGCAACCATCAATAATAAATCAGTTTCATAAGGCGAAAAAAAACTTCACGAAGTGCTTAACAATTACACGGCAGTGTTATGGGTGCACAAGAGGTCGCCCGGGCCGTACGGACAAGAGACAGGCGTGTCGGAGCAATAACTAACGTGGGGGTTACGTTGGGGGAGAACAGAAAACAAACGAAAGAAGCTTTGAGGCATACCTTGAAAATATCAACAACAGAGGCTGAGTCACGGTTGTGGATGCACAGTTTCACGATTTGAGGAGCGTAGGCTGTGAAATGGTGTGCGAGGGTTCAATAGGTCACGGATATAGGTTGGTGCGAGTCCTCTTAACACTTCAAAAGTTAACAGTAGACTCTTCAAAGTGGCTCTGTGTCTTACTGGGAGCCAGTGCATGGAAGCCGGGACTGGGGATATGTGTTTGTAAGGCTCTGCTCTCGATAGAACTCAGGCTGCTGCATTCTCAACACATTGTAATCGGTTAAGGTTCCTTGCCGGCAGGCCTGGCAGGAGGGCATGGCAATAGTCGACCCTAGATGAATGCATGGGTCAACTTCTCTGCTGGGCAGTCGGTCACAGCACCATCTGACCGGATGGATACTGTTTGCAGGCTTTTGTAAAAAAAAAAACCATCTCCAATACAGAGTGCATTTACAAACATGTATTGGCAAGTACCCATCCTGGGTACTCTACAGCCCTGCCTCGCGCCCTGTGTTCCAGGATAGGGGCTCCAGTTTACTGCAACCCCGCGCAGAATTCAGCACGTACCGATAACAAACAGAGGAATAACGACGGCGCCTCGGTTGCCCCCGCATAGACAAACAAAGATCCCCCGTGTAGCCTTAACAGACTGTAGGGGCAAGTGCCGTTAGCGAGCACCTATGAAGGTCGACACGGCACACGAGGGGGTGGGTGACCAACACCACACCCGGCCGCCTTTGTCTCCCTAGTGGCGATGTTTACACACCGCACTAGGTACTCATTTGAGGCTGAGTCGACCTAGGGGAGGCCCAGGACCGGTTCGGAAAATCGTCACTGGTGTTGGCCGTGAGCGGGATTCGAACTCGGGTCGCCAGATGTTGTAGCCCAGCGCGCTAACCACTGCGCTACCGCTGCCCCCGCATTGCACGCGCGCGCGCACACACGCACGCCGACAGGCCACCACGCCATCTACATCGGCGTGCACGTCCCCCGCGGCCACCGGCGCAAGCGGAGGCACCGGCGGCGCGGGGCCTCGTCGGGCCGCGGCCGGGACGAGCGTCCGCGACTGGGCGATGCGTCCGACCCCTCGGACACGGAGCTCACGTCGAGCGGGGGCGGCACCGGCAGCGGTGGCGGCGGCGGCGGCGCAGTCGGCAACGGGGAGTGCACCAAGAACTTCAGCTCCTCCGAGGACTTGCTGCGGGCCAGTGAGTGGATTCGAAGTGGCGCGTCGACGGGCCCTAACGACCCCGGAGCAGGAGGGAATCGTTCGTGAATTTAACACGAAGGCTTCCGTGACCCAATGTTATCCGTATCAGCGAAACGTCGTGCCTGCATTGTGAAGGTCGTGGGTTCGCTCTCCAACATACCGGTGTGCTGAAGTAGTAAAGAATTGGTACGCTTTGTTCACGTGACCAACCTTGCTAATTGGCTGCGTCGGGTGGAGGCGGGTTCACGACGCAAAAATGTTTCCTGACCTAACCCATAAAAAGAGCTATACTAGGGATCGTTTGTTTGCGCAATTGTATACCGAGAGTTTTGCCGGTGCGTGGTCGGCGTAGTTCTAGGTCATAAAGCATTACATGGAATCCCCTGCCCACTTCGCGACTCGTCATAGCCAGGAGGCTGGGTCCCTCCGGCCTAGGGGGCAGGGTACAGTTGCACCGCCTGTAATGTGATAGCTATGGCAATTAATTTGGTGCAGTGCATTTGTGAGTGTGAGGACATCGTGACTTTGTTGACCCAGTCACTTTCAGTGTTAATCTAATTATAGTTGCGCCTCCACTTGCAGTGAACAATGAATGTTAGTGAATCAAAATCAAGCCTAACAATGACCGAGAATGCCCACCAAACACCAACGCACGAGGCATAATTATTTATCGCACAGCAAAAAGGTTCTGGGTTTTATTCCTGGCTTGAGTACATTTCTTTGTGGAGTTTGCGTATTCCTCTCCGTGTCCACGTGGGTTTTCGGCAGGTACTCTGGTTTCCTCCAACAGTCAAAATACATGCTGCCTAGGTTAATTGTCCTGACTAAATTTCCCCTGGTGCCTTGAGATGTTGTAACATGCTTACCCCTCCCCGCTGGACAACTGTGAAAAAAACCCGACACAGCTGAACGGTTCCTTCCAGCTTAAATAAAAACTGACTGACTGAAGATGAGAAAGCAGAGGTGAACGTAAGCCGGTACGGTCCGGTACCGCTAAGAAAAGTGAGCGAAGCATTCAGTACAATACAGGTGGGAAGGGAGGGCTGCGATACGATACCGTGATAAAAAAAAACGTACGTCACTTTCGTCCGCGGGATGAAGCCACCTAACCCTGGTGGTCCGCGCCGCTCACCCGCAGGCACGACCTCGCTGGCCGTGTCTCCGGCGGCCGAGCGCATCCGCTACATCCTGGGCGACGATGAGGACGTGCGCACCCCGCAGCTCTTCACCGAGCTCGACGAGCTGGCCATGGACGGAGACGAGATGGAGTGGAAGGAGACCGCCAGGTTCCGATCGCCGCACATGCACACACGGCGCGTGGCGCCCACGTCGCGGGAGCGTCGTCGATTGGACGATGGCAGCGCGTGACGAGCGGAGACGATGCGATTGCGACCCGCGTAGCGTCTTAACGCGGCCCGCATCTCGGGCCGCGTTGAGTTCGGCCTCGATCTGTGTGTGAATGTACAGCGCGCTTCACGAGGACCGCACCTTGTTTAATTTTCCAGAGCAACACGCTCAGGCAGTTTCGATGCGCATCCTGATCCCCTTGCCAGAACATCATACGCACATACGTGATGTAGTTGTCAATGTACTGCGGCATGACGACATCCCCATACCATGCAGGTCTCGGGTGTTATTTTATCATCCGTAGCTTTCTAAGCCCGCTGTTTTCTAAGTCCCTGTCTCCCTCCGTGTTTCTTTTTAAGGAAGTGACGGCCATCTTAGGGGACGCTGGCAGATTTTTGCCGCTCTTAAAATTGCCAGTTTCACGACCTTTCAGTGTATTCGAAGCAGCCTTAATCATTAATGTTTTGTTGGTTTGGTTTTTACGAGTTGTTTTTTTCAGTCGTTGTTGACATGCCATTCTCTCCGCGGCTCTTGTGCAGCGCTTTGTGACCCTCGGGTGAAAGGCGCTCTATAAAATTCTATTATTATTATATTATTATTATGCTGGTCATTGTGGGCGAGCCTGCTGGGAGGAATACAACCTTTCCTGCCATTCTGTAATGCAAGGGGCAATCGATGCACTATTCTGCGAAATTCCAAATCGATCCTACATCTCGTTACATGACCCCGATAGGACGATTGGATTAAGCTTAAAAAAACACAAACAACACGCCTGTCGGTGGCACGCGCAAAGCGGACATCAGTTTTGTTATGTATTCTTCTCCGCCGTGTCCTGCCGCCCGAGTGATTTGTTACTCCAGCACCGCGCACGTGTCGCGCCGCCGGTGCCCCACGCGTCCGCCGCGAGCGAGACCGCCGGGAGCTCCGCGGTGCCGGCTCGCGCTCCATCTCGCTGTTGTCGCCCTCCGCTCCGCAGGTGGCTGAAGTTCGAGGAGAAGGTGGAGAAAGGCGGCGAGCGCTGGAGCAAGCCGCACGTGGCCACGCTGTCGCTGCACAGCCTCTTCGAGCTGCGCGCGTGCCTGCAGTCCGGCACGGTGCTGCTCGACCTCGAGGCCTACAGCCTCCCGCAAATCATTGGTCTGTCCGTCCCGCCGGCTCTTCGTTACCGGGGTTTGCCCGGCTGGCGTGTGAAGTGATGTGCGGGTGGGTGGGTTAAATGTTTCCCGGAAGCGGGTGAGAACCCATCCCGGCGTGCCGCTCGGTCGTGAAAGTGAACACGAAACCAGGAGCGATGCTGCTGCCATCGTGTGATGGTTTTGACACCGGACGTGGAATCCAGAGGTCGAGAGTGCGATTCCATCTCCCGACGCAGAAATTGGGGTGATTTCCAAGTTTCTCAACCCGTCCCACGCCTCTATCCACACGGCAGTAAATGTGTTACGCACGCACAATTCTACGCGTGGTCATGGACGACACAAGGATACAGAAGCGTGAGAAAACCGCAGAGTGGGAGGGCGAGCGAGTCAGCCAGGCGGTCAGTCGGTGCCAACCCACCAGACACTGCTGCCTATATATTACGATGATGTTATCGTCCGATTATTGAATAACCATTGACTGCAGTCTTCCGTCCGGTTGGGCTGTGCTACACTCATTGAGGAGCCAGTGCTGTGTGT
This sequence comes from Geotria australis, assembly GCA_036362915.1. Taxonomy (NCBI): domain Eukaryota; kingdom Metazoa; phylum Chordata; class Hyperoartia; order Petromyzontiformes; family Geotriidae; genus Geotria; species Geotria australis. The sequence goes on along the minus strand of JAZEWU010000002.1, from coordinate 10,129,904 downwards.
CCTGTCCCGTGTTTACCGTTTACCTCCGATCTCGCCGGTAATGTCCGCGCGTGGATCCCCGCTGCGGCGCGCAGAGTGCATCACCGAGCGGCAGATCGTGGACGGGCTGCTGCGGCCCGAGCAGCGCGAACAGGTCACCTTCACGCTGCTGCGCCGCCACCGCCACCAGACCAAGAAGTCGAACCTCCGCTCGCTGGCCGACATCGGCAAGTCGGTGTCAGGTTCGAGTAAGAGACGCGCGCCACGGGCACTCACTGGCACGGCCGGAGCGCGGGCGGGCGGGCCGGCGGACCAGAGCGGTGCTGTTTCACTCACTCCGGAACCGGTTCCCGCTGCTGTGAGGGAGACGTGTTTTATTTCAGAGGATCAGTTTTGTTCTGCAGGTATCGTCGGTGTAGGGGTTCTTAATGGCTGAAGTAAAATAATAATAATAATGACAACTGGCAGAGTATTAACCCTGTGGGTGGCCTTATTCCAAGTGTGGAACATGTTGTTATTGATGTCAGGAAAAATCCCCGATGAATGTTTACGAGGGTTGATCGTCCTGCAAAAGTGGGACTGTAAAGCTGAAATTGAGTTAAAGCTTCAGATGAGTGTTCGATAGTTGGCAAGTAGAGCTTGAATAATACGTAAATGCAGATAAAATCTGTACTTGTGAAGGATTCAATGCAAACATATAAACACTTGCCCTCATTATGTAAATATGATGGCCTCTCACAAAGTTTCTGCATGTTATCTTGGCTTTAAAAACCACGACCAGGTGAGATAATTCAATTCAACTTTATTTGTCAATTCTGCCATATGTACAGGACATATAGAGGAGAATTCAGTAGTCCATCTCAAAGCAGGTGAGCGAGCCTGGATCGGGCATGTTCAGGGTGATTAGGTCATCGGCATAAATCTTGCAGGAGAATTGTGGCATTTACTTGCAGGGCTTTTACACAAACTTCAGGAAATCCCCATGGTGATTTTTCTTTTTGTTCTTATTGAAACGTAACCTGGGTACGGCAGCAGAAAGAAGTTGGCAGAGCTTAGTAAAATGAAAACAAAACTAACTAAATAAAAAATGCACCGTGGAAATGTTATCCTCCAAGGCCACGTGAAAGTAGACGGCAGCCTTCATAATGGTTTCGGTAAATCGTTTTCAATTCAATGAGCGGGCACAAAGCCCTCCCTTACCAGTGGAGTTTTTCCAGTCCAAATTTAAACTTTCCCTTCCATTGCGTGAGCGTGTCTGGCTCGGTGCTCCCGCGACGTTGAGCTCATGTGACCGATTGATTTGTATCGGGAGCGTGCTGGTCGATGCTCCGGCGATTCGTACCCTTGCGGTTAGTATATTTAATTATCCAGATCCCCCAGAGGCCACGTGTGGCAATAGCGCCTCGTGCCCACTTCACACACTGGCGAATGTCACTCTCGTGTTTCTGTGAGCGGCAAAGGCCCTCCTGCTGCCGTAACGTAGGAGACCATATGGGCTGAGCGTGTTTGTTTTGGCGGCGTAAACATTTGTCAGCCCGGTGAGTCTCTGCCATGGCAGTGGCAAACGAGAAATAGAGGTCAGTGGGTTTGTTCATGGGCAAAAATGTAATTATGTATCTCCATGTAGAAGCCTATTGGCTTTTCAAAAATAATATTATCAAAGGGACATTTGTTTAAGCAAAGTTAATTCTGGACCTATTTTAACCCCCCGGGTCTCACCGGCGCTCAGGCTTGTTAAACAAATGCCGCTTGATTACCAGTTGTTATTGACGTAAGTGTTTCAAATGAAACACGGTGTATAAACCAGCATTTCACTGTTGTTCCTGTAGCTATAACAGTGGTAATAATGCAGTTAGTTTCAAAGAATTACGAGGCCGCATTTTTCCAGTGGTATGAACCACAAAAGATGACCATATCTGTCCTTAACGGTTACAGCAGAAAAAAATATTCAACAGGTTGGTGTCTTGAGCGATGCCCAATGTTCACGCATTGTTAAAATGAATGTGGTAATGCCTTAAAGTTTAGCGGTGCATTTTTATAAAGCACACAATTAAAACAATTGTGGAAATTGCATATTAAGTGTCTAAAAAGCTGATTCATGTAGCGTGATTTTGAATGCATTGTACGTCCTATTTTCCAAACAGCATTTGCATGAGCTGTAAATCTGTACGCGTCGTCCGTTGTTATTGAGAGGCGGACGCGTGTGAGTTTCTAAAACTTTCGCCTTCTCTCTGTTTACTTTCAATTCCCACCTTTCAATGTGATGCATTCTGTACTGTACCTGTCCACATTGCACAACGACTCATTTGCATCACGCTCACCCGCCCCGCCACAACCGCCGCCACCCCATCAAACGCGCCGCTCGCGCCCTCGCGCCTCCAATCATCCACACAAACTCACACGCACACCTCCTCGACCCAACGTCGATCGTTCAACTCGCATGCATACATTGCCACGTTAGGCCGAGCGCAAGGCCAAGGTCCCATGCCCGGGGCTAATTTCCATCGCTCCACTGAAGATGTCAGGCTGCGACACAGCCAAAGCCTCGGGCGCCTGAGTAAGTGTGCCAACTCCACCCCGCTTCGTGTCGCCCTGTTCACCTGTGCTCAACCCCTCAAAACCACCTTCACCTCCCCACTACCTGCACGACCCCCCCCCACACCCATGCCCTCCACCGTCCTTGGCCTCCACTAAGCGGCCTTACTCCGGTCACGCACGGGCTATCCCGCACCCTGACCCCCGTTCACCTCCGCTGGGTTTTCCGCACCGGCCCACGTGCACGCTTTCTCATTCGCCCTGTGCTCGCTGATCCCTTCTTCGGTTTCTTGGGTTGCGCTGTTGAGCTGCGAACGGCGCGGTGTGCGGGCCGCAAGGGGCGTGTGTGGTGCCCGCGGACCAACGCGCTCGTGCGCTGTCGCCACTTCTCTCCCGCAGACAGCCCGGCTCTCTCCAGGAGGAGCCTGGGTATCGGCATGGGAAGTCTCAACGACGTCTCGGATATGCCGGGAAAGGAGCAGGTAAAGCTCTCCCCTCCACCTTGTTTGTTTTTCCACGAACTTACCGGATTCATGGGCTGCATGGTAGATGCAGAGTGGGATGACCACTTGGGTTGCCTGCCACCTGTCCTCTTAAGTCTTCTCGGGTTTTTTGGCAGGTGAACAAAAGTGCACTCCTCAAGAAAATTAATTTACATGTATATTTTCCGTGTATTATTCCCTGTCTCCCATGATGTCCCATTTGTTTTGTGTCTCAAAGCCATAATGGTCAACCAGAATAGGTCGATGTATGTTTTCAGGGCTTGTTGTATGAGCGATTCTCATACGTCGGGCCAATAAAACTTACTTCAACACCACAAATGTGGGAGCGTGACAATGGCAGCCCGTACCGACGCATCGGCTTCTCTTGGACCAAACAGTATGGTGTTTACACGTGTATTCCGTCGACGTTTTCATGTTCATGTTCGTGTTCATCTACTTCTTTTTCAAGATACAAGCACAGCTGTCAGTTTCTGCTAGACATTTGCAGAACGAATGTAAACAACCTGAAACCAACACAATCTCAGACGAAGGAGTTTCGGGGCCTGGGATCACGCTGCCGGCCAAGCACACCCCCGGCATTGCCTGCAACCTCCCAATGGGGAACAAGACGCCACAGGCGGTGTGAAAGAAAGCAAAAGCGCGGGAAACGCAGAGGAATCGGGGCGAGGCTAGCGACTAGCCCAAACAGACCGGCTATCCCAACCATGCTACTCGCCAATCTACGCTCCCTGGACAACAAAATGGACCACATTCGTCTACTGAGATCTACCCAGCGCGACATGAGGAATTGCTGTCTTTTCGTCTTCACAGAAACATGGCTTAATGACAACATCCCGGACTCCGCCATCCAGCTAGACCGGCTAACGTGCCACCGAGCAGACAGAGCCTTGGCTATGGGAGGTAAGGCTCGTGGTGGGGGATGTATGTGTTCACATCAGCGATGCTTGGTGTGGTGACGCTGTGGTGGTCTCTAAACATTGTTCACCGCTGGTGGAGTTTATTATCGTCAAGTGCTGGCCTTTCTACCTGCCAAGCGAATTTACAGCTATTTTGTTGTCCGCTGAATACATGCCTCCGAGCTGGACAAACGACAGAAATTAGGCACTCAATGAACTGTACTGCGCCATCAGTGAGCAACAAACAGCCCACCCGGACGGATTTCTCATTCTTGCTGGGGATTTCAACCATGCTGACCCAAAGTCAGTATTACCAAAACTACACCAGCACGTTGATTTTCCAACAAGGGGAAATAATACACTGGACCTTGTTTACACAAACCACAAAGGAGCATACAAGGCTGCCCCCACCTCGGATTCTCCGACCACATCGCTGTTATGTTAAAGCCAGCATACACACCAAGGGTTAAAGTGATGAAACCGGTGCAGAAACGAAAACGTGTGTGGCCTGAGGGGGCCATCTCTGCGCTCCAGGACTGTTTTGACACCACTGACTTGACGATGTTCAAGCAAGCAGCCACATACAACCATCACACCAACATACAAGAGTATACTGAGACTGTGACAGCCTACTTGACTAAATGCATTGATGACGTGACTGTCATTGAGACCATCACCACTCGGGCTAATCAGAAGCCATGGCTGACGGGAGGAGGTTCACAAATTGCTGAGGACGCGGAACGCTGCCTTCAGAGCTGGTGATGCAGCTGAACTGAGAACAACCAGAGCCAACCTGTCCCGTGGCATCAGGAAAGCCAAGCGTCTGTACACCAAAAAGATAACCTGCCATTTCAAAGACAGCAGAGACACACGGAGCATGTGGCAGGGGATCCAGACCATCACGGACAATAAATCTCCACCACAGGCCTGTGACAGCAACATCTCTATGCTGAACCAACTCAACAACTTATTTGCACGTTTTGAAGCATTTACAGCACACCTGCACAGAAGAAATCACCTCCTCTCAACGATCAGGTTTTGTGCCTTTCCCCA